>CM074133.1:1888144-2331551 GCA_037178625.1 Skeletonema tropicum | reverse complement strand
CGGAGATGTTATCGGAATCCTGCCCCTCTGGACTTAAGGACAAGAAGATCTTCTCCATCGAACAACACAAGAAGGTTCTTGACAAGGCCGCACCCGGAGACTCCGTTGGTCTTTCCATCAAGGGTATCACCAAGGATGAGAAGGTCCAACCCGGTGACATCATCTACGTCCAAAAGGATGGAGAGCTCAAGCCCACCAAGTCTTTCACTGCAATGGTTTCCGTGCAAGAGCACCCTGGTGTCCTCAAGCCTGGATATGCCCCTGTTGTTTTCTGCCGTACCGCCAAGGTTGCGTGCAAGATGACCAAGAATCTTGTGGAAGATGGGAAAGAAGACCGGTGGAGCTAAGGTTGACAACCCTCCTGAGGCTTTCTCAATACGAGAACGCTGAGGTTGAGTTCCAGCCATCCCAACCCCTTTTCGTTGAGCCCTTCGAGAAGTGCGCCGCCCTTGGACGTATTGCCGTTATGGACTCCAACAGATTGAAGATGCTTGGAAAGGTCACATCCACTGTCTCCGCCGAGTGAAAAGCCAGTTCAGTTTCAGATACTATTTTACGTGTGCTGATAAGTTTGAGAGTACTTCTCCGATTTAACAACACAGCATTTAGAATACGTGGAACGCTATTGTCTTGAAATAAAAGTGTGTAAATAACATAAAAAGCAGAAATCAAATTATCTCCGTGTCTTGAGATTATCACTTCTACTTCGTTCTGATTGATTTTAGTAGCCTTGCTCCGTACAGTGATAGGGCGGGTTGCCCCTCACGCACTCTCTCCTCCATGAATAATCAACACTGCGTCTCTCAGAGAGGCGTAGCTGCGAGCGCAATTAGTTTGATTGATTGCAATTGAAAATACGTAGATTACGTCTTGATCTCTTGAAAGAAATAATACTTCTACTTCCGTAGTCTTTGTCCCATTGTCTACTGCACACTCCTCCTTTGACGACTTGATTTGTACCTACACCCTACTTTGCTGCATCGCTTAGCCTTTGCCCCATGCTTCTGCATACTCCTCCTTTCTGAGCTTTACTTATTGTCCATTGGTAACCCTTCACTTTGCTGCACTCTACTGTTGACCCGAGCCACATGCTGCGCCACACGCACATGCCACATGCTATGCATACTCCATTGAAGGGCCTAGACCCCTTTTTAGCGGTCCAATTATCACCGAATTTGGTGTCGAAATGTCGATAATGAACACCAGTACCGTCTCTGGTACCCAGTCCTACTTGTCTTGGGGGATTTCTTGGGGTAAAGGAACACATCTGCCCGGTCAATAAGAGATCAAATCTCGCTCAGATCTCTCGCTCATCATCTCCTTGTACATCATTATGTTTTGTTGTGCTAACAACCATGGATTTTTCTTCGGAGCCAGGGCCAAAGATGGCCGCATGTATACGCGGCAGAGCAACAGCAACATCTCTCTCCTATCACGAATCGGGCTCGCATCTATTTGTGGCTTCAGAAGCGGATAGCGTACTGCGCATATTTGATTGTCTCAAAGGAGGTACTCCACAAATGATCAAGTTGCAGAGAGAAGGGAATAAAGACTGTTAAATGCACACACCATCAACGCTGTGTTTTGTTTGCACCTGGCCTCGAAAAATGGACCGAAGAAGAATAATGTTTATTACTTGAGTGTACATGACAACAAAATATTGAGGGAGTTTGAGGGACACCAAGGCGTAGTATCATCAATAAGTATGAGCCCAGTGGATGACTCATTTCTAAGTTCGAGCGCAGATGGAACTGTCCGGTACGTTCTTCTTCATTATTTTGCATTCTAACATGGAGTGGTCAGCTTCACATCTTTTCACTCACCTTTCACTCACCAGTTAAATATCTTTGCTCCACCATACCTTCACGTTGCAGGCTATGGAATGTTGGAAAGTCAGGTAATAGTCTCTGCGAACTGAAATTACCCCAGACCGTGGAAGGTCCTCCTCTAGCTGCCTTTGATAGCACAGGGCTTGTATTTGGTGTTTCCGCCAAGATGGCTGGCGATGAAGGAAATGTGAGTTGTTGTCTTTCCTACCATCTATATCATATTTAAGTACTGCTAAAGCAATTCCACACCATCTCACTCAATTACGCTTCACCTACACAACTTTTTCATCATAATAGCATATAAACCTATTTGACGCAAGAAACTATAGTGCTGGACCATTTTCAGAAATGCAAGTAAAACGACAGGACATCGAAGCCAAGCTACGATCGACAGGAAGCACACCTGAACGTGCCTATGCACTTAGCCGATCGGAATGGACATCTATAGACTTCAACAAATCTGGAAAACAAATTTTGATTGGCACAAACGGGGGAGTGGCTCTCACGGTGGATGGCTATGAAGGATCAGTGATGCATTCATTTCAGATGGAGGGAGGTGCTGACAGTTCGCCTCTTCCCATGGCAGCATGTTTTACATCAGATGACAAATCAGTTCTATGCGGTAATAATGATGGCACCGTGAGCTGCTATCAAGCTGATACTGGATTGCTAGCAAGGAAGTTGAGAGGTCACGTTGATCGTGTTAATTGCTTAGCTTCAAATCCAAAATATGCACAAATTGCTTCGTCTTGTACCAACACAGCTGTTTGGGTTTGGTAATCAAGATGCCGCATGAGTAAAAAGAAGCATATAATGAGTTTCGTACGATTTACTTTCAACGTTAGCCTATTTATTGATCACAACAACATATCCTCCTTTATTCACGACTTCAAAATTTCTTGTTACATTATTTTTTGGTACAGTTGTTTTCGAACCTTCTACACTTGTAACAGCCTTTTATGTATGTACATGATGCCTTTCCTGTGGAGTATCAAGAGCGCTGAGCACTTGCTACAACAGCAACCATTCCAATCTCAATGACGACTGGTATGAACGCCTTCGCAGTCTCCACTAATTCCGAATCTTTTGTTTTTGGCTTCGTTTCTTCTTTTACAAGTTCCAACTCTGAGGCTTCTTCTTGCAAAGAACAAGACGCAGTCATTAACTGACGACGCTCTACCTCTGTTATCATATCCACGTCCTCACTGACTTCAGACATTGCCGTCTGCCAACAAGCATCTATTTGATAATTCTCTTCAAATTCATCAGATTTTCGATAGTTTAATGAAGTCGAAGATTGTGTCGTCCCTTCCGTAGTAGAAGATGATGCGCCCGCCTCTTTCGCATTGGCAGGACGTCTCATAGTCGAGAACATTCTGTGAGCACCACCGGCAAGAGTAGACCCAAAGACACGACGGGTAGTGAGCGGAGACGAAGATGGTAAACGTCGGCCACGCCTGGATGATTTTCTTGGGCGAGAGGAGAAGGATGAGACCGACCTAACGCTGACGGCTATGATCAAGAGAAGGATGTAGGAGTGCCGGCGATTCATTTTCATTGCTGATCTTTTATGGTAGTGTGGCGAAGGGCGAAGGCAAGATTATTTGAGTTGATGTTGTCCCAAACCAAAAGAGAGTGATACAGATTGAAGGCAAGAGCGAAAGCAATCGAACAACTTCCAATTTGCTTCCAATTCTGTGAGAAGGTCGAATTTATTTTGTGCGTGAGTCGTGAGCGGTGCTGCCGGTGGATGACGCGATGCAACGTAAGAGCTGAAAGAATCTTTTCTGGTAATCTCTTTGTCGTTTTAGCTCGAAGCGGGCGAGAAAAAAAATCGCCAGAACGAAATCTAATGAGTGATCATTGTTGTTGGTTGTTGCTCTGTATTGATTTGCTTCAGGCAACTGTATGTCAAGGTTGTTGCGTTGATACTCTGTATTTGGATGAGCGTGGTGGAAATGCAAGGGATGAAAGCAAGGGACGTGCAGAAAATTGATCTCACGATGGCGTCGTCACCACAAATAAAAGCCTTTGAAATCAGATCTGGCGGCAATGACGCTAAAACGAATAATAGCGGCAGCAATGCTACAACCTCAACCGACATGATTACAAAGAAACGGTCCTTTACGAAAAAGCTAGCAATACAACGTCACGTCTATCATGAAATGACATCACTTCGAAAATTCCCATTGCAAGAGATGGCCATTAGGGATGCGGAAGAAAATTTAAAGGATTATTTTGCTGCGGCTGCCAGTGGTGACGACGTAGCTGCTAATTCAGATGATTCCGATGATAGCGAGGATAGAGATCGACGACAGAAAAATGTAACTGCAGCTGCCGCAGCGGCATCAATTACAAAAATATCACCAAAGCAAGGAAAGGCAAAGGCAACATGTCCAGAAGAGCACACATGGCGAGAACAATTCACCAAAGAGTTCTTAGAAGAGAAATCATTGCCTTTAGTTGTCATGACAAACAATACAGATCAACTGGTACGATCTTCAAGGGCCACAACTGTAAATGATGCTGTGCCAACATTGACACAAGAAATAGCAGATTTTTTACCTTTCTTAGATGCTGCTATTGAGAGACACTGTGATGAGAATGAAACTAACTCCGTTAGTACTGATAGTAGCTCTGTAGAAAACAGTACAGAGACGTGCTCGCAAACAAATGACAAGGAGAACATACTTGACAACAACACTAAGCAAAGCTGCGTTACTTTTAAAGAAGTGGATGATTGCAAACAAACTAACAAGGACATTGCAATAAGCTCAATCTTTATTTTCGAAGATGAAGAGGACGACAAGGAAAAGGAAGTTAGTGATGATGTACACAACACATCAAAGTTACCAGTTCTATGGTCGTTTGAGCCAAGAATGTTTGCAATGGAAACGGCCCTACATGGCAAAAGACGATACATTAGCGCGCACTTAGGGCGCTTCATCGACCACTATTGGCGAGAATGTGATGCGAATAATCGCCACTACTATGAATTGATTAGAGAGGACACACCATGTAGGTTATACTTTGATCTCGAGTTTAACAAGCACTACAGTCCACACCTGACAACAGCTATAACGGAAGATCTTCTCACTGAATTGTTTCATGAGATTCAGCATCAATTTCAGCTGTTCTATAGCATTTCTATACAGCGTTCTGACATGGTTGATTTGGACTCGTCCACAGACAAAAAGTTTTCACGCCATTGGATCATGCATCTTCCTGAGGGTTTGCTATTCGAGGAAGCTCGTGCGGCTGGTATATTTGTCAAAGCAATGGTATCGCGATTGGACAAAGAACGCAAAGCAGGTATATTGCAAGCAAAAGGGCGAGGTCTTCTTGCTGAACATTTGTATGTGAACGCTGAAGAAGTTTCGGACGATGAGAAAGTGAAGCCAAAATTGTCTTGCATTATTGATTTGGGAGTGTACACTCGCAACCGCTTGTTTAGGCTACTAGGCTCAAAGAAATTTGGTAAAACAAGCGATGCAACATTGCGCATTGCAGAAACAAACGAGTTCTTGTTCCCAAAACAATATGACAATGTAGGTAGGATGAGAGCAGTGGAGACTCACTCAGCTTCCAAATCACCACGAGAAAATGGAAGTGATACTGCCTCATTTGAGAAGTTTTGCAATTCAATGAGTTGGGAAGCTCACGCAGAGGCGTTGGCTGCAACGCTCGTTGTACCTGCGAATTCAGCCAAGATAAAGTTTCCTACGTTGCGTCATCCTCTCGAGCTGTTGGATGAAGAGGAGCAGGCGCAGCTATGCATTACTCCTCGCTATGGTGGTCCCGCCAGGACGCCACGAGGAAGTCCTGAATACGGCAAGTCTCCATTTCCTGCATTAGATCAATTCATTGTCAACACTCTAGGAAAGAGAGAGAATCTAGTTGGAAATATTGGTACCTGGACACTCGAGTATATGTTACAGCCCCTTCCACAATTAATCTGTTACAACATGAGAGACAATCGATACTGTGAACATGTTGGACGTGCTCACAAAAGCAACAATATCATCTGGAATGTCCACTTGATAGATCGAGTCTGCTGGCAAACTTGTCATGATCCTGAGTGTCGTGATGCAAAATTTCGTGGTAAACCAATTGATTTACCGGAAGATGTAAATATGGAGATTGACGAATTCTTTCTTGAACATGAGATTTCAACGCTTAACGAGGGACATGTTATAAGAAGCAATACCAAAAATGAGAACAAGGCAGGTTCTAGGGAAGAAAGATTTGAGCCAGAACTAGAGAAAGCTATGCTTCAGCTCAATATGGAGGAAAAGAAGGTTGGTGAAATCAATGAGGATGATGGTAGTCCAAATTCTTATGCCGAAGTGGAGTGTGAAGATCCTTGGGATGATGATGACAAACTGGACTCAGAACTGCTTGAGGTCGCGAAGACCATGCCGCAGGTTTTCTCTTGAATGAGATGTATCTGGGATTTTGTACCTACGCGAGTTGACATTAGTGTTCTCATCTTCACTCGGAAGACGCTTCGCATTGGACGCTGGCTACTGGAGTTATAGGCTGCCAACCCCGATAGCAATCAAGTTCATTAATTACTACCAACAATCAAGGTCTACAACTCATTCAAATCATGAGAGAAGTGTCGCTTTCTACAATAATTTTGGCAGCTGCAATCCCAATATCAGCCGCGTTTTCAACAAGAGCTCGACTGCTGAACCGGTGTTGTAGTTGTACAGCAATCAATTATTCACCGACTACAGACTATGCCATTACTGCATTCATAAAAGAAGAGATTGAAGCGAAAGATGTGGATTCGCTTCTTCCAACCACTCAACAGCAACATCAACCAAAGACCAAGATTCGTGACACAAGAGCATTTCCTTTTGGGCTCATCGTCGATCATCAAAAGATCAAACACGCACTTCTATTATCAGCAACCAATCCAAAATCTATTGGCGTCCTCATAAGTGGAGGACATGGCACTGGAAAGTCAGTATTAGCTCGGTCAATGTCTCGTATTGTGCCATCTCATATCCAAATTGTTCGAGGAAGTGAATACAATATCCATCCAGACCTGAAAGATGGCGTAGATTCTTTCCTTTTACAACGATTGCATAATGGAGAAAATATAACAGAGACTGAGTTTATTCCTACTCCCATAGTCCAAATTCCTCTTGGGGTGATGGAAGATAGTCTCGTTGGAGCCGTTGATCTCGAAAATAGTCTTGAAACTGGAACGCCAATCTTCTCCCCTGGATTACTTGCAAAGGCTCACAGAGGAATACTGTACATCGATGACATCAATCTTCTAGACGACGAAGTGATTGATATATTAATCAAAGTGATGAGTGATGGCTGTGTTAATGTCGAGAGGGAAGGACTGAGCGTGTCTTACCCATGTCGGCCACTCATCATTGCCAGTTACAATCCCGAAGAGGGTGAATTGCGAGAACACTTGCACGATCGCTTTGCTATCACTCTTTCAGCTGATGCAACGCGATTGACGACCGAAGAACGCGTAGCTGCAGTTGACAATGTCATTGGCTTTGAAGGAGGGAGGCAACAGAATTCTGCACTTGCCGAGGAAAACTTACGTAAAGTTGAAGTCGAGGAACAAGCTCTACGCACCAGAGTGGAAATGGCAAGGATGCGTCTTGACAAAGTTCTGATCACCACCTCTCAGATTCAGTATCTATGCGAAGAAGCTACAAGAGCAGGGTGCGAGGGCCAAAGGGCTGAGATATTTGGCACAGAAATCAGTAAGGCATCTGCGGCTTTGGACGGTAGAAGTTCTGTTAGCAAAGAAGATTTGCAAAAGGCGGTTGTCTTGGCAATTTTACCACGTGCCACTGTGTATCCTGGAGATATAGTCGAAAGTGGCGATGGTGATGATGCTATAAGTGCTTCGCCTCCACCTCCACCTCCACCTCAGGGTCTTCAACCAATATTGGAACAGCCTCCCGTTACAGAAGACAATCACGAAGAAGACACGAATGAAACTGATGATGAGAGTGAAGTTGAAGAACAGCATCCAGAACCAGATGATTCTGAGCCAGAAGAAAACCAGACCGAGCCCGAGTCGATGGCAATTCCAGAAGAATTCTTCTTTGATGTCGCGAAGGATGTTCGCGTAGACCCTTCAATATTGAAAGCGTCACGTTGGACTCGAAAGGGGAGAGGCGGCAAGAGAGCAAAAATATTTTCTCTTCTCCGAGGTCGATTCGTCAAGGCAATCTTCCCCAAAGGAAAGAAAGCGAGGCTTGCCGTTGCAGCAACTCTACGAGCCGCGGCTCCGTATCAGAAGGGTCGCCGAAAGCGAGCAATCGGTACGAGGAAGGAAGGTCGTCTCGTTCACGTCGTCAAGGATGACTTCCGCATCAAGCGCATGTCGAGGAAAGCAGGTACTTTGGTGATATTTTGTGTAGACGCGTCAGGGAGCATGGCTCTGAATCGAATGAACGCTGCCAAAGGTGCAGCTATACAGTTGCTGAGTGATGCTTACAAGAGCCGAGACAAGATTGCTTTGATCACATTTCATGGCGACAGTGCTCAAGTCTTGGTTCCTCCTACAAAATCGATGGCTTTGACGAAGAATCGATTGGAGGCAATGCCGTGTGGAGGTGGGTCTCCGTTGGCACACTCCTTGATGCTGGCAGCACAAACTGCATTAAATACAATGAAAGTGAAGCAAGATGTTGGAAGGGTTGTCATCGTTCTCATAACAGATGGAAGAGCAAATATTCCTCTCGAGCTATCGATGGATCACATATTTACTCCAAGCACAGATCCCGAGTCAAAAGACGGAATGCCCAGCCGAAAATTCCTCAAGGACGAAGCTCTAGCATGTGCGAAGAAGCTGGCTGCAGTGAAAGAACTTGATGTTGTGGTTATCGATACAGAAGATGTATTCACCAGGACTGGTATAGCAAAAGACATTGCGATTGCAGCACTTGGAAAATATGTACATCTCGATAAAGCAGATTCTACATCGGTGGCTCATGTAGCAAGGGAGAATATTCGTCACGAAATGGAAGAACTAAAATCTGGCTGATCAGCAACAGCAACTTTAACTGGAGTAAAATTATTCGAAGTAACACACAGCACTTTCTCCAGCACATTCTTACCGTCTCATGATTGTATTCTTTTGGTTATGTTGTTAATTATGTTGTTTTATTCTCATCATATCAAGGGCACACATCATAGATTCCCCCTTTAGATTTGTCTCACATTCCCATCGGTTGTTGTGTGGTTTTGTGCCTCCCCCCCCCTCGATGTCAAGCTTATTAGATTTAGATTATGCCCCTGTCTATTACTCTCCCAACATCCCCATTGTATCATTCTCCCTCTTCCACTTCTCCATCGCATCAGTCATCTGCGTGATCAAGTGATCCGTTTCATTACTCAAATCTTCAATAGCCGCACTCAACGTTTCCGCCGGCGCCACCTGAGATGTCGACGTCTGAACCTTCAAATTAATTTTATGAATAAGAGGATGTGGGTGCATGTAACCGGCAAACTTCACCGCAGGATCACGTAGGAGCTGCATACGCAGCAAATTTGCGACGGTGTGATCTTCCTTGTTGAATGTGAATGTGCCTGCGTTGGATACTTTGGTATCGGCTTGATATTCGATTTTTTCTTCGTCATCTTCCAAGATGAATGCCGATGATCTTTCTGGAGCGTTTGCCATGATGCTGCTTTTGTTAGATTAGTCCGACTCCTTTGCAATAGCCAACAACAACAATGCCATCATCTTCTCCAACAGTGTTCAGGATAAGCCCAGACAGTCTCCGTTCCCGCCACCAAAACCTGGCCCGGGCCCATTTTTTTTTAGAGACCTCCACCATGGCAGCCGCCTAACTAACCCGTAACTTTTATTTCTACTATAACAGAGATATATACTAAAACAGTGATGAATAACTTAGAGTATGTTTCAGTAGATTATATAGTATCCAAGAATCGTAGTAATATCTTATTTTCTCGCCGAGATATGCATTTTGGGGTTTACTATGGGCACGCCTGCCTAACTTTATTGATGGACAAATTTGGCAGCGTGCCCATAGTAAACCCCAAAATGCATATCTCGGCGAGAAAATAAGATATTACTACGATTCTTGGATACCTATATAATCTACTAAACATACTCTAAGTTATTCATCAACTGTTTTAGTATATATCTCTTGTTATAGTAAAAATAAAAGTTACGGGTTAGTTAGGCGGCTGCCATGGTGGAGGTCTCTAAAAAATGGGCCCGGGCCAGGTTTTGGTGGCGGGAACGGAGACTGTCTGGGCTTATCCTGAACACTGTTGGAGAAGATGATGGCATTGTTGTTGTTGGCTATTGCAAAGGAGTCGGACTAATCTAACAAAAGCAGCATCATGGCAAACGCTCCAGAAAGATCATCGGCATTCATCTTGGAAGATGACGAAGAAAAAATCGAATATCAAGCCGATACCAAAGTATCCAACGCAGGCACATTCACATTCAACAAGGAAGATCACACCGTCGCAAATTTGCTGCGTATGCAGCTCCTACGTGATCCTGCGGTGAAGTTTGCCGGTTACATGCACCCACATCCTCTTATTCATAAAATTAATTTGAAGGTTCAGACGTCGACATCTCAGGTGGCGCCGGCGGAAACGTTGAGTGCGGCTATTGAAGATTTGAGTAATGAAACGGATCACTTGATCACGCAGATGACTGATGCGATGGAGAAGTGGAAGAGGGAGAATGATACAATGGGGATGTTGGGAGAGTAATAGACAGGGGCATAATCTAAATCTAATAAGCTTGACATCGAGGGGGGGGGAGGCACAAAACCACACAACAACCGATGGGAATGTGAGACAAATCTAAAGGGGGAATCTATGATGTGTGCCCTTGATATGATGAGAATAAAACAACATAATTAACAACATAACCAAAAGAATACAATCATGAGACGGTAAGAATGTGCTGGAGAAAGTGCTGTGTGTTACTTCGAATAATTTTACTCCAGTTAAAGTTGCTGTTGCTGATCAGCCAGATTTTAGTTCTTCCATTTCGTGACGAATATTCTCCCTTGCTACATGAGCCACCGATGTAGAATCTGCTTTATCGAGATGTACATATTTTCCAAGTGCTGCAATCGCAATGTCTTTTGCTATACCAGTCCTGGTGAATACATCTTCTGTATCGATAACCACAACATCAAGTTCTTTCACTGCAGCCAGCTTCTTCGCACATGCTAGAGCTTCGTCCTTGAGGAATTTTCGGCTGGGCATTCCGTCTTTTGACTCGGGATCTGTGCTTGGAGTAAATATGTGATCCATCGATAGCTCGAGAGGAATATTTGCTCTTCCATCTGTTATGAGAACGATGACAACCCTTCCAACATCTTGCTTCACTTTCATTGTATTTAATGCAGTTTGTGCTGCCAGCATCAAGGAGTGTGCCAACGGAGACCCACCTCCACACGGCATTGCCTCCAATCGATTCTTCGTCAAAGCCATCGATTTTGTAGGAGGAACCAAGACTTGAGCACTGTCGCCATGAAATGTGATCAAAGCAATCTTGTCTCGGCTCTTGTAAGCATCACTCAGCAACTGTATAGCTGCACCTTTGGCAGCGTTCATTCGATTCAGAGCCATGCTCCCTGACGCGTCTACACAAAATATCACCAAAGTACCTGCTTTCCTCGACATGCGCTTGATGCGGAAGTCATCCTTGACGACGTGAACGAGACGACCTTCCTTCCTCGTACCGATTGCTCGCTTTCGGCGACCCTTCTGATACGGAGCCGCGGCTCGTAGAGTTGCTGCAACGGCAAGCCTCGCTTTCTTTCCTTTGGGGAAGATTGCCTTGACGAATCGACCTCGGAGAAGAGAAAATATTTTTGCTCTCTTGCCGCCTCTCCCCTTTCGAGTCCAACGTGACGCTTTCAATATTGAAGGGTCTACGCGAACATCCTTCGCGACATCAAAGAAGAATTCTTCTGGAATTGCCATCGACTCGGGCTCGGTCTGGTTTTCTTCTGGCTCAGAATCATCTGGTTCTGGATGCTGTTCTTCAACTTCACTCTCATCATCAGTTTCATTCGTGTCTTCTTCGTGATTGTCTTCTGTAACGGGAGGCTGTTCCAATATTGGTTGAAGACCCTGAGGTGGAGGTGGAGGTGGAGGCGAAGCACTTATAGCATCATCACCATCGCCACTTTCGACTATATCTCCAGGATACACAGTGGCACGTGGTAAAATTGCCAAGACAACCGCCTTTTGCAAATCTTCTTTGCTAACAGAACTTCTACCGTCCAAAGCCGCAGATGCCTTACTGATTTCTGTGCCAAATATCTCAGCCCTTTGGCCCTCGCACCCTGCTCTTGTAGCTTCTTCGCATAGATACTGAATCTGAGAGGTGGTGATCAGAACTTTGTCAAGACGCATCCTTGCCATTTCCACTCTGGTGCGTAGAGCTTGTTCCTCGACTTCAACTTTACGTAAGTTTTCCTCGGCAAGTGCAGAATTCTGTTGCCTCCCTCCTTCAAAGCCAATGACATTGTCAACTGCAGCTACGCGTTCTTCGGTCGTCAATCGCGTTGCATCAGCTGAAAGAGTGATAGCAAAGCGATCGTGCAAGTGTTCTCGCAATTCACCCTCTTCGGGATTGTAACTGGCAATGATGAGTGGCCGACATGGGTAAGACACGCTCAGTCCTTCCCTCTCGACATTAACACAGCCATCACTCATCACTTTGATTAATATATCAATCACTTCGTCGTCTAGAAGATTGATGTCATCGATGTACAGTATTCCTCTGTGAGCCTTTGCAAGTAATCCAGGGGAGAAGATTGGCGTTCCAGTTTCAAGACTATTTTCGAGATCAACGGCTCCAACGAGACTATCTTCCATCACCCCAAGAGGAATTTGGACTATGGGAGTAGGAATAAACTCAGTCTCTGTTATATTTTCTCCATTATGCAATCGTTGTAAAAGGAAAGAATCTACGCCATCTTTCAGGTCTGGATGGATATTGTATTCACTTCCTCGAACAATTTGGATATGAGATGGCACAATACGAGACATTGACCGAGCTAATACTGACTTTCCAGTGCCATGTCCTCCACTTATGAGGACGCCAATAGATTTTGGATTGGTTGCTGATAATAGAAGTGCGTGTTTGATCTTTTGATGATCGACGATGAGCCCAAAAGGAAATGCTCTTGTGTCACGAATCTTGGTCTTTGGTTGATGTTGCTGTTGAGTGGTTGGAAGAAGCGAATCCACATCTTTCGCTTCAATCTCTTCTTTTATGAATGCAGTAATGGCATAGTCTGTAGTCGGTGAATAATTGATTGCTGTACAACTACAACACCGGTTCAGCAGTCGAGCTCTTGTTGAAAACGCGGCTGATATTGGGATTGCAGCTGCCAAAATTATTGTAGAAAGCGACACTTCTCTCATGATTTGAATGAGTTGTAGACCTTGATTGTTGGTAGTAATTAATGAACTTGATTGCTATCGGGGTTGGCAGCCTATAACTCCAGTAGCCAGCGTCCAATGCGAAGCGTCTTCCGAGTGAAGATGAGAACACTAATGTCAACTCGCGTAGGTACAAAATCCCAGATACATCTCATTCAAGAGAAAACCTGCGGCATGGTCTTCGCGACCTCAAGCAGTTCTGAGTCCAGTTTGTCATCATCATCCCAAGGATCTTCACACTCCACTTCGGCATAAGAATTTGGACTACCATCATCCTCATTGATTTCACCAACCTTCTTTTCCTCCATATTGAGCTGAAGCATAGCTTTCTCTAGTTCTGGCTCAAATCTTTCTTCCCTAGAACCTGCCTTGTTCTCATTTTTGGTATTGCTTCTTATAACATGTCCCTCGTTAAGCGTTGAAATCTCATGTTCAAGAAAGAATTCGTCAATCTCCATATTTACATCTTCCGGTAAATCAATTGGTTTACCACGAAATTTTGCATCACGACACTCAGGATCATGACAAGTTTGCCAGCAGACTCGATCTATCAAGTGGACATTCCAGATGATATTGTTGCTTTTGTGAGCACGTCCAACATGTTCACAGTATCGATTGTCTCTCATGTTGTAACAGATTAATTGTGGAAGGGGCTGTAACATATACTCGAGTGTCCAGGTACCAATATTTCCAACTAGATTCTCTCTCTTTCCTAGAGTGTTGACAATGAATTGATCTAATGCAGGAAATGGAGACTTGCCGTATTCAGGACTTCCTCGTGGCGTCCTGGCGGGACCACCATAGCGAGGAGTAATGCATAGCTGCGCCTGCTCCTCTTCATCCAACAGCTCGAGAGGATGACGCAACGTAGGAAACTTTATCTTGGCTGAATTCGCAGGTACAACGAGCGTTGCAGCCAACGCCTCTGCGTGAGCTTCCCAACTCATTGAATTGCAAAACTTCTCAAATGAGGCAGTATCACTTCCATTTTCTCGTGGTGATTTGGAAGCTGAGTGAGTCTCCACTGCTCTCATCCTACCTACATTGTCATATTGTTTTGGGAACAAGAACTCGTTTGTTTCTGCAATGCGCAATGTTGCATCGCTTGTTTTACCAAATTTCTTTGAGCCTAGTAGCCTAAACAAGCGGTTGCGAGTGTACACTCCCAAATCAATAATGCAAGACAATTTTGGCTTCACTTTCTCATCGTCCGAAACTTCTTCAGCGTTCACATACAAATGTTCAGCAAGAAGACCTCGCCCTTTTGCTTGCAATATACCTGCTTTGCGTTCTTTGTCCAATCGCGATACCATTGCTTTGACAAATATACCAGCCGCACGAGCTTCCTCGAATAGCAAACCCTCAGGAAGATGCATGATCCAATGGCGTGAAAACTTTTTGTCTGTGGACGAGTCCAAATCAACCATGTCAGAACGCTGTATAGAAATGCTATAGAACAGCTGAAATTGATGCTGAATCTCATGAAACAATTCAGTGAGAAGATCTTCCGTTATAGCTGTTGTCAGGTGTGGACTGTAGTGCTTGTTAAACTCGAGATCAAAGTATAACCTACATGGTGTGTCCTCTCTAATCAATTCATAGTAGTGGCGATTATTCGCATCACATTCTCGCCAATAGTGGTCGATGAAGCGCCCTAAGTGCGCGCTAATGTATCGTCTTTTGCCATGTAGGGCCGTTTCCATTGCAAACATTCTTGGCTCAAACGACCATAGAACTGGTAACTTTGATGTGTTGTGTACATCATCACTAACTTCCTTTTCCTTGTCGTCCTCTTCATCTTCGAAAATAAAGATTGAGCTTATTGCAATGTCCTTGTTAGTTTGTTTGCAATCATCCACTTCTTTAAAAGTAACGCAGCTTTGCTTAGTGTTGTTGTCAAGTATGTTCTCCTTGTCATTTGTTTGCGAGCACGTCTCTGTACTGTTTTCTACAGAGCTACTATCAGTACTAACGGAGTTAGTTTCATTCTCATCACAGTGTCTCTCAATAGCAGCATCTAAGAAAGGTAAAAAATCTGCTATTTCTTGTGTCAATGTTGGCACAGCATCATTTACAGTTGTGGCCCTTGAAGATCGTACCAGTTGATCTGTATTGTTTGTCATGACAACTAAAGGCAATGATTTCTCTTCTAAGAACTCTTTGGTGAATTGTTCTCGCCATGTGTGCTCTTCTGGACATGTTGCCTTTGCCTTTCCTTGCTTTGGTGATATTTTTGTAATTGATGCCGCTGCGGCAGCTGCAGTTACATTTTTCTGTCGTCGATCTCTATCCTCGCTATCATCGGAATCATCTGAATTAGCAGCTACGTCGTCACCACTGGCAGCCGCAGCAAAATAATCCTTTAAATTTTCTTCCGCATCCCTAATGGCCATCTCTTGCAATGGGAATTTTCGAAGTGATGTCATTTCATGATAGACGTGACGTTGTATTGCTAGCTTTTTCGTAAAGGACCGTTTCTTTGTAATCATGTCGGTTGAGGTTGTAGCATTGCTGCCGCTATTATTCGTTTTAGCGTCATTGCCGCCAGATCTGATTTCAAAGGCTTTTATTTGTGGTGACGACGCCATCGTGAGATCAATTTTCTGCACGTCCCTTGCTTTCATCCCTTGCATTTCCACCACGCTCATCCAAATACAGAGTATCAACGCAACAACCTTGACATACAGTTGCCTGAAGCAAATCAATACAGAGCAACAACCAACAACAATGATCACTCATTAGATTTCGTTCTGGCGATTTTTTTTCTCGCCCGCTTCGAGCTAAAACGACAAAGAGATTACCAGAAAAGATTCTTTCAGCTCTTACGTTGCATCGCGTCATCCACCGGCAGCACCGCTCACGACTCACGCACAAAATAAATTCGACCTTCTCACAGAATTGGAAGCAAATTGGAAGTTGTTCGATTGCTTTCGCTCTTGCCTTCAATCTGTATCACTCTCTTTTGGTTTGGGACAACATCAACTCAAATAATCTTGCCTTCGCCCTTCGCCACACTACCATAAAAGATCAGCAATGAAAATGAATCGCCGGCACTCCTACATCCTTCTCTTGATCATAGCCGTCAGCGTTAGGTCGGTCTCATCCTTCTCCTCTCGCCCAAGAAAATCATCCAGGCGTGGCCGACGTTTACCATCTTCGTCTCCGCTCACTACCCGTCGTGTCTTTGGGTCTACTCTTGCCGGTGGTGCTCACAGAATGTTCTCGACTATGAGACGTCCTGCCAATGCGAAAGAGGCGGGCGCATCATCTTCTACTACGGAAGGGACGACACAATCTTCGACTTCATTAAACTATCGAAAATCTGATGAATTTGAAGAGAATTATCAAATAGATGCTTGTTGGCAGACGGCAATGTCTGAAGTCAGTGAGGACGTGGATATGATAACAGAGGTAGAGCGTCGTCAGTTAATGACTGCGTCTTGTTCTTTGCAAGAAGAAGCCTCAGAGTTGGAACTTGTAAAAGAAGAAACGAAGCCAAAAACAAAAGATTCGGAATTAGTGGAGACTGCGAAGGCGTTCATACCAGTCGTCATTGAGATTGGAATGGTTGCTGTTGTAGCAAGTGCTCAGCGCTCTTGATACTCCACAGGAAAGGCATCATGTACATACATAAAAGGCTGTTACAAGTGTAGAAGGTTCGAAAACAACTGTACCAAAAAATAATGTAACAAGAAATTTTGAAGTCGTGAATAAAGGAGGATATGTTGTTGTGATCAATAAATAGGCTAACGTTGAAAGTAAATCGTACGAAACTCATTATATGCTTCTTTTTACTCATGCGGCATCTTGATTACCAAACCCAAACAGCTGTGTTGGTACAAGACGAAGCAATTTGTGCATATTTTGGATTTGAAGCTAAGCAATTAACACGATCAACGTGACCTCTCAACTTCCTTGCTAGCAATCCAGTATCAGCTTGATAGCAGCTCACGGTGCCATCATTATTACCGCATAGAACTGATTTGTCATCTGATGTAAAACATGCTGCCATGGGAAGAGGCGAACTGTCAGCACCTCCCTCCATCTGAAATGAATGCATCACTGATCCTTCATAGCCATCCACCGTGAGAGCCACTCCCCCGTTTGTGCCAATCAAAATTTGTTTTCCAGATTTGTTGAAGTCTATAGATGTCCATTCCGATCGGCTAAGTGCATAGGCACGTTCAGGTGTGCTTCCTGTCGATCGTAGCTTGGCTTCGATGTCCTGTCGTTTTACTTGCATTTCTGAAAATGGTCCAGCACTATAGTTTCTTGCGTCAAATAGGTTTATATGCTATTATGATGAAAAAGTTGTGTAGGTGAAGCGTAATTGAGTGAGATGGTGTGGAATTGCTTTAGCAGTACTTAAATATGATATAGATGGTAGGAAAGACAACAACTCACATTTCCTTCATCGCCAGCCATCTTGGCGGAAACACCAAATACAAGCCCTGTGCTATCAAAGGCAGCTAGAGGAGGACCTTCCACGGTCTGGGGTAATTTCAGTTCGCAGAGACTATTACCTGACTTTCCAACATTCCATAGCCTGCAACGTGAAGGTATGGTGGAGCAAAGATATTTAACTGGTGAGTGAAAGGTGAGTGAAAAGATGTGAAGCTGACCACTCCATGTTAGAATGCAAAATAATGAAGAACGTACCGGACAGTTCCATCTGCGCTCGAACTTAGAAATGAGTCATCCACTGGGCTCATACTTATTGATGATACTACGCCTTGGTGTCCCTCAAACTCCCTCAATATTTTGTTGTCATGTACACTCAAGTAATAAACATTATTCTTCTTCGGTCCATTTTTCGAGCCAGGTGCAAACAAAACACAGCGTTGATGGTGTGTGCATTTAACAGTCTTTATCCCTTCTCTCTGCAACTTGATCATTTGTGGAGTACCTCCTTTGAGACAATCAAATATGCGCAGTACGCTATCCGCTTCTGAAGCCACAAATAGATGCGAGCCCGATTCGTGATAGGAGAGAGATGTTGCTGTTGCTCTGCCGCGTATACATGCGGCCATCTTTGGCCCTGGCTCCGAAGAAAAATCCATGGTTGTTAGCACAACAAAACATAATGATGTACAAGGAGATGATGAGCGAGAGATCTGAGCGAGATTTGATCTCTTATTGACGGGCAGATGTGTTCCTTTACCCCAAGAAATCCCCCAAGACAAGTAGACTGGGTACCAGAGACGGTACTGGTGTTCATTATCGACATTTCGACACCAAATTCGGTGATAATTGGACCGCTAAAAAGGGGTCTAGCCCTTCAATGGAGTATGCATAGCATGTGGCATGTGCGTGTGGCGCAGCATGTGGCTCGGGTCAACAGTAGAGTGCAGCAAAGTGAAGGGTTACCAATGGACAATAAGTAAAGCTCAGAAAGGAGGAGTATGCAGAAGCATGGGGCAAAGGCTAAGCGATGCAGCAAAGTAGGGTGTAGGTACAAATCAAGTCGTCAAAGGAGGAGTGTGCAGTAGACATGGGACAAAGACTACGGAAGTAGAAGTATTATTTCTTTCAAGAGATCAAGACGTAATCTACGTATTTTCAATTGCAATCAATCAAACTAATTGCGCTCGCAGCTACGCCTCTCTGAGAGACGCAGTGTTGATTATTCATGGAGGAGAGAGTGCGTGAGGGGCAACCCGCCCTATCACTGTACGGAGCAAGGCTACTAAAATCAATCAGAACGAAGTAGAAGTGATAATCTCAAGACACGGAGATAATTTGATTTCTGCTTTTTATGTTATTTACACACTTTTATTTCAAGACAATAGCGTTCCACGTATTCTAAATGCTGTGTTGTTAAATCGGAGAAGTACTCTCAAACTTATCAGCACACGTAAAATAGTATCTGAAACTGAACTGGCTTTTCACTCGGCGGAGACAGTGGATGTGACCTTTCCAAGCATCTTCAATCTGTTGGAGTCCATAACGGCAATACGTCCAAGGGCGGCGCACTTCTCGAAGGGCTCAACGAAAAGGGGTTGGGATGGCTGGAACTCAACCTCAGCGTTCTCGTATTGAGAAAGCTCAGGAGGGTTGTCAACCTTAGCTCCACCGGTCTTCTTTCCCATCTTCCACAAGATCTTGGTCATCTTGCACGCAACCTTGGCGGTACGGCAGAAAACAACAGGGGCATATCCAGGCTTGAGGACACCAGGGTGCTCTTGCACGGAAACCATTGCAGTGAAAGACTTGGTGGGCTTGAGCTCTCCATCCTTTTGGACGTAGATGATGTCACCGGGTTGGACCTTCTCATCCTTGGTGATACCCTTGATGGAAAGACCAACGGAGTCTCCGGGTGCGGCCTTGTCAAGAACCTTCTTGTGTTGTTCGATGGAGAAGATCTTCTTGTCCTTAAGTCCAGAGGGGCAGATTCCGATAACATCTCCGGGGAGAAGAGTTCCTTGCTCAACGGTACCGCAAATGATCTGTCCTACTCCCTTGATGTTGTAGATGTTGGAGATAGGAAGACGGACGGGAAGAGTGGGTTCACGCTTAGGAGGCTGGATGAAGTTGTTCAAGGCTTCAACGATGGTGAATCCCTCAACGGCCTTCTTGGGGGTGATGTTGGCCTTCCATCCCTTGTACCAGGGGCACTTATCGGACTTCTCAACAAGGTTGTCTCCGTTGAATCCAGAGTATGGAATGAAGGGGATCTTCTTGGGCTTGAAGCCGATCATTTGAAGCATCTTAACGAACTCTTCCTTGATTTCGTTGAAACGTCCCTCGTCCCAGTTACAGGAGTCCATCTTGTTGATACCAACGATGAGTTGCTCAACTCCAAGAAGGTAGAGAAGACGGGCGTGCTGACGGGTTTGTCCCTCCTCAACTCCAAGCTTGGCATCGGCCTTGGCGATGGCGGCCTCGAAACCTCCCTTCTCGGCAGGCACAAGAAGAAGACCAACATCAGCGGTGGCAGATCCGGTGATCATGTTCTTAATGTAATCCTTGTGGCCGGGGGCATCGACGATCGTGTAGTGGTACTTGTCAGTGAAGAACTCCTTGGTGTTACACTGAATGGTAACTCCACGGTCACGCTCCTCCTTACAGGTGTCAAGGTAGTAGGCGAATCCGAAGGAAGCCTTTCCCTTCTCTTCAGCGTAAGCCTGGAGCTTTTCCATCTCACGAGCAGAGATTCCTCCCTGCTTGAAGATGAGGTGACCACAGGTGGTGGATTTTCCTAAAGTATTTGATGTGAGAAAAAATATGTCAGCATTTGCATTGATGAATAAACAAATCATGTTTGATTCTCGTTTCATTCCAGCCGATGGGCTGCCGCTACAGCAGAGTTGCTACATGGCATTGCATTTGGAGCGATTGATGTCCACAACTAGACGTTGATATGATATCATTTCTACTCATCAACCATTAAAAAAATGATGCAATGATGCGGGATCCCGAATTTGCCTGTGATGTGCTCCGCCGCCCACCAGCCATCGCCACCGCTGCACTGATTGCGCCTCGTGCCTCGTAGATAACTCACCGGCATCGACGTGTCCGCAGACAACAACTGATAAATGTTCCTTGCTCATGGTTGAAATAAGAGGGGTGTGTGGTGTAGTAATGACTTAGAATAGAAAAAAGTGAGCAATTCGGTATCGGTTTCAAAAACGGCGAGACCGAGACGTGTGGTTGCCGTGGATTTCGATGGCGTGGTGAGCGGTCGTGCAAAAATTGGTTGGCTGAGAGTTACCGGTTACTGAAGTTTCATCTGTCGTGGAGTCGCAGAAGATTCATCTTGGTAATTTCGAGAAGCGCGGTTATCCTAAACTCTTTGCCATTCTATGGAAAGGCTACAATCCCTCAGATCCGAAAAAGAATTCACCAAGATCCAAGATCGCCTCCTCCCAATCACCTGAAGTACGTGGTACGTGTTTGCTGCTTCAAACCTATCGACAATGATATCATTAGACTGGATATGTGGGCAATGCGCCTTCATCTATGCATTCAATAAAGTAAGTGATGGGTTTAAATCCCTCTTGATTTGCGTCGTCGTTTCATTTAGAACTAACCGCTCAACGCATCTATCTACATGCATTGTTCTCGTGCTAAAAGATAAAACCAGCAGTCATTGTTGACAAACTGATAGAGGCAGTAGTAGATGTACTTGTTCCTGGAAAGGGTGCTGGTGAAAGTAACTGGTTCTGGCGTAATTTGAGATCATTAGAGAGAGATAGCGATAGAAGTAAGTGTTGCTCAACTTGGTCATCACCACCAAAATATATGCACATGAAATTTCTTTCTTAACTTGCATCATCTTCTCTGCGTTCACCAGTATCAAAGGAGCTAGATATAAGAGCAGATTTGCGCAATTGGGACCGTGAGTTCCCGTTCTTTCATCATGAGCTAATTGTGAGATATGCTGCTGGTTTTTTGGCATCGGCTGTGGCAGTAGCTGCATTTGGACAAGTGAGATCATTATTCTCTTCTTCAAAGAGGAGTAGATACTGAGTGATGTATTTCAAATGAAGTTTGATAATGTACAACAATATCCGATACAATAAGCTGGCTGAAATGACAAAAACGCAACGACGAGTGTAGATCTACCAGTCATCTAAGAAGAATGACCGTAACCACGACTTGTAAAGGCCTTCTCTTTCGAAAAATGCAAGAAGTTTATTACCTAACAGGTTGGGAATGCTTTTGCTTATTTGCTTATAAGGTTAACAAAAAATACGAACCAAATTACCAACCCCACACTCAAGTAGCACAACACGTTCACACTGAACACAAATATCTTGAATGAGAGCATATTGCCTCGTCCAATGCCTGTGCCTGTCCAAGGACACACGTGATCAAAGTCACTTATCAGAGCCTGCAGATACGAGTCCATTGCAAATTAGTCAACATCACATGACAAATGCTAAAAGAATGCATTGGACCCAATATACTTACTTTGCCTTCTCTGCAATACATAGCACCGGCTGGTCGATAACTCCCCACTTGCTCATTCCAAAACCATCCTTGTTCCGCCGCTTCTAAGTCATCGACTCTCTCCATTAGTCCAGGATCTCGACAACTGACACAAAATAGTGCAACCATGACAAATACTAATATTGGGCAGTAGATTAATGCAAACCACCAAGGCTGTTCATTGATATTGTTGTTGATGATGTTGTTGATTGATATTGTTGCATGTAAGAGGTACTGCTCATGAATATTCAAATAAAATACATTTCACTACTCACCATCCCCGAATCTTTATTAAATACTATGAAAACCATCACCAATGCGCTCAAACCTAAGATTAATGGTACTGTCACAAATGTACAGAAGGGCCAACACGGTCCAGCAACTATAATTGGGCTCCCATCTTTCTTTTCTAACAAGAAAAAGAACGAACCCACCCTTCGTGCACAACAGCAAAAATATTTATGAAAATCTTCTATTGTGAATGTGAAACAAGGTCGTTTGTTTGCAATAGGATCTGCTGAAGAATTATTCATTTCCTGTTGAAGCCGTTCCTGCTCTCGCTCCCATCTTACTGACACCGCATATCTAAGGATGTAAAAGTGACATGAGGGGTTTGAGCAATAGTGGACAGAACGAATGAAGCAAGTAAAAAAGAACTTACACTTTTTTTACGGTTGGGTTGGCATCGGTACCATTTGTTGTTGTTGGTGGTGATTGGTCGTCTCTATTATTGTCACCGGCGTCAGTCTGAGGGGTCTCATCATTGGTGCCATTATTTTCGGTACTTGCTTTTGGCTGCGCTTCTGTTGCCGACATTTTACCGAGGTTGCTATAGTAATTAGAGTATGCAATGCACAAGCGTAATTAGAGCGTTGATTCAAACTGATTTTTAGCAAACTCTACGGCCGGCTCTGCATGCTCTCTGCCGATTGCCGATTGCCGATTGACAAGACAAGACAACTTCTTCCTCCGCTTCGATTTTGGATTTTTGCGGACGAAGGTTTGAAATCGCGGTTTGAAGTCAGGCCAGGAATCAGCACAAGTTCCTTCTCTCATCGCGGTCATCGTGCCCTTATTTTCTCGTGTGAGGTCCGCATGCAGGATGCAGGCAGAGGACAGCCAGGTCAACATCATATCATATTTCCTGCCGATCTCCTGGAGGACAGGAGCTCACGATCTGATTCCAGAAGCTTTACATTTTAATGTATGTACATAATGATAATAGTTTGATATCATCTACTAATTTAAATTATTATTTACATGACCGACACAATTCTTGTGCCTCTGAAGAAGCCTCTTAAGCTGAGTCTTCTTTGGCTCGAGTATTTTGAGCATTACGTCTCCTATCATCCATTAGCCGCTGTTGTTTCAGCAACATTCTATTTCTCTCCTTGATGCGTTCGCAAAAGGGAATAGGACACGCCTTTCCGTCTGTAGGACAGTCACGAGCATGCTTGATCAGTAGCATGAATAGACGGGTACAAATCTTGCAACCTCTCTTGTAAGTCAATTCACATTCTCTGACATGACAAAAGAGCTGCTTCATTCGTCGGCAATTCTTCGATACACACCCATCGCAGGAGGCAGCATGAGCAATAACTTCGAGGTGAGCCTTGATCTGCTGTTCTTTTTCTTCGCGAGGATTGTGCAAGTAAGCTAGCACCATTGTTGATGTGTACTTGGCACGCCGAAGTTCATCGAACTGATAGTTATTCCTCTGGCAATAGTTCAGAAACTGCAACCTTGTCTCAAAGCATTCTTGCTCCATGATGGGATCTTCGTCTTTGGTACTCGCTGGAATTATTTCTTCGCAAAGGGGGATTGGAGTTTTCCCGTCCTTGTTCTCAGCTAAATCGAGAATGTATGGATTCTTGCCAATAGTTCTGGACTTGGAAGAATCATCATCTGATGCGCTACTCTTCTCACCCTCGGAAGTAGTACCAGCATTTCCTTCCACTGCATCGATGAAATCGTCGCTAAGAAGTTGAACAACAAAGAAATTTTCCTTCATTCGTGACAAAATAAGATCAAGGCGATTCATCACTTTGTCTCGGCCTTGGTTGACAAGTTTTCCTGGGTTGGACCTGGTTCCTGCACGCTTGCCTTCTGATTTTGATGGAGCAGTCAGCGATTTCGACGCATCCTTAATCTTCGTTCCCTCTCGCCTGTTATCGTCTTCGTCCAGATCTTTGATGATCTTCTCAATCTCTCCAGGCACGTAATCGCCATCAAAGTAAGGGAGGGATGTAGGGTCGAATGGTTCACCAGTTCTCCGATTGACAACGTTATCTTTGAAGTAGTCATCATAGAGCGACCTAATATCCAACGCGATGCCTTCTTCCTTAGCTTTTTGGAGAGTATTATTGTACCAAGCACACAGCATATCATTGCGGGGCGTCAGCTGGTTTACAGGGTGGCAATAAAAAATGTATTCATCACCTTTAGCTGGTGGACAACTCCAAATGTGCGCAGTATGGAAGCCACGCATTTTCACAAATCGAAGATACTCAATAAGAACAGATTGGTAGATGACTGTTCTGTATTGTGCTGGGGTAAGATAACGAACTGAATCGAGATACGAAATGTACACACGGCGCCGGTTCGGTGCTGGACATTCGTCGCCATATTCGTACACGTACATTGAAAAAAGAAGCACATCGACGCCATGGATCTTCTGGAAAAGGAGTATGCACTTTGATTTGACTGGGAATTCGGATGGGTAGTTTGATTTTGAGTATCTGGCTTTCATCTGTAAAGAATAGAAGGGAAGGTTGACGTCAGAAAGCGAAGAGAAAAGTGGAAAATGGTAATAGAATAACATATGACGAAAACTCACTCCTTCTCGAACTTTCTGCTTCTTGTCAAGACTCGATACAACTCGGACACACAAATTCTCCGCTTTCTCTACTTGGGCAACAGCACAGTTACGTTCCTTGGCTAATCTTTCGTATTCCTTTGATAGTGTCTGCTCGATTCCCTTCTCGATCGATTCGCTCAATTTACATTGAAGCAAGTCGACAGCTCCTTTCGGTGCAAGACTAGGTGTGAGACTGGATTCAGATTTGACATAGCATTTCGGACATGTAAATGACGCTGACTTGTAGTTTTGTGTGCCATTGAAGAGGGCACACACCTGATGTACCCAATCGTTACATTTGTCACATTGTACCCATTTTTCCTCCGGAGATTTGTCGTTCTTCATCTGATGCAGAAGAGATTTCTTCGTCTCCTTCCCATTGTCCAGTAGAAGAGGCTCGTCATCTTTCTGATCAACGTAACAGGCCTCACACCATTGGTTCTGCTTCATCCTGTCAGTGTAGTAAAAAGCATTGCGACGAATGTTTCTGCCACAGGTCCCGCTGCAAAAAAGAGATGGTAGTTCATAGAGTCGACGATAATTCCCACAGAGCGAGCAACAGTCTGACTTTTTTGTTTCGTCGTCATCATGCAACCCTGAAAGACGAGTGAGAAATAGTCAGAAGTTAGTAACATTGAAAGCAAACAACCTGAAGGATCTGATGCAACAGGACACTTGACGTACCTTTGAAGATGTTTGAAAAATCATGGTCAAATATATCAAGAAGTTCTACCGCCATCATCCCCACATCACTATCTTTCCCATTGTACAGGATGGCGTTTTCAAACACAAGTCTGGTATCCTTCCTGAAAGATGAAATATCCCAGTATACCCCGTTCTCAAGTTTCTTAGTAACTAAATCAAGATCCATTGGGTGTTCAATAATATCAAAATAGTCGTGGATCCCTAACTCGATTGGATCTACGGGTTCACTGAATACCCATCCGTTTTCATGATCGCGGAGTTTCTTCACCATAGGAAGGCATTTCCTAGAGATGTTACGAGGAGTCAACCGACCACTGTTCACCAATGAGTCAAGATGAGCTTCAATATCTGATTTCTGCATCGATGTAACAAGGGAAGAACTTTTCTTCGTTGTGCTAGACTCCGAAACAACTGATACAGACGCTGACACAGAGGAATTCTCTCGTTTCATAACCTTGTTGGGCCTCACGTCTTCGTTTCCTCCATCCATATTTTCCGACGATCTTTTGCCTTCTTGACTCTGCAAGTTCTTACCCGGGCTTTGCTGCTGACCCTCGTTGATGTCAATACTGGACTTCTCTTCCCCTTGCCGTTGTATCTCACTTTCGAGGACGACTTGCTGCTGTTGAAATTGCTGATTTAGATGTTGCAAAATATTCTGCTGCTTCTGAAATTGCTCCAGTTGAAGTGGATTTGAGGCACCATTTAATTGTTGCTGTAGCTTCTGATTTTGGTTTGTCAGCTGTACCTTCTGTTGCTGCACTTGATTTAGAAGATCTTGCTTCGTCTTAACTTGAGGGCCTGCTTGCTTTTCTTCCGGTTGTGGCTGCGCACACACGTCCATTTCCTCTGATGGTTCTGTGGCACCTTCAGAAACTAGCGCCTCTTTCAATGCCTTAAACGAATCACTTGAATCTTGCTCTTCCGCCTCAGTATCCACAGGCATTTCGTCATAACGTTCACCATCACTCATCGAACTCATTTGATTCAATACTTCACGATCCTGCTGTCCTGGGCTACCCTTCATCGAGCGAATATGATTCATCACAGGTGCGCATATTCCACACGTTGACGTTAACCCTTCACTCTTGCAAATACGATAGTGGTTCAGTACACATCGACTTGAAAGGCAGTGGGGGGCCTTGCAATTCTTGTCCCGGCATGTCTTCATGTGCTTCCACAGTGTCACCATTTGTGGACAGAACTTGACGCGGCATTCTAATCCTTCGCGGCATTTACTCGCATGACGCAGCAGGAGCAAACGTCGCTGTTGCTGTTGCAGGATTACTTTCTTTTTCTCCGCAATTTCGTCATCATCGATTTCCATTGAAGATACGTCATCTGAAGAATCCCGAGCTGTAGCCTGAGCCAAGTTTTTATTAAGACGATCAAGTTCTGTATCCGTATCATCATCATTATCAGTCATCTTGTCACGTTGGCGACTATCCTGCACTCTCGGCTGAGCACGCTCCGTTAATTGCTCCTTGTTCAATTGCGGCAGTGGCTCTTCTGATTCCACAACATCTGAAAGAGACCTCATAGAAGCTTCTGAAGTGGCTGTCATTGGTTGCAAAAGGTTCACTACTGAAGCAGGGGTAGAAACAATTCCATTCGTGACATTCCCTGTAGGTGAAGACGTGAACATCACAGATGGATCAGTTCCAATTGAACTGACACTAGGTGTGTTCGATTTAGGGATTCCCACTCCTTTTGCAATCAGATGAAGGCGTTTCTTCAAAGATGCCAGGTCAATGTATGCATCCTTGACATGAGCAGATCGGTACAAATGTTCTTCCAATTTCTTCGCCATCAATGGTAGACGACTGCGTGTAAAGATGTAAATAAAACCATTTGAGAACGAGATCTGCGCAAAATGAAACGATACAAGTTTATCAGTAATACTCACTTTTGAGACATTCGATTAGTATCTGGTCTCTTCCGCTCAATAACTTTGATGATGCTAAAAATAATCTGCCGGCGATCCGGTAAATCAACATTGGACTGCCAACCTCCAGCAAAGTGACCGTCCAAAAAGGGTTGTTCTGACCCCGACTCGCCCTGGTCAGCTCCTACAGAAGATGAAGTGTGACCTCCTGATTCGTCCTTATTCCCACCATCTCCACCTCCTGTGGAGGAATTGTGTCTCACAGGAGCAATGACGTTGATTGCTCCTTCCGAACGGATAATTGTGGCGCCGTCAACAATCGGATCCGGCTCAGCAACGCCTAATGAGCCGGGTGAACCCGCACGAGGAGGCGCGAGAGAAGCTCGGGGTTCGGGGACTTCGGGCGATTCGGAAGAATCATCGTTGATAGAAAATGACGGGCCTTCGATGGGAGCAGCAACAGCTGGAGCAACAGGCGACGTATGCTGTTGCTGCTGCGGCTTTAACTGCGGGGAAAGAACTTGTGGTTGCAGCGGCTGCTGCTGTGGTACTGGCGGTAACTGTGGCGGTGGCTGAGATGGCCCAATACTATTGCTGCGGCTTGGGAGCATTTCATCTACCTTAGATCGAGGTGGTTGAGTTCCAATACAACCGTCCCCACCACCGCTAGTACTTCCACTTTTCGAAACCGGCTGCTGCTGCTGCCTCATCATCGACAACTGCTGCTGTTGCATCAACTCAAATTGCTTCACGCGTTGATCCAATGATGGTTCATCTTGAGAATCTTCGCCTGTGGTAGCATTACTGTTGCCACCCGCACTACTTGCACCACCAACACCGTTAGCAGCAATACCTGCTGGACTTGGCGCATTGCCCGCCACTTGCCCTCCCCCCATATTAAGAGTACCTTCGGTCATTTGAGACATCATAAACTGCTGCTGTTGCTGCTGCGATTGATTCATAACCAATTTACTTGAATCAAGACCATGGTTGGTGGTAACAGGGGTACTCGCGGTAGAAGACTGCATTCCTCGAAGTTGTGGAGAACTGAAAGAAGAATTCTTCTGCTTTGGTTGTTGAGAAGCGACAGAAGAAATGGAGGTATTCATCATGTCAATGTTGGAAGGGAATTGGGTTGAAAATGGAGAGGACATACCATCGTTAGTGATGGGCTTGTTCGAATTCAGATCATGAAGAAGTTGCTTCTGTTGCTGTTGATTAAGATCACGCTGATGCTGTTGCTGCTGGTTGGTCTTCTTGTTGCCCAAGAGTTCCTGTTGCTGCGACTTCTGCTGCTGCTGCTGCTGAAGTGACTGCTGACGCTGCATCATTAGCTCCATCGTCTGCTGCTGCTGCTGACTTGAAGCACTAGCACTCAAGTTGCTCGTTTGACGTTGAAAGCCCAATTGCGGCTGCTGTTGAAGAAACTGCTGCTGCTGAAGACTTGCGACATTGACAGCATTTGTTGCACTTGGTAATCCATCCGGTCGAAGTTGGCTCTGCTGCTGCTGCTGCTGTTGCTGCTGCTGTGCCATTAATAACAAAAGCTGCTGTTCATTCGCATTGACATTTCCCTGAGGCTGCTGTTGTGAAAGCTGCCCTTGCATGCTCCCACCAAACATACCCTGAGCACCCTGCTGCTGCTGCGAATTCTGTTGATGATGCATCTGAAGTTGTTGCAGATGTTGTTGTTGAGAAGACTGCTGCTGCTGCTGCTGCTGTTGTTGCTGCAACTGAGCTAGCCCTCCCTGCTGCTGCATCATCCCCCCCATGTAATTAAGGGCCGAAGAGGAGGATGACGCGGCAGCGGCAGGACTGGTCGACGAAGCCCCAACAGCAGGAGCGGGAGTACTCGAATTATTATTATTATTATTTTGGGACGGATGCTGCCTCTGCTGCTGAATTCGTCGTTGGAGTTGAGAAATCAAATTCTGTTGTTGGAGGAGGAGTTGAGCTTGATTCGGTCTCTGATTAGATGATGAAGAAGACTTGTCTGCATGAGACTGCTGACTTGGCTGAAGCTGCTGCTGACCTTGACTCATTTGATAATTAAGCTGCTGTTGCTGCTGATTGGACGAAGCAGCGGGGGCAGAAGCATTATTATTACTAGACCCTTGCTGAGCATTCTGCTGCTGCATAGAAAATAATTGCTGCAATTGCTGCTGCTGAGTATTCATAGAAGGATGAGGCTGTGACAGAGTCATTCCACCACCCTCATTCCCGACGGTCGCTTGAGGTAACCCTGATGACATCATGCCCTGATGTTGATGAGACTGCATCTGCTGCTGCATCTGCGCATTGGAGGGGTGCTGCATCTGCTGCATCTGTTGAAGATGAGATTGGAGCTGATGCTGCTGCTGGTTCGGCTGCTGCTGTTGATGAGGCTGTTGCTGTTGCTGTACCATGTGGCCGAAATTCTGATTCCCCCCAGGCTGTTGCTGCTGTTGAGATTGCATCACGTTCCAGTAGAGCTGCTGTTGCTGCTGCTGCTGCTGGGCGGACTGCTGAGACGAGTGAGGGGTCATCATCCCACCTTGAATATTCGCTTGACCTCCTCCCCCCATCATGGTCATCATATTTTGGGGGGCCATGGGGGCAGACAGCTGCTGTTGCTGCTGCTGCTGCTGCTGGGCCGCCGCCGCCTGATGCATCCAGGAATTTTGATTCATCATCCCCTGGGACGCGGCGCCTTGATCGTGCATCCCCTGCGGTTGTGGCTGCGAGGCTGACAGCTGCTGTTGCTGGAAATTCATGTGATTATTATTCCCCTGCTGTGGCTGTGGAAGATCCCCCATGCCCATGCTGTGACCCGCCGGCATTTGATTATGCCCCCCCTGCGAAGAATTATGGTGCTGCTGAAATAATAATTGCTGCTGCATCTGCTGGAATTGCTGCAATTGAGGATTATTATTTTGAGCGTGAGGGTGCTGTTGGGGATGTTGAACTTGCGGCTGCTGAGGGTGGCCGCCTCCCCAGCCCTGAAACCCCCCTGGATTTTGATGATTCATCTTGAGGATGGCGTGATGATTATGAATAATATTCCCTGATTATTTAAGGTGCAGGTAGCATTATTTCTGGGAGCCTGTCTCGACCTCTAGTTATGTTGATGATTACGATTACGACATGAACCAGAAACGAATTATTTGGATTTGATAATCATGCTGCAATGCACACTTCACAGCGCAAGTAGAAGTACTTAGGTAAGTACCTGCCAACGGCGTGGTGGCCAAAAGAAAGTAGCGGCCCTTCTATCAAAGCACGAGCTTCTAAAGAATCTTATTTTTGAAGAAAGTTATTGTCTCTCTTTTACAGATAATTTTATCCTAACAAATTGAATTTGAAAGCTTAAAAACTTCCAACGAGCCAGGTGGAGAATTCTTCTCAGCTCTCTGCATATATAGTACTGTGTCATTTTTTGTGATTTTTCCTCGTCCCTGCGGAAAAACGCCTAGAGGGCATCAACCACAATGACAAGCGTAAACAAATCTACGTCTACTGGTCGAACAAACATATCATTTGCAACAAAATGGATACATTAGTTACAAAAAAGTCTGAGAGACGTTAATGGTCAATCTAAACTTTGAACCGTTGTGCAAGCGAGTAAAAAAAGATTCAAAAGGCTGAGAAGGGAACAGCGCGTACCAGGCTACACGTGCAATTTGACCGGACCAGCTCGGACATCGCAGAAGTTCCGAAAAGTGTCTTGCTAAACAAAAGAATCATTACTACATACATATTCGTCAAGATTGCTTGGCTTGGGTCTTGCTTGGAGAGAAGTAAGATCCAATTCTTCTTTGATTCATTCATTCAAATTCAATCTATTGAAGCGCATAAAAATACATACAGAGATTGTTATGCATGATCATTCAGTCTCAGTATGGCTCTCTCCGACAGAATCAGCAACCAACCAGCAGCCCTCATTGCCGTACTCACCCTTGCATCGACAGTAGCTGTGACTTTCGCTTTTCAGCAACTTCAAAAGAAGACGACGACCTCCAAAAAGATGTCACAATATCTTTCCAAAGAAGCCATGATCGAGGCAGCTGGCCCTCCCTCCCTACCCGACGGATTCATCGTAGATTCCTTCACAAACTCACGGTCACAATCCATCTTTACCATTAATCTACCTCGAGCGGACACATCGGTTCCTCCCAAGGCCATGTTTGTGTTAGTTCATGGCACCGCCGAATATTGCTGCCGAAAAGGTTACATCCGATTATACGAATCGCTATCAAAGGCAGGTGTAGATGTCTATTCAATGGACAGTCATGGCAATGGACGTAGTGACGGCGAACCAAGAGGATATACAGAGTCAATTGACGATTATGTAGATGAGGTAGTAGAGTACATTCAATTGGTACAAAAATCAAAGTATGCACAAGATAAATGTCCACCTCTCGTGCTAATGGGACACAGTTTAGGAGGATGCATTGCCGTCCATTCCGCATTGAAAATGGGCAGTGGAAAATCCGACATGTCACTCATCTTATCCAGTCCAGCCCTAGGAGTGGACATGAATTTGGAACTCAAGATTCAAAAGTTCTTTGCCCCACTAATCGATTTCCTTGCCCCCAAGGCACGAATTGTAGATGCCGTCGATCCAATTTATTTGTCACGCAATAAAGAAGCTGTCCAAGCGTATATCGATGATCCATTGTGTCTTGTTGGTAAGATGGTTGCTCGAACAGCCATTGCAACCGACAAAGCATTTGATACAGCCAAGCAACGACGGGGTGAAATCTATTGTCCAACATTGATGATGCATAGTCCTATTGACAAATGTACGTCACAAAAGGCCTCGGAAGATTTCTTTGTAAATGTTGGAACGGCTTTGGCACACAAGAGGTATTTGAAGTTGAATGGGATGTATCATGAGACATTGGAGGAGCCAGAGACAGAGAGGATTATTAATTCTATCGTGAAGTTTACAGCGTCTGGTGGACAGCAGTTTCTGGAGGAGGATGAAGGGAATGATGGTATTGTAGAATTGTTTGTGTAAGTGCAAGTAGGTGCAAGAGAGGCTTGTTCAGCATGCGAAGAAGTGTCATTTTGCTGTGAAAGTGATGTTGGCAGCCAGGAGTTCTTGCATGCGGTATCGTTAGTGCCATTTCTTTTCTCCGGGCAGTGGCAAATGCTGCAGTACTCATGAGATTTGAAGAGGGATTCACAATACAGAAGAGAATTTAAGTTAGGTATCAAGTTAAATGGATTACGCTATATTCCGTTTTAGAATGGCAGCAAAAGTTAGCTTGAAGATGCACTATGCCTATAAAGTAGAGGCGGATAATTCAGAAAGCTACCAAAGTCTTTTCAACTTTCTTCTTGTCAATGAAGGATACAATCCTTAAAAAGGGAAATGCGCAGCAGCGGCGTCAATTTTGCACTGCTGTGCATGAAGCCTCAGCAACAACGCGGTGCGCTTGCACAAAGAACAACCCCCTGATGCGTTCCCTGCACAAAATAAACTGTGCTTCAGATAGAACTTCATCTTTTGACAATTGGAAGACTTGCATGCAGGAGAGCTGCACCTTGAAACATGCTGAACAAGAAGAGATATATGGAGCTGGAAGTTGCGTTGACGTTCACGTTGTTTGTACTCCTTCGTAAGACTATCATCTTTCATCCTTGGCTGAGTGCACGGTTGCGAAGTAGGTGAAGGCATGCTCTTTCTTCTTTTCTTTATCATTACATTTAATGAAAATGTGGCAGCGTTTTCAAATGAAAAGATGAGACGATACCGGGTTTTCCTCTGCTATTTGGCTTGGTTGGGGGTATCGCCTCAGTATCATCCTGAAGTATCTACTGCTACTGTCGTCTCCTCACCTCTCTCTCTTCCGTCTTGCGTGACACCGTCCCGCCCGCGCGCTCATGTTCCGTCACTACACACACAAATGTGTCGAAATACACAGCTAGCTCGTACGCTCAATGGGCCTTCGTCCGCATACGAGGCTGCAGCATCGCCGCTACAAGTGTAGATTGCGTGAGCCGCAATCATTTTCTACTATACTATCGTTTCCAACTATAATGAACCACTAGCAGCGGCTCAGGCACATATTCACGTCAATACACACACACAAATGTGTCGAAATAAAGCTAGCTCGTACGCTCAATGGGCCTTCGTCCGCATACGAGACTGCAGCATCGCCGCTACAAGTGTAGATTGCGTGAGCCGTGAAAATGAGCCACTAAAAGTGGCTCAGGCTCATATCCACGTCAATACACACACACAAATGTGTTGAAATACGGCTAGCTCGTACGCTCAAATGGCCCTCATCAGGTCGCATACGAAGCTGTAGCATCGCCGCTACGAATGAAGTTTACATGAGCCGTGTATATTACCTTGCATACTAACATTACCAACTATAATGAACCACTAGCAGCGGCTCAGGCTCATATTTCCGTCACTACACACACACAAATGTGTCGAAATACAGCTAGCTCTACGCTCGATTTACCTTCGTCAGGTCGCATATGAGACTGCAGCATCGCCGCTACAAGTGTGGATTGTGTGAGCCGTTATCATTTTCTTCTATTATCGTTACCAACTATAATGAACCACTAGCAGCGGCTCAGGCACATGTTCCGTCACTGCACACATAAAAGTGTCGAAATACGGCTAGCTCTACGCTCAATGGGCCTTCGTCTGGACGCATACGAATCTGTAGCATCGCCGCTACAAGTGTAGATTGCGTGAGCCGCAATCATTTCCTTCTATACTATCTTTACCAGGTATAATGAACCACTAGCAGCGGCTCAGGCACATATTCACGTCGCTATTCACGTAAAAGTGTCGAAATACGGCTAGCTCTACGCTCGATGGGCCTTCATCACGATACATACGAATCTGTAGCATCGCCGCTACAAGTGTAGATTGCGTGAGTCGGAATCATTTCCTTCTATACTATCGTTCCCAGGTATAATGAACCACTAGAAGCGGCTCAGGCACATATTCACGTCGCTATTCACGTAAAAGTGTCAAAATTCGGCTAGTTCTACTCTCAATGGGCCTTCGTCAGGACGCATACGAAACTGTTGCATTGCCGCTGGGAATGAAGTGTACATGAGCCGTGTATGTAATCTTCTATACTATCGTTACCAACTATAATGAACCACTAGCAACTGCTCAGGCACATATTCACGTCGCTATTCACGTAAAAGTGTCAAAATACGGCTAGCTCTACGCTCAATGGGCCTTCGTCAGGACGCATACGAAGCTGTAGCATCGCCGCTACAAGTGTAGATTGCGTGAGCCGGAATCATTTCCTTCTATACTATTGTTACCAGGTATAATGAACCACTAGCAGCGGCTCAGGCACATATTCACGTCGCTATTCACGTAAAAGTGTCAAAATTCGGCTAGTTCTACCCTCTATGGGCCTTCATCAGGACACACACGAAACTGTTGCATCGCCGCTACGAATGAAGTTTACATGAGCCGTGTATTTTATCTTCTATACTATCGTTACCAGGTATAATGAACCACTAGCAACTGCTCAGCCACATATTCACGTTGATACACACATAAAAGTGTCAAAATACGGCTAGCTCTACGCTCAATGGGCCTTCGTCAGGACGCATACGAATCTGTAGCATCGCCGCTACAGGTGTAGATTGCGTGAGCCGCAATCATTTCCTTCTGTACTACTGTTACCAACTATAATGAACCACTAGAAGCGGCTCAGGCACATATTCACGTCGCTATTCACGTAAAAGTGTCAAAATACGGCAGCTCTACTCTCAATGGGCCTTCGTCAGGACGCATACGAGGCTGCAGAATCGCCGCTACAAGTGTAGATTGCGTGAGCCGCAATCATTTCCTTCTATACTATCGTTCCCAGGTAGGTATAATGAACCACTAGCAGCGGCTCAGGCACATATTCTCGTCGCTATTCAGTAAAAGTGTCGAAATACGGCTAGCTCATCGCTCAATGGGCCTTCGTCTGGACGCATACGAATCTGTAGCATCGCCGCTACATGTGTAGATTGCGTGAGCCGGAATCATTTCCTTCTATACTATCGTTACCAGGTAAAATGAACCAATAGCAGCGGCTCAGGCACATATTCACGTCGCTATTCACGTAAAAGTGTCAAAATTCGGCTAGCTCTACGCTCAATGGGCCTTCATCAGGACACACACGAAACTGTTGCATCGTCGCTGGGAATGAAGTGTACATGAGCCGTGTATGTTATCTTCTATACTATCGTTACCAGGTATAATGAACCACTAGCAACTGCTTAGGCACATATTCACGTTGATACACACATAAAAGTGTCAAAATTCGGCTAGCTCTACGCTCAATGGGCCTTCGTCAGGACGCATACGAAGCTGTAGCATCGCCGCTACAGGTGTAGATTGCGTGAGCCGGAATTATTTCCTTCTGTACTACTGTTACCAACTATAATGAACCACTAGAAGCGGCTCAGGCACATATTCACGTCGCTATTCACGTAAAAGTGTCAAAATTCGGCTAGCTCTACTCTCAATGGGCCTTCGTCAGGACGCATACGAGGCTGCAGCATCGCCGCTACAAGTGTAGATTGCGTGAGTCGGAATCATTTCCTTCTATACTATCGTTCCCAGGTAGGTATAATGAACCACTAGCAGCGGCTCAGGCACATATTCTCGTCGCTATTCACGTAAAAGTGTCGAAATACGGCTAGCTCATCGCTCAATGGGCCTTCGTCTGGACGCATACGAATCTGTAGCATCGCCACTACAAGTGTAGATTGCGTGAGCCGGAATCATTTCCTTCTATACTATCATTACCAGGTAAAATGAACCACTAGCAGCGGCTCAGGCACATATTCACGTCGCTATTCACGTAAAAGTGTCAAAATTCGGCTAGCTCTACGCTCAATGGGCCTTCATCAGGACACACACGAAGCTGTTGCATCGTCGCTGGGAATGAAGTGTACATGAGCCGTGTATTTTATCTTCCATACTATCGTTACCAGGTATAATGAACCACTAGCAACTGCTTAGGCACATATTCACGTTGATACACACATAAAAGTGTCAAAATTCGGCTAGCTCTACGCTCAATGGGCCTTCGTCAGGACGCATACGAAGCTGTAGCATCGCCGCTACAAGTGTAGATTGCGAGAGCCGGAATTATTTCCTTCTGTACTACTGTTACCAACTATAATGAACCACTAGAAGCGGCTCAGGCACATATTCACGTCGCTATTCACGTAAAAGTGTCAAAATTCGGCTAGCTCTACTCTCAATGGGCCTTCGTCAGGACGCATACGAGGCTGCAGCATCGCCGCTACAAGTGTAGATTGCGTGAGCCGCAATTATTTCCTTCTATACTATCGTTACCAACTATAATGAACCACTAGCAGCGGCTCAGGCACATATTCACGTCGCTATTCAGTAAAAGTGTCGAAATACGGCTAGCTCATCGCTCAATGGGCCTTCATCACGACGCATATGAAGCTGTTGCATCGCCGCTACAAGTGTAGATTGCGTGAGCCGGAATCATTTCCTTCTATACTATCGTTACCAGGTATAATGAACCAATAGCAGCGGCTCAGGCACATATTCACGTCGCTTTTCACGTAAAAGTGTCAAAATTCGGCTAGTTCTACCCTCTATGGGCCTTCATCAGGACACACACGAAACTGTTGCATCGCCGCTACGAATGAAGTTTACATGAGCCGTGTATTTTATCTTCTATACTATCGTTACCAGGTATAATGAACCACTAGCAACTGCTCAGCCACATATTCACGTTGATACACACATAAAAGTGTCAAAATACGGCTAGCTCTACGCTCAATGGGCCTTCGTCAGGACGCATACGAAGCTGTAGCATCGCCGCTACAAGTGTAGATTGCGAGAGCCGGAATTATTTCCTTCTGTACTACTGTTACCAACTATAATGAACCACTAGAAGCGGCTCAGGCACATATTCACGTCGCTATTCACGTAAAAGTGTCAAAATTCGGCTAGCTCTACTCTCAATGGGCCTTCGTCAGGACGCATACGAGGCTGCAGCATCGCCGCTACAAGTGTAGATTGCGTGAGCCGCAATCATTTCCTTCTATACTATCTTTACCAGGTATAATGAACCACTAGAAGCGGCTCAGGCACATATTCACGTCGCTATTCACGTAAAAGTGTGAAATACGGCTAGCTCATCGCTCAATGGGCCTTCATCACGACGCATATGAAGCTGTAGCATCGCCGCTACAAGTGTAGATTGCGTGAGCCGGAATCATTTCCTTCTATACTATCGTTCCCAGGTATAATGAACCACTAGCAGCAGCTCAGGCACATATTCACGTCGCTTTTCACGTAAAAGTGTCAAAATTCGGCTAGTTCTACGCTCAATGGGCCTTCATCAGGACACACACGATACTGTTGCATCGCCGCTGGGAATGAAGTGTACATGAGCCGTGTATGTTTTCTTCTATACTATCGTTACCAGGTATAATGAACCACTAGCAACTGCTCAGGCACATATTCACGTTGATACACACATAAAAGTGTCAAAATACGGCTAGCTCTACGCTCAATGGGCCTTCGTCAGGACGCATACGAAGCTGTAGCATCGCCGCTACAGGTGTAGATTGCGTGAGCCGGAATTATTTCCTTCTGTACTACTGTTACCAACTATAATGAACCACTAGCAACTGCTTAGGCACATATTCACGTCGCTATTCACGTAAAAGTGTCAAAATTCGGCTAGCTCATCGCTCAATGGGCCTTCGTCAGGACGCATACGAAGCTGTAGCATCGCCGCTACAAGTGTAGATTGCGTGAGCCGGAATTATTTCCTTCTTTACTACTGTTACCAACTATAATGAACCACTAGAAGCGGCTCAGGCACATATTCACGTCGCTATTCACGTAAAAGTGTCAAAATTCGGCTAGCTCTACTCTCAATGGGCCTTCGTGAGGACGCATACGAGGCTGTAGCATCTCCGCTACAAGTGTAGATTGCGTGAGCCGCAATTATTTCCTTCTATACTATTGTTACCAACTATAATGAACCACTAGCAACTGCTAAGGCACATATTCACGTCGCTATTCAGTAAAAGTGTCGAAATACGGCTGGCTCATCGCTCAATGGGCCTTCGTCTGGACGCATACGAATCTGTAGCATCGCCACTACAAGTGTAGATTGCGTGAGCCGGAATCATTTCCTTCTATACTATCATTACCAGGTAAAATGAACCAATAGCAGCGGCTCAGGCACATATTCACGTCTGTCGAGGTACGATAGGTACTGACATAATAGTATTTATGTATCGATCTCTTTACGTAGATATTCAGAAGAAGTGCGTAGGAAAGATCCACGTCGACAGCATCATCTCCATATCTATTAACAACCATGAAGAAGTCTAGTAGTAGTAACACTCACAATTGTTAATATTGTTAATCGATCATAGACTCCCTCTAGAACTGAATTCAGCTTACCTGGTCAACGTCGCTATTCACGTAAAAGTGTCAAAATTCGGCTAGTTCTACGCTCAATGGGCCTTCATCAGGACACACACGAAACTGTTGCATCGCCGCTACGAATGAAGTGTACATGAGCCGTGTATGTTTTCTTCTATACTATCGTTACCAGGTATAATGAACCACTAGCAACTGCTCAGGCACATATTCACGTTGATACACACCTAATAGTGTCAAAATACGGCTAGTTCTACGCTCAATGGGCCTTCGTCAGGACGCATACGAATCTGTAGCATCGCCGCTACAAGTGTAGATTGCGCGAGCTGCAAGCATTTCCTTCTGTACTACTGTTACCAGGTATAATGAACCACCAGAGTAGCGGCTCAGGCTCACATTCACGTTGACGCACACGTAGAGGTGGTATGTTGTGGCAGAATACGGAGCGAACGCGTTGTCCAATATAGGTTGCTGTGTATAATGGAGATGACATATCCGAGGTTAGAGTTGATATGTTGTCTACATGCATGCATAGAAGAGGTTTGATGACTAAAACGTTCACAAGCACAAATACATCACACAATATAGTGAAAATATTTGTTTTTAAGAGGGCATTGGGCTTGACAAAGATTGAGGAGCATGTTGATATAATAGCTACAGAAGACATACCGAGGTTGGAGTTGATATGTCGTCCACATGGATGCATTGAAGAGGTCTGTTACCAAAACTTCTCATATCACCAGTATATCACACAAAGATCACCAGTATCACACAATACAAGCACTAAACGTGTCCTGGCGATTCATTTTTCGATTTGGCTGTAATTGAGTAGTTTTTGTCACGTATATCCGCGGCCATTCATACTGGGCGTTCATAGTGGTTTAATATATCGATGGATGTTTTTCTACGTAGGAGTGCACTTGACTTCGACATTGTTCAATAATTATGACTTCAGAGCTGAGTTGATTGATGTCGTTTAAATTTTTGCATCGTGTACTAGAACCCCTCCTTTATGATATGAACCCCAAACAAAGATTCAACTCAGCGCCAATGACTCATACAAAGAATCATAAAAAGGGAATGATGTGAAGTTTATCACTATGCATTCATTTTCATCTAACAACTGCATTGTCCATCTGCAGATTCGGCCTGTGACGCGGTCGAGATCGAGATGCCAAGAAGCAAATGTTGCCAGAGAAGAGTTAGAGTCAGCTAAACCCGCTGGCAGTGGCCTGAAAATGCCGAACGCGTTCTGTGCGGTGAGTTAAGATCATAATATCACTCGTAGGACAGTTTGGAGTAATAGGTCTAAGGTGCTCTCGACGTAGTTGTTTGGAGATTTTATCATCTATTAGTGACATAAAGAGAGCTGCGCTCGAATCGAAGATCGAAGATCGACCAAAATGCAATAGGTACGTAAAGCCCAGCGAGTAGCGACTAAAATAATAGTGGCGAAGACCTCCTGTTGGGAGTATCTCCTCGGTATCTGAAGTATCTTTCTGCTGTCGTCTCCTCCCCTCTCTCTCTCTCTTCCTCCGGTACCCGTCCCGCCCTCGTCCCGCCCGCTGTCCCCTGCCACTGCCTCGTCGCTCGCGCAGCGCGCTCGACTCGCACTCCACTGACACACTCCGCACTCCGCCCACAATGATAGTCAACCACAACAACAACCAACAGTACCATAGAAAAGTAATTGCAAAGATGATGAACAACTCAATATTAGCAGCAGTTTCGACGCTTTGTTTGGTATGTACGATCATTAATCGCCCGCAGATTGACGCCGCAGCATTTGCACCCACATCGATTTCATCGAAGTACAACAACATTAGATACACACACCATCAGCTGGCGGCTGCATCAGGTAACGAAGATTTCTTCGATGATGTCAAGAGCACAAAAAAGGAACCCGCATCAATGGGAGGTAACTTTTTCGAGAAGGTAGATCCAAAAGATGGTCCACCTGTACCACAAAAGAATGAAGATGAGCCCCCTATGAGTTTGGAAGAGTTGGAAATGTTGGCGACTCCTTTTGACGAACACTTACCAAAATTAAACACTGTCACTCTCGTCGGACGTGTTGGTAATGACCCCGAGCCACGTTATTTTGATGATGGGAAAGTTGTGCTAAATCTCTCGTTGGCGTGTACTCGAAAGTATCATCCTCTGGAACGAAAGGTTCGAAGTATTCGCTCGGGTGAAGAAGAAACAGATTGGTTCGGTTTGGAATTTTGGGGAAGGGATGCGGAATATGTCACAAGTTATGTCGAGAAGGGTACAAGACTGGGGATTCAGGGGCAATTGACAATGGATGGGTGGGTTGATAAAATGTCGGGGGAGCAGCGACGAAGACCAAAGGTTATTGTTAGACAGGTTGACATTCTGGAGACTCGAGCTGAAGCGGAGTTGAGGAAGAGTAGGAAGGGTGGAAACTTCAGTGGCGGTAATAACAATATGAGCAGCAAGAGGAACAATAATGACGACGATGATGGAGATGGACCATCACCTGCTGGGACTGGAGGCTTCTTTAGCTAGATTGAGTTTACATCATTACCATTATCTACAACTCGAAACATTTGCAAGTATGTACTACTCGAGACATGTTGATGATATCTTTCATCATTAGCTACGCAGATTTTGCCGTGAAACTTCGTTGGAGGGAGGTATTCTTCATACTGCTACGTTGTTCTACTCTTGGAGTGTGGTGCATGATCCCGCTTCGTCGGCTGTTAGACAATAGCGAAACACGAGCTTCTTTTGCAGATTGTTCCAAATTCTTGGCCAACACTTCGTGCTTCGCTCCGTGCCCACTTTGCTTCATTTCTCTCCAATCATCTCGTGCAGTGCGTTGCATCATTTTCACAACTCTGATGCCAACATCACTCTCAAGAGCTATCTCGATAGCATTACGCTCGTCTTCATCTTCGAGGTTGAAGCTTTGTGGTACAACCTGCTTCAATAGCCGAACAACTTGAAGCATTAATTCTTCAGTTGTCATGTACTGATCTTCGTACCTGATACTATGTTTGATATAGAACTCAGCAACGTAGTGGATTGGGCACTTGCCATGGTTATCGGGACAGCCGGCAGCAGCTGGATTCTTTGAGATGATGTAGGCCATCACATCGGGAAGAGCTGAATACTTGGCAGCTACATGTGTACAGAATTTGCCAGTACCATCTGGCTTGTTAACGCACTGAGGATAACGATTGTATAGAAGCTCGACGACGCGCAGAGGTGCATGAAAGCGAAGGGCAAAGTGCAAAATATTATCTTGGTTGATCGTCCCTTTTGCATCTATTTCAATTTCTTCATTAGAAACAGAAGAAGTTAGAGTATGTGAGACCGCGTCCCACTTTTTCTTTGCTATTAGTCTGGAAAGGTTTGTACGAGCCTCGGAACCTCCTTCGTTATTATTTGAAGGTGGCTGACGGCATGTTTCTGCCGTCCTTTTAGTCTTCGACTTTTTGAACATTGCAATGCTTTTTGCTTACTTCACTTCTTGTGTGCACTGTTAGCTGATAAGGTACGGTCTTTTTGCGCTTGTGTTTCGTTTGGGCCATTTGATGGATACGTGAGTAGCAAAGGACTGGAGTTTGATGGCTCAATTTAATCAATTTGGAGGTCGCTTTGCGTCAACGGACGCGGGACTCTCAAGCCTGTGCAGTTCTCGTTCTGTATCCTTTATTGAACTTTCGTAGTTTGAAGGCCATACTTATGTACAACGACCATTCTACCATAAGTAATCCGCGCATCGCTTCGATCGAGCTCTGCTGCTTTCGTGATTGTGCCCAGATATACAGACCATGCAGTATTTCATGGTAGCTTCTTGGGTTTTGGTCTTGGGTCTTGCGTATGTTGTGTTGGTCAGAAAAATGTATGCAGCTTACTTTTCGCGCCAGGGAACGAGAAGCGCTTGAACCGGCCTAAGTTGTCTCCCTCTCCCACCTACAGCAAACCAACACACGACCGACCTGCGAACGATCGCTACACTTTTTCATAATATTCAAAAGTGAAAGTATACACCGTCGGGAACGAAGAAAATGAGCCACACAGACCACGACGACGCACTCCTTGAGTACTTGCTCATGAGACACAAGCAAAAGTCGACTTCATCTTGCTCTGATTTTCACTCTATGGGGGAAAATGCTTCAAAGAGACGCAATCGAGTTTCCTTCTCAGAATCTTCTCAGCTTTACGTCTATCAACCGCATAATCGTCAGTTATTAAAGAGTTTGTCGTATACAGAAGAAGATTACGAAGAGTTTGGCCAAGACGCATTAGTAGATGGACTCCGAATCAAGAATCTCATCAATGCTGTTCCACAAGAGTCGATTTCTGAGTCTATCAAGTATCTCCTACGCAATCGCATTATTACCAGAAGCGAACTTATAGGCATTGAGAAGTGTATACTCGGTAAACCATCGGGTACATCGAAGCTCAGACGAGAACATTCAGCTGCTGTATTACGAAAGCAGCATGAGCAACGAAAGGAACAGCTAGAAGATCCAATGCTTCTTGTAAAGGCGGCACAGATCAGCTCAGTCAAGTCTGCGCAACGCGCTAGAGTTCGTGCTGCAATGGCCGCTTGAAGTTTTTGCTACAACCTATGGAGATAGATACTTTTTGTTTTGTTGTTTGATAGAGATTTTGTTTTGTTGTTGGATAGATGATAAATATTAATTGCATTTATATGTTATCTCATACGCAGTAATGATTCAAACTCATTCTTCCATTTGGATCCACCAATAGCTTCCAATATATTGCAGATCGTTCGCTCAGAAACTAATATCTGGTCTTCCATTTCCACGTCTTTGTTTTCAGGCTGCGAAAGCTTGCCTTCGATTAGAACTGTCATCATTCTTTCCAGACAAGGCTTTCCAGCACTGTCTACGTCGACTCTACTCGTTCTCCACCGCTTCAATACACGTTTCACATCGCTCTCTTCTCCAAGAATCGAGACGACAATCAATGGTCTTTTGGCGTTGCTGTCACATTCCTTGACCAGCAATGCACACCCAGCGGCAGCTGATGCCTTTCGAAGCCACTTTCTGTAGCCCTTACCATCTCGCATGTGATCTACATGACAGAGTGCCCCGTATGAATATGATGAAGATTTGGCATTCTCTTTCTGATTCGATGCGTCACTACTAACACTTTCTTTTTTGTTGTATATCTTCATTGATGTAAGAAAGAGCTCCTCAAGGCCCGCATCTTTGCAACGTTCCGCTATGCAGGACATATCGTCGCCAAGCTCATGCATTTTCTTTGGCAATACGCGCAATTGTTCTAGCTCTTCTTGATCTCTGACTGCATGTTGCTCCTCACCGCGGACAACCAAATGCTGCCACCTCATTGAGCGAATTTCGTCGACATAAGCTATGCAGTCACGTTCCTCTCCCTCAATTACAATTATACCAGGCCAACCAATCTTGAAGTATCCTCCTATGTTATGTTGATTCGCCAGATCTACAATGGCCTTGCGCTTTGATTGTGCAATGATATGGTGTGAATGTATCAATCTCCGCCCCAATACTAATCCATTGTCGCATTGTGGTTTGGTTCCAACTTCGTCCGCGTCATCGGTGTTGATAATATTATGGCTGCTGCTCTCGACTATATCCACAAAATCTGTTGAAATCCATTCATCAGCTCTGCTAAGCACTGCAAAGATTGACTCACTGCCGACATAGTCAAGGGCGGATGAGCGACAAGCTTCAATCATTGATGGCAACGAATCCATAACTACTTTCCTCAGATTTTTGGCAGTGTGTGAAGACGATGACGTACCCACAGCGTCATCTGATACTCTCGCATCTATAACCAACACAGCGCCTTCATCGATCGGATATCCATCGGGCATTGTGAGTGACAAGAGAACAGGAATTCCAATGTCATCAGACGAAGAAACAAGGAGCCGGCGGTAGATTGTCTGATCCTTCTCATCGACCCAAGCCTCATCTTCTCCGTAGGCGGAACGCACGAACTCGATCTCTGCCAAGCGTCGCTCTTTCACTTCGTCTTCCTCCTCTGCCGACATAGTTATCGGCGCTGCAACCAAAGTAGGAGCAATAGCTATGTACAAAACAGTAGTGTGGGGTGGTGTGGATTGTGGATGTGGGTGAGGACACACCATGATGTGCGAGATCTTAGATCTTGCTCGTTTCGTGTAGCACAGAACGTCTCATTCCCTTAGACGATCACTCACTTCTCACCAATCTTTATCCTTGTTATGTATCCTTACCATGTAATTATATTATTAGTTGATGTTATCGCAGTAGTACTGATTAGTTTGTATATTACGTAATCATTAACGTAGTGTGAGAAACGAATCGGTTTATCAGACCCATAATAATTGGCCCCAAGAAGGAAAGAGATTCGATATCGATATAATGAATTGCCGAGGACGCCGGCATAATAATTGGCCCCCCAGTAAGGACACCTGGGATATCAACAACCATCGCCGAGGAATGCCGGCGATAAATAAATCGGCCCTGCTGGGGAGGAATGCCCCCGTCTGCATAAAAGGAATTGGCCCAAACTAACTATTGACGGATAGGCACCACTAGAGACGTGGAGCTGGAAACAGAAATCGAACGTAGAAACATATTAAGAACCCAGATCACCTAGGAGAGGTGCAGAAGGTTAGAAACATATTAGAACCCAGATCACCTAGGAGAGGTGCAGAAGGTTAGAACCCAGATCACCTAGAAGAGGTGCAGAAGGTTAGAAACATATTAAGAACCCAGATCACCTAGGAGAGGTGCAGAAGGTTAGAACCCAGATCACCTAGAAGAGGTGCAGAAGGTTAGAAACATATTAAGAACCCAGATCACCTAGGAGAGGTGCAGAAGGTTAGAACCCAGATCACCTAGAAGAGGTGCAGAAGGTTAGAAACATATTAAGAACCCAGATCACCTAGGAGAGGTGCAGAAGGTTAGAACCCAGATCACCTAGAAGAGGTGCAGAAGGTTAGAAAAGTTAGAAAATAGATAGGAAATAGAAACCCAGGAAAGAAATACTGCAAGGAGCCAGTATAGACCCTGCAAGGAGCCAAGGGCGACGGACGGAAATTGCTGCAAGGAGCCAGCGATAACACGAGAAATTAGGTACTGCAAGGAGCCAGCAGATAGGGAATATTAAAGAATATCGCTGCAAGGAGCCAGCAGAATCACGGAAGGAATAGGGATACCAGAGAGTAGTAACGATGTAACAGTCAATGGCAAAGTGCCGACACATTCTTGGAGAGATAAAGGAAAAGTAAACGTAAGTGGCAAAGTGCCACCGCGTCGTCGTTGGAGATAGAAAAGAAAGAAAAATACCACCAGGAGGTGGGGCCAGTAGAGCCTATCGTCTTCGAAAAGAAAGAGAAATACCACTAGAATAGGAAGGAATGAAATAGATCACCGAGTAAGTGAGGCGAACACCCGAAGGAGAGCATAAATAGTAGTAGTCATGGTCGCAGTGCCTGACGGAGAAAAGATGGCCGAAGTGCCGGCGTAAAGTGAGACGGCCGGAGTGCCTGTAATGTTGGTAAATGAAAAAGAATAGGGACCGTGATTGACCAGGAAGAGAGATAGAAACGTTTCGTATGAGAGACGACAAGAGAGCTGAAAAGGCCAGAGTAATAGACGAAAACTAATGTGCACCCAGAAGATAGGGTCACCGTTAACTATGTGATATTAGTTAGATTAGAGTGGACGCACCTCTGACGAAAGCTGAGGGGAGATACTCTAGAAGGAGAGATTTCGAACACGATAATCAACGTGAAGTCTTTGATATCCAGGGAGACAGTCCGATAGAGGACAACTGCCGTATTCGAGGAGTAGAATACCGAAGAAGATTGAGCAGGACTAAGAGACAGATGAATAGCAAGAACAGCGGTTAACCAACAGATGCACATAAACTCTGAGAGATCGTAGAGATCTGACTTATCGGACCAGAACGAGAGTGCTCACGGTAATGAACATGGGCTGGTCATATAATAGGTTGCACGTCACGGATGTCAAGTACACTATCCAAAACCTCATGGAGAGATCTGACATGGAATCGGAGACAAGATACTATGAGATATACAAGCATCCCTGCTTGATATACAAGCATCCCTGCTTGAGAATGAGATCAAACGTTAAACCACGACAAGTATGAATAAAAATCCTTTTGAGGGCATAAATGCGAGAATAGTATTCGGGACTGCTCTGCATGAGAAGCCGATTGCAAATGGAAGCCGGGAAGAGGTTGATCTCAAGACATGAATATAAGCAATGTGAAACTGAAACACAAGATGAATGCTTGAACGCTTACAGTTAGAGCAAAGCTATGACATTTAAGGTCATGGCATTTTGAGCCGACCGGCGTGATTGTTACTCTGATGATATGTAGCGCAAGTACCTTGGCACAATTCGTGTGAACATCCCTTCATCTTAGGTCAAACCAGATCAGTGAATGGCATCCCGGGTATATTGAGTACAGGACATCCGCAGACAGAGCTCCGTGATGTTGCGTGGAAGATGGGGAGAGAATGGCACAGAGTGTGTCATCTAACAACTCCTCCTCCAGGAAGGGAGAGGGAGAGAAAGAGAGAAATGGACAGCACTTGCTGTAAAAATAAGGAATAGGTGGCAACTCGATCATAACAAGAATAACGGCTTGTCAACAAGTACTTGATAGGGAGTAGCTTCATGCCATGTGATGAGACAGGGACAAAGACAAATTCCATGATGTTGTACATACAATATACCTTGGGATCAGCGTACAGAAGATCGTAGCAACAGAGTTGGTTACCCTGGAACTTTATGACGGAGCAAATATTAGATGCGTGTAATGGTGCACGGGCATTCAAAGTGAATCGGAAGCGAACACAAATATTAACAATCGACAAACATTCTTATTTTGAATCGCAGGCTTGATGTGGTTGAGATGTCAAGAAATAGGAAGACCTCATCTTGGCAAAAGATCCCTCAGTATAAGCGTAGCAAATATAGTACAAGCTATATCGCTTTGATAACAGCGGGCGCGAATACAAGCTGTAGTCTATGACAATGTGTAAGAGACAAGAAATTGGATGTAGCCAGAACAACACGACCGCGGACGTTATTATCCATCATGATGAGCCGAGGAGGTAGTTTGAAGAACGGACCGCAGACAAGGACGTTACTATCCATCATGATGAGCGGATGATAATCTAATCCGAATTGATGGAGAAACGCCCTGCGGCAAAGGGGAAACAAAGCTGAAGAGAATAGATAGATGGAGAAACGCCCTGCGGACAAGGGACGAACAAATGTACGAGAATAAGGGACGAACAAATGTAAGAGCCGTGACTACCAAGGCATAACGAAATACTCCATAGCATCTGACCAATGAGGAGTCCAGAGTGAAGGACGATTGAACAGCATGGTGAAAACAATGCGCACTGAACTGGAGACGGGTTGACATCCAAGACCGGGAGACACTCGATATGATCAAGAATAGGGGCAGCAATACCTCGTGTAGACCAATAATTGAATGTCAAGCAGGGGAGAATATTGATACTTGACATTCCCAAGATGGCACAGAAGAGGCAGATAAAAGAGATGACACAGACGAGGCAGATAAACGAGACAGAGAAGAAGAGGCAGATAAAAGAGACAGAGAAGAAGAGGCAGATAAAAGAGATGGCATAGACGAGGCAGATAAGAGAGACAGAGACCAATGTGACAAGGAACTGCCCTCATAACAGTTGCTAATGATGCTCACGCTAATCATAGTGCAAGACGTGAAGGTACATATGACACTACTGATGAATGTGGATTAAACGCCAGATGTCAAGCTAGGAAGAACGCGATGCACGTCTTATCACCCGACATAATGGCAGAGGAAATCAACGAGGTAGTACAGACCAAGATATCGGCAGAAGAGCGCAAATGAAGAAATGATATTGAAGAACGCCTTGGGCCTTGGTCGGGTCGAATGGAAGCAACATGAGAAAGATTGGATGACCCACAGAGCGGCTATATAGCATCAAGTTGACCTTGTATCGTGATAACTATGGTGTGAACACAGTGATACCTTACATGGGCATAATTGCGTTAGCAGAGCAGAGCAAAACATTTCCGACAAGCCGACTCGATAGCTTAGTGATTATTGTCAGTGAGTTTCATGAAACTAGGACGTTAAGACCACGCGTAGGACCCGCAGTTGAGGTGACTGCTGACAATACTTGAGAGCAATTGCATGACAAGCACTGCGGGAGCGCCCTAACACATTTGGAGACGATTCTAGATGCATCGACAACAAGCCTTCTTAGTATGAGACGACAACAACAACTAGACTTTGCATCGACCTACTTGTAGTAGGACACTCAGACTAGGGATCGCAAATTCATATTATCAAACGATACTGGAGCTGCAAATGAGTTTGAATATATCAGGCGAGACCAATCTCAAACAGCACGAGAAGGTCTGACAGAGTACGGGGTGCCATCGATAGGTTATCGCGGACGGTTAGACGCCGATTGTGGTAGACGGAGTAAAGCCACCACAGACTTCATGAGACTGATTCGACCAATCACCAACTCGACCAACAAAAGACTCGGCATACGGGGAGAATATGAGTGATATACCTCGCTCGTGATGCTGAAACACGAGATATAGGCCAGGCTAATGCGAGTTGAACTAGAGGCGCACTGGACAATTTGATGCACAAATGTTAATGACTGGAACGAGGCGATATGACCGACTTAAACGAGGCGATATAACCACGACAACAAGAGACCGACTTAAAGATGTAGAGATATGCGAGCGGTGATGAGGCAATAGCAGGAGAGCCAACACCAACATACCAAGGAAGTCACACGCTGACTCTGGGAGCACGACATCCCACATGTTACACAAGCAATACAGGCGACACATATCGGAACATAGAAGAGGTTGCGAGGAAATGATTCCTTGAACAGCCAGACGCATCATTGCCGCGAATAGAACATCCAGGCGCATCAAGGTTTGGGCTCATAAAACAGCACAGATACAGATCCAGATCTGTCACCCACGGGACAATGCCTACCTCATCTACATAACTGCCATTAGACGTACCGGCCACGGATTTTTGTATGGGCAACGCACGCTTGAATTTAAGTGAGAACGTGGCTCGAAGCTAGAATCACTTGAGATAGTGAAGATAAAGGGAATGAAGTGAAGATTCGTCACTATGCGCAACATGATTTACAACGTACAGAACTATGCTTGCCAAAGGTGTATACAGGATGAAGAGTCACTCTCAAGACACGCGATTAGGGACACCATCCATCGTCCATTATGAGATAATATTGGTCGACGTAGATGACATCCTACCAAGAACCAAGAACCCGAACGAGGTGATGATTAAGCTCTGAGAAAATAACAAACGACCTCGGGCAGGAAGAAGGAAATGGCAAGAGCCTCTGAGACAACACGATGAATGAGAAGTAGGAGAGAGAACTCAATCAATTAAGTATCCAGAACGATAGAACTAGACACCGGACTACAGCGGTGAAAGAGGTAAAGATACCAGCAACTCATTTCTGTACGACGATCAATTTTGACTTGGACCGTCTCTACGATGTGGTCAAAGCATCTCGTGACACTCGGGCATACAGAACCGAGATGCATATGAGGAGTTACATTGAAAGGATGCACTCGGGCATACAGAACCGCGATGCATATGAGGAGTTACTTTAAAAGGATGTACATTGAAAGGTATTTACGTTTACGGGGAGACCGTAGAGGCTAGTGAAGATTGATCCAGCCGGTATGTAGGGATCATTTTGACCGCACTTCGTCTTGGACACCTCGAAAGCTGTTTACGGAATTATACGTTACCTGGATAGGTATCCAGATAGGAGACTTGCTATGTCTACAATGCATGTCGAAGAAGCCCCAAAGCATAGCACAGATTGGAAGGATTTTTACGGGAGACGATTGAGGAAGACCCAGCGGAAATACCAGTTCCGTTGGGAGAGAAGGCGAGGATCAGAATCTTATCGTTCAATAAACAAGAAGCAGAGTACGGTTGAATTTACAAATCTTGGAGCCGACACCGAGATGGTAACGATGCGCTTCGCGAGAGGTTTGACAGTTGCACTGAAGATCAACCTAAAGATGTTCGCTGTACCAACTGACTGAGCACATTCGCGGTACCAATTGACTGAACACCTGATTTCTTTTGTGACAATGACAGTATGGTGAAGGTTACGAATACTCCAACATCCGCTACAAAACTCAGTCAGACACCTTATCATCAAGGGGGAGTACACCGCAACAGGAACTTTACAATGTCGATAATACCTTCTGGACGGAGCCAACTACTCGGACACACTCAAGAAGATATCACCTTTATACAAGAGGATTCAACTTTATATTACCCAAATCAGTGCACGATAGTGGATGAGAAGATTTCCAATGAGACTTAGCTTTATGAATCGCAAGCGTAAGCTTACAATTCACGGGGAGCGTTTCGTGTAGCACAGAACGTCTCATTCCCTTAGACGATCACTCACTTCTCACCAATCTTTATCCTTGTTATGTATCCTTACCATGTAATTATATTATTAGTTGATGTTATCGCAGTAGTACTGATTAGTTTGTATATTACGTAATCATTAACGTAGTGTGAGAAACGAATCGTGCTAGATTCTGGTGCATGACTTGTTCGCGCCATTTTGGGCGGTGTATGTTACAAGTAGTTACGATAACAACGAACATAATATCGTCCCTTTTGACCGTCTATTTATCACTTTGCTACAATGAGTTGGCCCCAATCAAGGGTAAAAGTCTCCTTGGTTAGGGGACTCTTCCCGAGGAATCAATTGTTTCTACTATCAAAGAATTACCACCTCAGCATCTTCCAGTAGGGACGATCAGCTTATTTACACTGGTTGGCCCCCGATTAAAAAATGGAGCACTAACGTTCACTACCTACTGTATTCTCCTAATTTAGTGAACCCGAGCACGCAATCTCAGTGCCTCAGCTGTACAATCCTCAGCATTCACCACAATCATAACAACTCCATCCTTGCCCTGCTGCTCATAAGCTTCCACAAGCAGGGCGTGAAGAGCTGATGCATTGCCTGTAAACTCTTCTCCATTAATGTGAGTCACAACATCACCCTTCTTGATCCCCACTTTCCCAGCTTGACCACCTACACTACCAACCAACACCCTCTGATATCTTACCGGACGAGTCAAACTATCTCCCTCTTCGTGCACTCCCATCGCAATGATTCGTTGTACGCTTGCTTTCTCTACCGGATTTTGGGGGCCAAACCGACCTTTTACGATCTGCTGGTTGTCTTTCCCAACTCTACCAATTTGTGCTCGTGCAAAGGCATCTGCCACGGATCCATCCCATTCATCATCAATGAAGGTCATTGACGCAGTTCCAGCACTGCCTATTATTCCTTTAAAGAAACTCTTCCAACCAGGCTTCTTCCCTTCACCGTCTCCAGACAAGGAAGGATCCACCATTCCAGACTGTTTTCTGTATTGAAGCGCCATTTTCTCAAAGTCTCCAGTACTCAACGTCACACACAATGGCATCCGTGCCGGTAGGGGTCTTCTCAATTTATCACGTTTTTTTTGTTCCATTTCTCTCTGAAAATTCGACGGACCATGGGCAAGTTCGTCTCGCGAAGACGAACGGCTGCTCAATCCAGCATTGGAGTAACCACTTTGGAGAGCTTGTGTCGCCCGAGCTGTTTCGGCCGCCGCTCTATTAGGGGCAGTTGACGCTGGAGTTGCTGCTGTGACGGTGGGAGCTCTACCATTTCGAATATTATCTGCAATCCCTGCAAGAATTTGTGCCCCCTGACATAATTCATTAGGATATCCAGATGACATGAGCTTGGTAACATATTTTTGTTCCTCTACAGTCATGGCAAACTCTAACCCCCCAAAGAGAGACTTGTCAATGACCATGGGCTCAGGTCCCTTCTTTTTCTTCTTCTTGCCTTCCGTTAAATCAAGAATTTCATCGTCCTGTTTCCAGTGTTTCAACTGTAAATGCTTCGCGCTCAATTCACTATCAGGCACAGTACTCAATTCCTCCTTCAATGCTGTTTGTCGTAATCGGATCGTATCTTCAATAGTCTTAGATATGTCTGCTCTGCAATTAGGACAGTTGAGGTGCACCTTCACGTGGCGATTTCCATCACTTGCAATTTCATAATCGTCTTTGGAGGAAGCGAGGAGGTGGCAGAGACATTCGATGCAGAAATTAAAGTTGCAGTTTGTAGGGCATTGTATTGGATGGAGTGTATCAGATTTGCACATGTCGTTTAGGCAGATGGGACATGATGCCTCTTCTTCCACCTCGGCGGCGCCACCGGCGGTGTTCGCTGTTGTTGCCATATTAATCTTCCTGCTTATCTTTTTGCAATAGTGCTAGCCGCAATCACCGCCACCATTGGGCCATTTACAAAGCTCCTCCAGCCGATTCGTTTCTCACACTACGTTAATGATTACGTAATATACAAACTAATCAGTACTACTGCGATAACATCAACTAATAATATAATTACATGGTAAGGATACATAACAAGGATAAAGATTGGTGAGAAGTGAGTGATCGTCTAAGGGAATGAGACGTTCTGTGCTACACGAAACGCTCCCCGTGAATTGTAAGCTTACGCTTGCGATTCAAAAAGCTAAGTCTCATTGGAAATCTTCTCATCCACTATCGTGCACTGATTTGGGTAATATAAAGTTGAATCCTCTTGTATAAAGGTGATATCTTCTTGAGTGTGTCCGAGTAGTTGGCTCCGTCCAGGAGGTATTATCGACATTGTAAAGTTCCTGTTGCGGTGTACTCCCCCTTGATGATAAGGTGTCTGACTGAGTTTTGTAGCGGATGTTGGAGTATTCGTAACCTTCACCATACTGTCATTGTCACAAAAGAAATCAGGTGTTCAGTCAATTGGTACCGCGAATGTGCTCAGTCAGTTGGTACAGCGAACATCTTTAGGTTGATCTTCAGTGCAACTGTCAAACCTCTCGCGAAGCGCATCGTTACCATCTCGGTGTCGGCTCCAAGATTTGTAAATTCAACCGTACTCTGCTTCTTGTTTATTGAACGATAAGATTCTGATCCTCGCCTTCTCTCCCAACGGAACTGGTATTTCCGCTGGGTCTTCCTCAATCGTCTCCCGTAAAAATCCTTCCAATCTGTGCTATGCTTTGGGGCTTCTTCGACATGCATTGTAGACATAGCAAGTCTCCTATCTGGATACCTATCCAGGTAACGTATAATTCCGTAAACAGCTTTCAGGTGTCCAAGACGAAGTGCGGTCAAAATGATCCCTACATACCGGCTGGATCAATCTTCACTAGCCTCTACGGTCTCCCCGTAAACGTAAATACCTTTCAATGTACATCCTTTTAAAGTAACTCCTCATATGCATCGCGGTTCTGTATGCCCGAGTGCATCCTTTCAATGTAACTCCTCATATGCATCTCGGTTCTGTATGCCCGAGTGTCACGAGATGCTTTGACCACATCGTAGAGACGGTCCAAGTCAAAATTGATCGTCGTACAGAAATGAGTTGCTGGTATCTTTACCTCTTTCACCGCTGTAGTCCGGTGTCTAGTTCTATCGTTCTGGATACTTAATTGATTGAGTTCTCTCTCCTACTTCTCATTCATCGTGTTGTCTCAGAGGCTCTTGCCATGTCCTTCTTCCTGCCCGAGGTCGTTTGTTATTTTCTCAGAGCTTAATCATCACCTCGTTCGGGTTCTTGGTTCTTGGTAGGATGTCATCTACGTCGACCAATATTATCTCATAATGGACGATGGATGGTGTCCCTAATCGCGTGTCTTGAGAGTGACTCTTCATCCTGTATACACCTTTGGCAAGCATAGTTCTGTACGTTGTAAATCATGTTGCGCATAGTGACGAATCTTCACTTCATTCCCTTTATCTTCACTATCTCAAGTGATTCTAGCTTCGAGCCACGTTCTCACTTAAATTCAAGCGTGCGTTGCCCATACAAAAATCCGTGGCCGGTACGTCTAATGGCAGTTATGTAGATGAGGTAGGCATTGTCCCGTGGGTGACAGATCTGGATCTGTATCTGTGCTGTTTTATGAGCCCAAACCTTGATGCGCCTGGATGTTCTATTCGCGGCAATGATGCGTCTGGCTGTTCAAGGAATCATTTCCTCGCAACCTCTTCTATGTTCCGATATGTGTCGCCTGTATTGCTTGTGTAACATGTGGGATGTCGTGCTCCCAGAGTCGGCGTGTGACTTCCTTAGTATGTTGGTGTTGGCTCTCCTGCTATTGCCTCATCACCGCTCGCATATCTCTACATCTTTAAGTCGGTCTCTTGTTGTCGTGGTTATATCGCCTCGTTTAAGTCGGTCATATCGCCTCGTTCCAGTCATTAACATTTGTGCATCAAATTGTCCAGTGCGCCTCTAGTTCAACTCGCATTAGCCTGGCCTATATCTCGTGTTTCAGCATCACGAGCGAGGTATATCACTCATATTCTCCCCGTATGCCGAGTCTTTTGTTGGTCGAGTTGGTGATTGGTCGAATCAGTCTCATGAAGTCTGTGGTGGCTTTACTCCGTCTACCACAATCGGCGTCTAACCGTCCGCGATAACCTATCGATGGCACCCCGTACTCTGTCAGACCTTCTCGTGCTGTTTGAGATTGGTCTCGCCTGATATATTCAAACTCATTTGCAGCTCCAGTATCGTTTGATAATATGAATTTGCGATCCCTAGTCTGAGTGTCCTACTACAAGTAGGTCGATGCAAAGTCTAGTTGTTGTTGTCGTCTCATACTAAGAAGGCTTGTTGTCGATGCATCTAGAATCGTCTCCAAATGTGTTAGGGCGCTCCCGCAGTGCTTGTCATGCAATTGCTCTCAAGTATTGTCAGCAGTCACCTCAACTGCGGGTCCTACGCGTGGTCTTAACGTCCTAGTTTCATGAAACTCACTGACAATAATCACTAAGCTATCGAGTCGGCTTGTCGGAAATGTTTTGCTCTGCTCTGCTAACGCAATTATGCCCATGTAAGGTATCACTGTGTTCACACCATAGTTATCACGATACAAGGTCAACTTGATGCTATATAGCCGCTCTGTGGGTCATCCAATCTTTCTCATGTTGCTTCCATTCGACCCGACCAAGGCCCAAGGCGTTCTTCAATATCATTTCTTCATTTGCGCTCTTCTGCCGATATCTTGGTCTGTACTACCTCGTTGATTTCCTCTGCCATTATGTCGGGTGATAAGACGTGCATCGCGTTCTTCCTAGCTTGACATCTGGCGTTTAATCCACATTCATCAGTAGTGTCATATGTACCTTCACGTCTTGCACTATGATTAGCGTGAGCATCATTAGCAACTGTTATGAGGGCAGTTCCTTGTCACATTGGTCTCTGTCTCTCTTATCTGCCTCGTCTATGCCATCTCTTTTATCTGCCTCTTCTTCTCTGTCTCTTTTATCTGCCTCTTCTTCTCTGTCTCGTTTATCTGCCTCGTCTGTGTCATCTCTTTTATCTGCCTCTTCTGTGCCATCTTGGGAATGTCAAGTATCAATATTCTCCCCTGCTTGACATTCAATTATTGGTCTACACGAGGTATTGCTGCCCCTATTCTTGATCATATCGAGTGTCTCCCGGTCTTGGATGTCAACCCGTCTCCAGTTCAGTGCGCATTGTTTTCACCATGCTGTTCAATCGTCCTTCACTCTGGACTCCTCATTGGTCAGATGCTATGGAGTATTTCGTTATGCCTTGGTAGTCACGGCTCTTACATTTGTTCGTCCCTTATTCTCGTACATTTGTTCGTCCCTTGTCCGCAGGGCGTTTCTCCATCTATCTATTCTCTTCAGCTTTGTTTCCCCTTTGCCGCAGGGCGTTTCTCCATCAATTCGGATTAGATTATCATCTGCTCATCATGATGGATAGTAACGTCCTTGTCTGCGGTCCGTTCTTCAAACTACCTCCTCGGCTCATCATGATGGATAATAACGTCCGCGGTCGTGTTGTTCTGGCTACATCCAATTTCTTGTCTCTTACACATTGTCATAGACTACAGCTTGTATTCGCGCCCGCTGTTATCAAAGCGATATAGCTTGTACTATATTTGCTACGCTTATACTGAGGGATCTTTTGCCAAGATGAGGTCTTCCTATTTCTTGACATCTCAACCACATCAAGCCTGCGATTCAAAATAAGAATGTTTGTCGATTGTTAATATTTGTGTTCGCTTCCGATTCACTTTGAATGCCCGTGCACCATTACACGCATCTAATATTTGCTCCGTCATAAAGTTCCAGGGTAACCAACTCTGTTGCTACGATCTTCTGTACGCTGATCCCAAGGTATATTGTATGTACAACATCATGGAATTTGTCTTTGTCCCTGTCTCATCACATGGCATGAAGCTACTCCCTATCAAGTACTTGTTGACAAGCCGTTATTCTTGTTATGATCGAGTTGCCACCTATTCCTTATTTTTACAGCAAGTGCTGTCCATTTCTCTCTTTCTCTCCCTCTCCCTTCCTGGAGGAGGAGTTGTTAGATGACACACTCTGTGCCATTCTCTCCCCATCTTCCACGCAACATCACGGAGCTCTGTCTGCGGATGTCCTGTACTCAATATACCCGGGATGCCATTCACTGATCTGGTTTGACCTAAGATGAAGGGATGTTCACACGAATTGTGCCAAGGTACTTGCGCTACATATCATCAGAGTAACAATCACGCCGGTCGGCTCAAAATGCCATGACCTTAAATGTCATAGCTTTGCTCTAACTGTAAGCGTTCAAGCATTCATCTTGTGTTTCAGTTTCACATTGCTTATATTCATGTCTTGAGATCAACCTCTTCCCGGCTTCCATTTGCAATCGGCTTCTCATGCAGAGCAGTCCCGAATACTATTCTCGCATTTATGCCCTCAAAAGGATTTTTATTCATACTTGTCGTGGTTTAACGTTTGATCTCATTCTCAAGCAGGGATGCTTGTATATCAAGCAGGGATGCTTGTATATCTCATAGTATCTTGTCTCCGATTCCATGTCAGATCTCTCCATGAGGTTTTGGATAGTGTACTTGACATCCGTGACGTGCAACCTATTATATTACCAGCCCATGTTCATTACCGTGAGCACTCTCGTTCTGGTCCGATAAGTCAGATCTCTACGATCTCTCAGAGTTTATGTGCATCTGTTGGTTAACCGCTGTTCTTGCTATTCATCTGTCTCTTAGTCCTGCTCAATCTTCTTCGGTATTCTACTCCTCGAATACGGCAGTTGTCCTCTATCGGACTGTCTCCCTGGATATCAAAGACTTCACGTTGATTATCGTGTTCGAAATCTCTCCTTCTAGAGTATCTCCCCTCAGCTTTCGTCAGAGGTGCGTCCACTCTAATCTAACTAATATCACATAGTTAACGGTGACCCTATCTTCTGGGTGCACATTAGTTTTCGTCTATTACTCTGGCCTTTTCAGCTCTCTTGTCGTCTCTCATACGAAACGTTTCTATCTCTCTTCCTGGTCAATCACGGTCCCTATTCTTTTTCATTTACCAACATTACAGGCACTCCGGCCGTCTCACTTTACGCCGGCACTTCGGCCATCTTTTCTCCGTCAGGCACTGCGACCATGACTACTACTATTTATGCTCTCCTTCGGGTGTTCGCCTCACTTACTCGGTGATCTATTTCATTCCTTCCTATTCTAGTGGTATTTCTCTTTCTTTTCGAAGACGATAGGCTCTACTGGCCCCACCTCCTGGTGGTATTTTTCTTTCTTTTCTATCTCCAACGACGACGCGGTGGCACTTTGCCACTTACGTTTACTTTTCCTTTATCTCTCCAAGAATGTGTCGGCACTTTGCCATTGACTGTTACATCGTTACTACTCTCTGGTATCCCTATTCCTTCCGTGATTCTGCTGGCTCCTTGCAGCGATATTCTTTAATATTCCCTATCTGCTGGCTCCTTGCAGTACCTAATTTCTCGTGTTATCGCTGGCTCCTTGCAGCAATTTCCGTCCGTCGCCCTTGGCTCCTTGCAGGGTCTATACTGGCTCCTTGCAGTATTTCTTTCCTGGGTTTCTATTTCCTATCTATTTTCTAACTTTTCTAACCTTCTGCACCTCTTCTAGGTGATCTGGGTTCTAACCTTCTGCACCTCTCCTAGGTGATCTGGGTTCTTAATATGTTTCTAACCTTCTGCACCTCTTCTAGGTGATCTGGGTTCTAACCTTCTGCACCTCTCCTAGGTGATCTGGGTTCTTAATATGTTTCTAACCTTCTGCACCTCTTCTAGGTGATCTGGGTTCTAACCTTCTGCACCTCTCCTAGGTGATCTGGGTTCTTAATATGTTTCTAACCTTCTGCACCTCTTCTAGGTGATCTGGGTTCTAACCTTCTGCACCTCTCCTAGGTGATCTGGGTTCTTAATATGTTTCTAACCTTCTGCACCTCTCCTAGGTGATCTGGGTTCTTAATATGTTTCTACGTTCGATTTCTGTTTCCAGCTCCATGTCTCTAGTGGTGCCTATCCGTCAATAGTTAGTTTGGGCCAATTCCTTTTATGCAGACGGGGGCATTCCTCCCCAGCAGGGCCGATTTATTTATCGCCGGCATTCCTTGGCGATGGTTGTTGATATCCCAGGTGTCCTTACTGGGGGGCCAATTATTATGCCGGCGTCCTCGGCAATTCATTATATCGATATCGAATCTCTTTCCTTCTTGGGGCCAATTATTATGCCGGCGTCCTCGGCAATTCATTATATCGATATCGAATCTCTTTCCTTCTTTCCTCCCGCATTCCTCGGCAAATTCTTATCGCTCCTCCCAGTCAAATATAACCTCAGTGAACTGGTTCCATTTCCTCATACTTATTATGTCTGCGTTCCTCCCCGTCGGAGAATAGAATAAATATTGTCATCATTTTCTCCCCGTATTCTATTCTTTTCGAACGCTGCCATCGTAGATACAGCCGTGAGAATGGCTGTCTGATAAACCGATTCGTTTCTCACACTACGTTAATGATTACGTAATATACAAACTAATCAGTACTACTGCGATAACATCAACTAATAATATAATTACATGGTAAGGATACATAACAAGGATAAAGATCGGTGAGAAGTGAGTGATCTGTTACATCGAATCCTAGGATTCTGAAAATCCTAGGATTCGATGCCGGGGAATCCTTAGATTTCCGAATCTGTAGTAATTTTTCAATAATGAATCTTACCTATTTACGCCCAAATTCTTGGCGTGCAGCGGTACAGAATAACATCAAGAGTGTCCATTGCAGGTCGGTACGAAGAGTCACGTGCAGTTGGATTTATTCGACGCATCGGTTCAAACGCCAAAACTTTAACACCCACTACTGATGACTCATCTTCCTCTCAATAATGGACCAGGGAAAAACATCATCAAGTACTTCAGGTTCGCTTGTATCACCGGGGGATTCTATGTGTCCCAAAGGGGACGAACGTTGAATTCGTTGTGGCGGAAGCGACTCATGCTTTATTAGGTCCATTGTTCGAGTTTTTCTCCATCAGCAGGCTGGTGGTTAGGTGGTTGCGGCAGCGCAACCATGATGTAGCTTGGCATTTTTGTGTGGCTGTAGTGAAATAGTATGTGCGCGTGTTGAAGAGGGGGAGAGCGTCCGAATCCTAGGATTCGGACGTCAGCTATTTCCGAATCCTAGGATTCGGACGTCAAGTTTTATCCGAATCCTAGGATTCGGAAATCTAAGGATTCGATGTAACAGATCGTCTAAGGGAATGAGACGTTCTGTGCTACACGAAACGCAGCTACTACATTTTCCAGAACAAATGTTTTTGCCCGCGCGAGTGGCGTTTTCGTCATACTACCCGTCGTTTACGACCCCTTTTTGATCTATTAGTCATTTCTACGTAGGAATAGTACAAGCCCGTAGAATTCTGAATTCGAGCATACACATGACACAAGATGACATGAACCATGTCGTCAAAGCGTCCTGCGGGTCCGTTGGATGAAGACGAAGATGAGGAAGATGATGTTGTTGCGCCTCTACCAACTACGGCTAAGGTATCAGGAGGTTTGTTTGGAATCAAGACCAACAAAGATACTTCTACTAAGGGTAGGGCGAGGATGGGTATGAAGAAGTTGGGTAAGAGTGTGAGGAAGATGATGATCAAGTAGAATTAAGTTTGCGATTGGTTGGCTTGTAAGTATCTATATGTTTAAATGGTTAGTATTGTAACGGGCTAACACTAAGTATGTATGAGTGCAGTCACTTTCACTATTGTATGTATTTACTTATTATTGTCTGTATTTAGTTTATCAATAGAATGGCCCGTGTACAATACCTCTTGTGAAAGTACAAGTACAAGCCGAGGACATCCGAAACGAAGTCAACCTTGACGATGCGTCCAACTTCCGCCATTTTACCGAATATACTTACGTCCAACCACAAAGGATCTTTCAGATTCCATTCCAGAGACTAAGTATGGAATCAATGAGTCCCAGCTCCCAGCATCGTTCGCTTCGACTGTTTAGTAATAAGGTCTGGTGTTCCTCAGGATTCTGCATCGATGTCCAAAGAGAGGCATCCCCCGAGGGGACATGACGTCCGGTGTCCGTCCTTCCTCCTAAGCGGCACCCGACGGAACGCAGGACCACCCGTCCCAGATTTACCCAGCAATCGTCAATCGTCTCTAGCTAGCTTGCTACTTTTTGACCATGGTGAAACAACTCTCCTACATTCTCCTGGGAGATGGAGACTTCACCTACTCGCTCGACATGTGTCGCTACTTAGCTGCACTGTCAGATCATCCTTCTTCTCTACCATGCGTTCCTCCTCCAACAACAAGCGGCGACGATAGCAAGCCAGCGATCAGTAGCAACACGACATATCATGACGTGACCTGCACGGGAGTCGACACATCGGAAGAAGTCAAACGCAAGTACAAAGATGCTGATTTCATCTTGACGAATATTCAGTCAATCAACAAACGAGCTGGTAACGTAGAACATCAGCAATCATCGAATAGTCGGGTGACGACAAATATTGTTCACGGTATAAATGCAGTGCAACCTACACTGGACGAAGATCACCCATCACTCCAACATTTCGATCATGTCCTCTTTCATCACCCCCATCTGGGTATAGAAGATGCACAACTCCACAAACGGTTCCTATTACACTTCTTCCATGCCGCTACTAAACGATGGATGAAGCCAAGTGGAGGATTATTGTATCTCACATTAGTAATAGGGCAATGTGAACGATGGATGTGCATTAGTGGAGCAGAGCGACATGGATTGGTGTTGTTACGACGTGGCAAGTTTTGTCCACCTCCATCATTATTGAGTAAGGAAAAGACGTATTATCAATTGAGGAGACATCAGAGTGGTAAAAGTTTTGCCAGTCGGAGAGCTATTGACACAACTCGTGATGGAGAGAGTGAAACGTTGGTGTTTGGTCGCAGTTGTGATTATCCCTCAACAACTTCTTCTTCTTCTTCGTTGGATGACAATGTTGGCATGCTGCCGTGGGAGAGTACAGAAGCAAGAACATTCATAAACAACAAATCTCCTGAAAAAGGGGGAGAGGTAAATAATGTTCATGATGTCGGCTCTACATCAATATCTGCCGATCCATATCCATGTAATTATTGTACCAAGTCCTTTCATGAAGAACGGTCTCTCAAGAATCATATCATTTGCTCACATCCATATTGCGATGAAGCAATTGCATGGGCTCAATCAAAGAAGAAGAAAAAGAAGGGTAAAAAGAGAAAGATGGGCGGAAAACAATGCATACCAGAAGATGAGCAACAACCACAACAACTAATGAGGAATGTGGAGGAAGATTCATCTGCAAAATTTGTGATTCTGAAAAGAAAGAGGATGAACCCTCGAGAGTATTTCCACACAAGCAGGCTCTACTCGATCACGAACGGGCGAAGCATAGTGGTGTCCACTTGAACATCAAGCCTGACTGGTACAAAGGCAAAGGAGGCGAAGAGAGTTGTGATGTGGCTCCACCATTAGTTGTTAGCTCTTGCCCAATTTGTGACTTGGTGTTCTCCTCAGATGCAGATAGGATTCGTCATGAACAGGACTTTGTACCCGGCACCACTTCGGCAGTGGATTCTAGTCATGAAGAGGGGGCATCGCAATCGTCGTCGTTCCGATGCTCCTACTGTTCCAAATCATTTCGTGAAGAGAGGGCTAAACGACAGCACGAGAACTTTTGCTCCTCAGCTGTTGCTGCCGCTGCAACATGACGAATAATTAAATAATAAAATACTTAATAATAATAAACATTCTCTGTCCCCACACTCACTTTGCTATAGCCCACTGCCGCACCATGTTTCCATGCAACTATCAACCAACTGCGGACTCACAGCCTTGTCATCCATGAAAACATCTACTAGGGCACTCCCCATGCCTTCACTTGCTACCTTACCTTGCAGATTCCCATCGACACTGACAGAAACTCCTTCCGCATCGCAATCAAAGCGGAAGATCGTACCTTTTGTTGCTTGTCCTCCCTTGCTTTTTACACCTTCTACAATGAGATTCTCCAATTCTGTCACAGCAGCAGGTGACCCGCTATGGCGCGGTTTGACTCCGTCTGCAATGGCTTCTGCAATTGTTTTTCCATCCGCCTTAAAGGTCATCTCGAGAACAAACGACGTCTTGGGAGTGAATGAATTGAATGTCCGTGACGAGTCTCTCAGTGTTGATTGAGCATCCTTGCCCTTCTTCAATGAACCCAGTGAAGCAATTGCCGTGGGCGATGAGTACATAGCAACTGCATAGACATTGATGATGGCCTTCTTCCTCACTCCAGCACCAACCAAGAACAATCCTTCTTCCAGCTTGGGATCGAATGACACTCCCGTTGCTTTCTCTTTTATTGACTTTGCTTTTGACTCAACCGCAGCAGCCTTTTCAACTACCACCGGTGGAACAGACTCAGCATCCACTTACGGAGAGCTCTCTCCTGCGAGACTTTCCAAGTCAGACGCAGTAGGAGCACCTACCTGGGACTTGACTCTAATGATCTCTTCTGCAATCTCAGTTTCTAGCTCACGAATTCTTGCTGCAATATCTCTTGTATCGACATTTGGTTTATCCCAAACGCTTGTAACTTCTGGTTCAGGCCGTGCAGCTGCTACTGGAGCTACTTCTTGATTGATTGCTTCCTCCTCCTCGACCTGAGTGGGTTCATCAGCAGTTGGTTCAATAGAGGTTGATTTTGACATGTCATCGGAGGATACATCATCTGAGATTGATTCATTTGCTACCTCATCTGTTGAAACTTCTGCAACAGCCACAGTCTCATTCGCTTCTTCAGTTGTATCTGCATCTTGATCAGAATTCCCCAATTTGTTATCAGCGGAAGATGGAGCTTCATCATTCGCTTCTGCACTGACTGCGTCTACTACGTCGCAAACAACAGCAACAGATGCATCCTCAGGTTTAGTTCATTTCATCACTCTCTTCAACCAAATGCGAAGAGAAAGCATTGTGCGTCTACTGGCACTTCCTTCCACATCGCTCTCGTTACCGAAGCAGGTCCCTTTTAGTATCATAGATATCTAATCTGATTAACTTTGTATTTATTTTATTTAGACCTCTCCGTCACTGCATTTGTAGCAATTGAGGAGTTCTCGATGCAACTGTCAATCAAACTGGGGCTCACAGCATCATTGTCAAGGTACACATCCACAAATGCCTTACCAAGACCACTAGCCTTTACTGCACCCTGCTCTAACCCATCTACCGACAAACTGACTCCCTCCTTCGTACAGTCAAATCTCAACGTCGTACCCTTCTTTGCCTGACCTCCCTTGCCACTAATCCCATCACTAATGAGATTTTCCAGCGGTTCCACATCCAACCGCGATCCATCGTAACGTACCCCAACACTATCTGCAATTGCCTCGGCAATAACCTTTCCCTCAGCTTGCAGTATCATTTCCAACACAAATGATGTCATTCCAGAACCAACATTCGACGATGAGGAGCCAAATTGACATGCTTTGTATCGTAAATCAGACGGTGACACGGCATCAAGTAATGATGGTGAGCCATACATCCCCACAGCATAGACATTGATCCCCATCTTTTCACGTATCCCCGAACCAATCAACTTCATTTCTTCATTATTCCCCAGCACTGAAGGAAAATTGAACGTGTACTCATCTTGCAAACGAGATACAATCGACTTTAACTTGGAAGAAGAAGACACCGTTGAAGTATTACCACCGCCCCTAACCAATCGATCCAACTCCATCTCATCCTCCTCCACACTCGTCTCCCACCCGACCTCCAAATCCACCAACCCACTCTCATCCGCCCCATCCTCATCCCCCTCCACAAAAAATCCATCCAACATAAGCAACCAACAAACAACCTAAAACATTCAATCAGTCGCTTTGAGAATGATATCCGAAACCGATACGCCTTCCTTGATAAGCCTGAAAGAGAAGGAGACTACATTCCTAAACTCTACATTCCTACCGGTCATGAGTTCAAGCCTGCAAGTGTTGAAGTTGAAACTGCTTTATCAAACTTCACCAAAGCCGTCACATCTCTTCAACGCCGCTACCGCCGTAAACGCTGTACAAATATGACTCCACTTCAATGGCGCACGATGGATGCTCTCCAAAAAGATCATCACTTCATCGTAATCGAAGGTGATAAGAATACCGGTGCGTGTCTTCTGCGAAGAGGCTTCTACAACAAGAGCGCCTGTACTGATCACCTCAGTAATACGAATGTGTTCCAACGAATCAGCCGTCAAGAAGCAATGCAAATGAATAATATCCTCCGCTATAAAATTGCCCTCTTCTGTCAAAAACACAAGATGTCAATGTCTAAAGCCGAGCAAGACTACCTTAAGCGCTCGCAATCTGAGAAACTGTTCCCAACAAACAAGTTTGCTCGATTCCGTATGACGCTGAAAGTGCATAAAAAGAAGCCCTACAAGTTCCGTCCAATTGTATGCTGCGCAGGTACATTCATGAACTGCCTTAGCAAGTGGGTCGACTACCATCTCCAACAACTGAAACAATTCATCCCATCGTACCTCAAAGATAGTGGCAGCCTACTCGACAGTCTCCAGTCATTCCACCGCCTTCCCTTCAATGCAAGACTATTTACAGCAGATGCGCAATCTATGTATACTAACATCGACACAGATCATGCGCTCCAAGTCATCAGCAACTGGCTCGACGAATTAGCCTCCTCCGGTAAACTAGCAAGCAATGGACTCTCCTCCTTTCCTATTGCCGCAATCAAAGAAGCTCTTTCGCTAGTCATGAAAAACAACATCTTCGAATTTGGTGATATGTACTTCAAACAACTAACTGGTACAGCAATGGGAACTAGTGCAGCATGTATGTGGGCTACAATCTACTTTGCAATCCATGAAGAATTCCTCCTTAATAAATATTCCAATGATCTCCTCCTCTACAAGCGTTTCATCGACGATATGAAAGGAATATGGATTGGTACCAACCTACGATATGCACAATTTCAATATGATACTGATAACTTCGGATCCCTACGATGGGACTTTGAGCCCCTATCAACATCTGTTAACTTCCTCGATCTCACTATCACCATTGGACCATCGCAACAAATTCAAACACGTACATTCCAAAAAGCCTGCAATCTCTACCAATATCTCCCGCCGCATTCAGCACACTCTCCACAAATTATGAAAGGTGTCACCTACAGTCTATTGCGTCAGTACAAGCGCCAAAACTCCCTTGAATCTGACTACATCAATCAATCTAAATTACTCTTCAAAAGACTAGTACAACGCGGCTGGGACTCACACGTCATCAAGCAGTACATCCTACAAGCAGATGCACGCCTACGATCTATCGAATCAAATGCAAATGCAATACAACAACCAACAGAGCCTACTCTTACCAACAAAGAATTGGCCATCCTCCACTGGACATTCCATCCAAATGATATCCCTCGTAAACTACTTCGGTGTCTCTACGACACCCACTGCAAAGAAGTCTTCGAACAAGATCTACGAATTCAGAAGTTTATTATTGCCTATCATGGAGCCCCAACGATACGATCAGCTGTGACGAAAGCAAAACTGATACAAGAACCCGGCAAAGAGGCCAGTAAGTATTTTGATGGGGAGCCCGATCCTGACTGATCGAGCTCCCCTCCTTTTACTCTCCCGAGGAGCTGCCTTCCGGCAGCTCAGCTCGGGAGAGCAAAAGCTTCTCCTGTCTGAAAAGACATTGAACCGCGTCTGAAAAAGACGTTCACTTCTCCGTTCATTTCATTTTTCTCCGTTCACCACTATACAAAAGATTCATTAGAACAGCCCGCTCCTGGGGCTGTCTCACGTTGACACTTGCCGATGAAGGTCTAACCGAAACGAGTTCATTACTCTACTCGTTCAAGTAATTAACGTCCTAATCTAAGTTGAAAAATATTGTATCATCACTTTCAAATCATACAGAAAGTAACACGGTAGGTTATGATTACGTGGTAAGCAGATTAGTAATTACTATAGCAAAGACATCTACTTAAAAATATAATTACATGGTACAAACAAAGGATGAGGTTGATGGAAGGTGAGTGATCGTGTAAGTGAATGAGACGTTCTGTGTTACGCGAAACGGTGGCATCGACAGAATTTTGCAATGAATCGAATGAGAGCCAGGTTCAATCCGGCACTGATGTCGCTGTCGCATCAAAAATCCACCAAGCACAGATCAACTCAAGCAGCTCAACAATGATATCTTTCCTTCTAGTAGTCCAATCAAGGCGATAGGTGGCGTTTTGGAAAGCTCTCGAGCAGATCTATCGATTAGGCATGTAATCGACGTCATTGGACGAATTTGGTTGAATCGATCAGGCTAGAAACGGGGTTACTTTCTGCCCAGCTCGTCCAGATCTGGCTTCAGAGCCAGATTTTCAAAATAGAGGTCCAAATTATCAAAATTGACAATATGACCACCATTGGAATCGTCTCTTCAAGCGGAATCGATTATTATCATTCTTAGAATCAAAATGTATCCACACTGCTTGGCCAAGGCCTTGCTCAGGCTCAGACACTTGCAGACGCTGGTAAGAAAATGACAGATGGTACATGTGAAATACAAAAAAGCGACCACCTTCATCGACAAGATCCACAATAAACACAGCTCGCCTGGGAGGCTCGCCTAAGAACGCTTCGCTGAAGATACACAACATAGATCAGTGCCGTCAATGAACTTAGTTCCGGGTGGGCTCTAAACGCTGCGCTGAAGACACTACTACTAAGTCAGCCCCGTCAATGATAGTTGGCACCTGTATCGTCCAATACCTCCAACAGCATCACCCCCAACAGCAGCAGCACCCTAATCTCAACTCCGACCAATCCTCAACAACAACAATGACTACTACTCCAAGTACTGCTGCTGTTGGAGATGGAGGATGCTGCTGTTGTTGTTGGGGATTGGTCGGAGAAGGAGGAGAGGATGGTGTTGCTGCTGGTACTACTAACAACAACAGCAGCAGCAGTACCATCGACAATGATGTTGGCTACTACTGCTGCTGCTGCTGTTGGACGATACACACGTTAAGTGTCTTCAGCGCAGCGTTGAATGTACATATCGTATACCAGTAATCTCAGAAAGAAGGCACTTACATTACTACTAATAGTACTCTAGAAATATTTGATAAACGAGCTGCGGTACGCCACAAGGCAGAATGCAGAATGCAACTTAATGAAAGTAGCATCACGCAAGAGGTGATTGATCCTCATCCCGGCCTTGGCTCCCTTGATATCCATCGGCGAGGTACAAGACGGTACGGTACTCGATCCGGGTCTCACAAAGATACAATTCATTTTTCCAATGCTGCGCTAGCATTAGATCATACATACTGCAATGGCATACTTGCTTAGCAATCGACCTTCAACATCTGGACCGTGGACTTTCATGTTACAGGTGATCTTACATATGGTACAAACAGCAGAAGTTTATTATTCAGTAATTGAAAAAACAGCGGGTGCTTTATTGTATTTACTTGTTGCAGAGGAAATGAACACATCCATACGTGATTTTTGAACAAAGAAATAGCAGCAACATGTCGTCAGGAAACGAAGGTTGTAACTGCGTTGATCAAACGTCCGTACTCGCCTCGCTTGAGAATCGCGATTGTACAACCGCCACCGGTGAACCAGGAGTTTATCTAAAACCTTTCAGCTCATGCGTTCCTTACAACTACGGCAGCAATGCCTGTCTCCAGCACGATCTCCTCCACGATCCAGTCTGCCAAGGGGACCTATCCTCCACTACCGTTCCACCCTACTGCTTCCAACCGTGGTGCTATGTCAATTCAACCAGTTGCAAAAAGAATTCCGCAGAGGATATTTTCAAATCAGAATACTTTCTGGACCAACCTGATATTTTTGCGAGTTATTCGACGTGCAACTCGACCGACTATTTTTGGCAACAATATCTTGAATCTTCTGCGAATGACATATCGGTGATTGGTGGCATTAATCTTACAGCAGTCATACCAGATTTTCGATATCCAACGATGAACAAACAATTGCCTGGCGGTGAACCCGTGTGGGAGCGAACAGAAAATAATACGAATTACTTTGACGACTCCATCCCATTTGGTGGGATATACATTGACTACATCAAAAAGTTAATCCAAATACTTATCAAATGGGGACATTCAAAACGTCACATTCACGCATACTTCAAACGGTAGCTTGAAACGATATCCAGCGAGTTCGTTTACAGCAGCAGTGTGGGATGTGAAGAATGGACTGGCGGATATGGCTGTGGGACCGTTTTGGATTACGCGGCAGAGGTTAACGATGACTACTTTTACTGTTCCTCTTGGTGAGTAGTTGTCTAGAGTATGATTTTGTGATTTTATTACTAGTACTTGTGTTGGGGAGAGCTCCTGTGTGGGTGGATTTCGTTTACTCATTATTGCCCATGATATCTTATGACTTACCTACTGTATGTTGCTATCATCTCTTTCGTCTGCTCAGTATACGACAAAACGGTGTTGATCATTCCCAAACCTGAAAGGAACACAAATATCGTATTTCAGACACATAAAGTGTTTCAACCATTCACATACAGTTTGTGGGCAGTAGTAATTGCTGTAGTAGTCGTAGCATCACTACTCTCTGTGTGGTTCTCCGATCGAGATATGTTGGCGGCCGGAAATCGATCTGGATTGCAGTTGAAACAATCAAAACGGCCAAGGAAGAGGCGAAAGATTGCTTACTTCAGATTGATTGTTGATGCCATTCTTCAAAAGGGCATGTTCTTCTTCAGTGCAGGGATTGAGCAGGACACTGGAGCAAGTTTGCCACACAAAGTGCTTATGTTCGGGTTTGGATTCTTCATTTTGATAGCTGTATCTGCCTACGTTGCCAACCTTGCTGCTTTTTTGACACGGTCTGGGTTGAAGACGGAATATGGAACAATGAGAGAAGTCATAGCTGGGGGTGTTGCCATTTGTGGTCATCCAGCATTGAAGGATGAACTGAAATTGAAATGGCCCGACGGGAATTGGATTTTCCCCAATGGCCGTGGGTTTCATGGTTTATTAGACGCTTATGCTAGAGGAGACTGCAAAGTGTTAGCTATCGGAAGAGAAGATACTCTTATGGACATTGATTTTACTTCGAGGGTGTGTGAGCTCGATCTAGTTTACACGGACAATGTAATTACCGAGAATCCGATTGCGTTCCCAGTCACACCACAAGTCGCATCAGCTTTTTCGTATTGGATGTACACAGCAGAAAAGAACCATGGTCATAGTCTGGAGAGTGCAAAGCAAGCATTTATCGAAGAGAATGAAATCAAGGCAGAATGCGAAGTTGAGCTGTCAAACTTGAATGTGGAAGAGGGTGACGACTTTACTCAAGTACGCCCAGGTAACATGTTCTTTCCAATCATGTATTTCGTTTTGTGTGCCCTCGGTGCATCCTGTTTGCAATTGTGGCATGATAGCCAGAGAAAGAAAGGACGCAGGTCCAGTATCGGGAGGACGTTTACCCTAAGCGAACGTGACTTTAAAAGATGGGGTGTGGAAAATGTCGATATTGATGAGAATAGAGGTATTCAGAGGCAGAGAATGGGTCAATCTTCTTTGGATGCGCGGGTTGACGAGAACAATTGCGTAATGCCCTCCTCGACACTAATGACAAGTGATGTGGGTGCTGACGAAGAAGGTGATGTGGTTGTTGATGAAGATGATGATGTAAAAGGAGGGCAAATCTGCGACTTTCCTGGAGCTAATGTACCAGGAGACGAATACCACGATAATAGTGCTTCTCAAAGCAGCCTTGGACCTCCTCAATCAATTGAAGATATGGGCAAAACCAATGGAGAAGCCGATACAGCTGTGAAAGTGGAGGACAACGATATCAGTCATCGGATAGAGGAGCTAGTGGAATCTGGCATGATAGAAGAAGTTCTCGACTGCTTTGATTTCTTACAGGATAAGATGATGAAGAAGCTGAAGAAAGATCAATGAGAGAAGGTGGCAACAATAAACTTGGAGAGGGTCAATTTAGTGTCCAGTCTTGATCCTTTCCATTGACTGAGTAGATATGTAGCACAAAGAAAAGACTGAAGTGATTCATTATGATTATGATGTTTTATTCTTTACTTTTGAGATTGAGATACCTTTATCATCTTTGAGGAGCCATTGCGTTAGCAAAGACAACCTTGCCCTGTTTCTTTTGTATGGAGAAGATGATCCCATCACCTCTACTTCAGCAATATTGAGTTCGCCTGAGGTTGTCTTCTGTACTCGAATATACTTACCTACCCTGAACACCGCCGAAGTCAAAAGTGTAGTTGTAAGTCTTCTTGAACTGCCACACCTATGTTTTGAGATGCAACAACATTGGAGCCATCGCCCAAAATCTCGACATTCGCATTAAGAATCTTCTTCTTCCTGCTCCAACTGTCCCACCTATTAAGGACTGAAACGATAGTGATTGTATGCTGCTTGCCTGCACCAAGATCAACCATCCAATAAGCAGCAGAATCCGCACAAGTCATCGTCACGGAGCCATTCCACCAACTCGGATCGGTGCTGCCGTCAATGGCTCGGCTTGCTGCTTCGCCTTTTTAGCATGAATATATTCTAGAGATATATAAATTTGGTTGTTACAAGTTACATACAACCAACTCAATGGTTGGTGTCTCTACTCACTGGTGATGGTGCGCATCTTACGAGATTAAGGGGAAGAGGGTCAATTCACCTTGACATGTACCATTCACACATGCTCCACAGCACTCTGAATCTGCTTGACATGCATGTCCATCATACGCACACGCCCAGAGATGCTCCTTATCGAAATTGCATCCTGTACCCCGAGCGCAACTATTTTCAAGCTCCAAAGGTGTACAAAGCCTTGCAGTATCATCATTAGTCGACTTTCTGCAGAAATCAAGAGCCTCCGCAAAAGCAAAAGTTCCTACCGCTTACAAATTCCATCAACCTTAGATCTTGATCTTGCAGAGAGGTCAGGATCAAAGGTGGGGCACCCCCTAAAGCTGAAGGACCATGTATTACCGCAAGTAAGACCAGTGCAGTCACGGCAGCAACGTACTTCGTTCATCTCATCAATAGGGGCAGTACGCTTCAGCCCTTCAGCGCAAGGCATGTCTTCATTCTTCATCATAAAACCTTTAATGGAGCGGTTGGCAGAGCTGTAGGACTCTGTGTGGGAGCATCGGTTGGCTGCTGAGTAGGCGGGGTAGTGGGTAAATTCGAAGGTGCTGGTGTGGGTGTAACAACGGGAGGCGTTGTTGGCGAAGCCGCAGCTGCAGTTGGAGGATTGGAAGGAGCAGGCGTTGGTAGATTCGAAGGTTGGGGTGTGGGATTCGAAGATGGTTGATTTGTTGGTGGAGCCGATGTAACGGGAGATGGCAGTGGAGTGGGTGGAGGAGTTGGCTGAGGTTGAGGAGTGGTTGCAGTCAACATATCCATCCGATCAAGATTTGGACCACCTTCATTTGTGGACGCAGTAATCTTTATGACATTATTTCCAGGCAAAACGTTTAGATCTGTTTTAGACTTGTATTACTTATCTTGTGTCACTTCAACTGCATCGATGGACCAACTGACTGCTCGTACGGTTCTGCCGACTAATACTATGGAGAAGATGTTCCCATGACCTCCACTTCAGCAATATTCAAATTGCCATTTTCTGTCTTGATCACTCGAACAAACCTCCCCTGAACACCGCCGAAGTCAAACGTATACACTGCTTGAAGCTCCGAGCCAATGGATTGAGTAGCGACAACATCATAAGCATCATCCAGAATCTCGACATTCGAATTGAGAATCTTCTCTTGCCCCGTGAGACCGTCACACCGGTTGTAGACCGAAACGCTCGTAATTGTATGTTGCTTGCCTACTCCAAGATCAACCATCCACCAGGCCGGCGCGGCCGTACGTCCGGTACAAGTTTGCATTACAGATCCATTCTTCCAGTTGCAATTAGTATTCCCATCTATCGCGCGGATGGCTTCTCCACCATTACATGTAGAATGCTGTGATGCAAAGGCATCAGCGTGGAGAGCAAGGTTGACAGTTGGGCCAGGCTGAGATGTTGGAAGTGGGGTAGACGGAGGAGATGGCTCGTTGATGGGCTGAGCCGACGGAACTGGAGTTGGCAATGGTGTGGGAGGTGCAGATGCAGATGGCTGGGGAGTAGGGGGCTTTGTTGGGGCGGCAGTCGTGGAGATTGGCTGAAAAGTTGGCAAAGGTGTGATAGGGAAGGTCGGAGGCGGTGTCAGCGAAGTGGGGGGCGGAGTTGGCTGGGTACCTGTCGTTGAAGATGTTCCTATGACCTCCACTTCAGCAATATTCAAATTGTCATTTTCTGTCTTGATCACTCGAACAAACCTCCCCTGAACACCGCCGAAGTCAAACGTATACACTGCTTGAAGCTCCGAGCCAATGGATTGAGTAGCAACAACATCATAAGCATCATCCAGAATCTCGACATTCGAATTGAGAATCTTCTCTTGCCCCGTGAGACCGTCACACCGGTTGTAGACCGAAACGCTCGTAATTGTATGTTGCTTGCCTACTCCAAGATCAACCATCCACCAGGCCGGCGCGGCCGTACGTCCGGTACAAGTTTGCATTACAGATCCATTCTTCCAGTTGCAATTAGTATTCCCATCTATCGCGCGGATGGCTTCTCCACCATTACATGTAGAATGCTGTGATGCAAAGGCATCAGCGTGGAGAGCAAGGTTGACAGTTGGACCAGGCTGAGATGTTGGAAGTGGGGTAGACGGAGGAGATGGCTCGTTGATGGGCTGAGCCGACGGAACTGGAGTTGGCAATGGTGTGGGAGGTGCAGATGCAGATGGCTGGGGAGTAGGGGGCTTTGTTGGGGCGGCAGTCGTGGAGATTGGCTGAAAAGTTGGCAAAGGTGTGATAGGGAAGGTCGGAGGCGGTGTCAGCGAAGTGGGGGGCGGAGTTGGCTGGGTACCTGTCGTTGAAGATGTTCCCATGACCTCCACTTCAGCAATATTCAAATTGCTATCTTCTGTCTTGATCACTCGAACAAACCTCCCCTGAACACCGCCGAAGTCAAACGTATACACTGCTTGAAGCTCCGAGCCAATGGATTGAGTAGCAACAACATCATAAGCATCATCCAGAATCTCGACATTCGAATTGAGAATCTTCTCTTGCCCCGTGAGACCGTCACACCGGTTGTAGACCGAAACGCTCGTAATTGTATGTTGCTTGCCTACTCCAAGATCAACCATCCACCAGGCCGGCGCGGCCGTACGTCCGGTACAAGTTTGCATTACAGATCCATTCTTCCAGTTGCAATTAGTATTCCCATCTATCGCGCGGATGGCTTCTCCACCATTACATGTAGAATGCTGTGATGCAAAGGCATCAGCGTGGAGAGCAAGGTTGACAGTTGGACCAGGCTGAGTTGTTGGGGCGGCCGTTGTGGGAGTTGAAGACGGCTGAGGAGTAGTGGGCGGAGTTGGTAACGGTGTGGGGCTGCTTGTTGGCTGGGTTGATGGCTGTGTTGTTAACAATAGAAGAGAAGTTTTCGTTAGACCAGAACAGAGAGTCAGTGGAAAAGGGCACTGAACACATCTTCAAAAATCCATACCTTATGAGTTGGCAAATTTGTTGGCACAGAAAATGTTGGCTTGCTGGTTGGTGGAGGAGTGCTTGTAGGTGCAGACAACAAATCCATCCGATCAAGATTCGGCCCACCTTCACCAGTTGACGCAGTGATCCTTACCACATTATTTCCAGGTAAACATGTCGTCTCGACATAGTCATATTTCCATGCATCCCACGATGCAGTTGAAGAGAAAGTCACCGTTCCAGAGTCAACTCCATTTATCTTCAAAGTGCAAGACCTAGGTAGGCTAGCACCTACTGAATAACGGAATCCCAAGGTACATGCACCTCCTGCCCCTCCGTCGACAGTGTTGAACTCAACCCACGAACCTTTACCGCCCATGTTTGCGTAACCCTCGCCAGTCCATCCAGAGTTGCCAGAGCTGACCTTTCCTGAAGCATCCCAAGATTGATCTTCGGCTTGGTAAATAGTGCGAGGTGCTTGCGTTGGTGCTGAAGTTAGTGGAATTGTTGGCGGCCAGGTGACAGTCTCACAACCTGAACAGGTACAAGCTCCATCAAGGAAGAGGTCCTTGTCAGTGAAGAGCTCAGTGCATGTATCAAAACTGTTACGATTGGGAATGGCTTCATTGAGCTCATCTTCATCATGAAGACCCATCCACTGTCCAATGCCGTTCCAAACGGCATCCCAAGATGTTGTTGGAATAAAGCGTCCGCGGCCAATCCAGTTAGGGTGGTCAGGAGTGAGTGGCTGAGGATATCTTCCCAAGATCTTGCCGCCTTTTACTGAGCCTCCAACCATGAAGTAATTACCACCCCAAGCATGCTATCGTATTTGATATTGGTGACAAATATGTGAAAGAAAAGGTTTATGTGTGTGAGCTGGAATAAGAGCACAATATGAAATGACAAACAAATTGCACGAAGAACTCACGTCAGAACCCCCGCTACTATTGGGGTTGAGAGAACGACCAAAATCACTTCCCATCACGAGGACGGTACTTTCCCACAAGTCATTGCTTTTTAGCGCGCTAACAAAGTTTGTGATAGCGTCGTCGACGCTCTTGAATTTGCCAGAGACATCATTACTTCCGTGATGATCATACCCTTCATGCTTGACCACGTAAAACTCACGATTTACCTTTCGGTACTCTCTGGATTTCATAGATTTCATCACTGATCCAAACCTACTGTTCAAACTACCTTCGCCTGGGTATGTGTGGTCAGAAAATTGTGGCAGCTGAGCAAACTCTATCGCCTCTTCATGTTCGAAGAGCCCTGATGCAACTTTCGACGACCACACTTCACTCATAACGCCATTATCATGCTGTCCAACACCATTCAGTTCCTTCACAATGTCGTATATATTTTCCACAGTGGGATTTTTATTCAAACTGTCGACAACTTTGGTAGTGACCCCTCGAATTGGGTGGTTGTACTGTGTATCTCCGGTCAACATGGCACTACCAGCGCCTGCAGCATTAGCGGCAGTTTGATATCCACGAAGCTTGAGCTGGTCTAACATTCTCCCAAAGACTCCTGAGTTCGGTCGCTCATTGAAAGCATCGTTGCGATAGAACTCATGCACCATTGAGTTGTGTGCACCCAGTTGAAAAGGGGTTTCCCCATTCCAATCATCATGCTTCGTCACTGTTTGAATCAGGCCAGAAAACAAGTATTTGTGAGACGACAAGTCAATGAAGAAAATCTAAAAATGAACCATTCATGCCACTCACCGGTTTTGGCTAAAATCCCAGTGTTTGGGAAAAAGATAGCCTCGCCGTTGTTGTAGAGCTCTGCTAAGTAATCCAAGTCCTTGGTCACTCCAAAGGTATCGCAATTTTGTTCCGACGAGGCGGCTGAAATTGGTACAAGGTCGGAAAGAGGGACAGCATGCGATGAACCTCTAGCATTCTTGTATTCTTGGTATTGATTTCCCTCGGCACAATTCCCATAAGGAACAAGTAGATTCCAGCTGTCAGCTCCTCCAAGCATCATGAGCAACACAACTGCCTTGTATGGTGCAGCTGGGGGATGGATATACCCAGAGATCTCTCTCACGTCGTTCGAGTTGCGAGTGACACTCGTACTATGAAACTCTGGCGTTGCAAAAAGAAGCTGCTGCGCCATTCGAATGCTTTTGGCTACATTCCCGTTTGTGAATTCAGGTTCGACAGCAGACTTGATCACAGCCCTATTCTTTGGTGTCAGCCTTCCTGAAGTCAGCAGCATACTCAAATCATCAAGGATGTCATCTACAGATGCTGTCGAGGGAGGCCAATACGTTGAGTGAGCAGGGGCTGTTTCGGTGTCACCTTCTTCATTGCATGACATTGACCAAGGTAAGCCGACTCCATAACCTTCGAGGGAGTCCGCGTAGCACCCTTTTAAGCCAAACTTGACCAAGCCGAATATTCCCTCATGCAGTTCCAACAGATTATCACCAGAAAGGACCATTGATTCAGGCGCTACCAAGCCAGCAGTTAGAAGAGCTGGAACATTAGGAGTGTATTCAGAGAGAAAAAAGCTGAAAACACTCGGGGCTTCGTAGCTGCCCTGACCGATTCTTGACTCGAGCGACATGAGAGTTGAAAGGCTCAAAGGTTGGTCAAAGCTGACGCCCATACTGTAGGTGTAGGAGGAATAGGGGAGGCAACGGTTAAAAGATGAATGGGATTGGCGAGCAATGAAACGGATTCTGTAGTTCGATGTACATGAGCAATCTCTCACCTCCTGAAGAAAGACAAAACCTTCACCAAAGGTTCTCGAATGTGCCCATGTGCTGGGTCGCTGTCAAGGACCGGCTTACGGGTCTCGTCATCAAGAAGGATTGCAGCTACCAAAGCACCAAGGTCGCCATAAGAACCCGATCCAAATCTGCCATTGTCATACTTCCAGTTGCGTAGGCAGTTGCGACCCGCTCAATGAATGCTGGCGATGGATTGGCTGGAGATGGGATAGAAAGACTTTTATTAGCGAGCCCAGGAACGAAGCACAATCAAGAGAAAAACCAGGCAAAGAATACTCACAAATTCCAAAACGTTGAACTATTCTAGTCGCCATGAAAGGGGGATGGGTGGGATGATAGAACAAAGAATCCAACACAGCGTCTACTTCATAATGCATATCCCTAATTTCGGGATCAACCAAATTGATGAATTGCACGGGGTTACGGAAGGAATAGTCGTTACTGCCCGAGATGTGCACGGTTGAGTGCATATTTTTGAGGAAATATGCTTTGCTCTTGTTTGTGAAGGCAAAGATAGAGTCCGACGCAAGTGATGAGCAATCACCAGACTTAGAATAGACGGTCACGCCTTCAATTCCGCAGTTGAGGGAATTGTAGGTACCAGCGTCGAATGTTGATGGATCAACTGCACCGGTTCTTAAATCCGTCAAGAGTTGATCAATTGACATAGAACTATCCGCAGAGGCAAAGACAGCGCTATCGACTACTGTTGTATCGCAAATACAGTACTTGCCTTCGTGGACTTCACAAGACGCGCCTCCAGCAATAAGGTTGAGACAGGCGTTCATGTCACTGGGGTAAATGTCATCTGCCCAGTACGTCTTGAAAAAGTTGAGAGTGTCTGAACTAACCTTCGGTTCCACTTGAGCTGTGCCAGCATGGTCAGGCTCTACCTCGTTGACGATAGCTGTGTATCCGGACTCAAAATCAATCTTCACTTGCACACTACACCAGGCGTTCGCCCAGGAATGAAATGATGTACTGATCCCATCGACGCATGGCCCTGATTTACTCGTGTTTTCTCTCACTTCCCAGGGGTGACTTTGCATTTCGCCATTCGCAGCGCATAATGCCTCAGCACCAGTGTAGGTCACTCGCTCTCCTTGATAATGACAATAAATCTTGCTGATCGTCTGCGATGAGTCTGATGACGCACACATAGGAGTGGCAATGCTCAGGTTGGGGTTGCCGCAGAAACTTGGACCGATAATGTTGTTACTCGTGATTACACCTTGAGTCGCTTTCTTCGCATTGTCAAAGAATGATAATTCAACACAGGGTTGTCTCACATATTCATCTGTCGAGAGTGGTGAAGAGAATAATAGGCATATGTTAGAAAGCTCAAGGCAAATAGTATAGTTGTTACTGACAGGCACACACGTAGAGAACCAACTCACAATAAATAGGGTTCGCGAGACCAACAGATAGCTCCACAGTCCTGATCGTATCGACAGCAAACTCGTCTCCCAACATTGCAGCAGCATCGTAAGCAAGGTTTTCATCCAACACAACCTTGGAGGGTAATGTGCAGTCTCCGTTGGTGTCATAAGCGCAGAGCTTTGCATACAACGGTGAAGAGGGAAGGACTCGCAATCGAAGGTAGTCGGGATTCTCTACAAAAGCTTCACTATCATGCTGGAACTCTGGGTTTGGTTTGGACCCAAGTGCATAGTATGTTGCGCCCTTCCGAAGAAAATGTTTGTCTGGCAAGTCTTCACAAAGGGCAACATGGTCTCCAATGTATCCATCTTGAAGGTTGTTTTTTGGGAACATATCACGCCATTGGGTCTTCATTCTCATAGGATCAATTATTTTGTCATTCCATTGGCTAAATTGATTTGAGGGTTTGAGAAGAAAGAGTCGTAATATTAGACACAAAACAATATTTCGCTCACGAAAATAGTCAACACTCCATGAGACTCACCGTTCGGCCACTGACACTCCACCTCTTTCATTCCTATCACTGAGTCCTGTCCAGGCTCGGGCATATGACACAATATCGTCGAACGAATATGTTTCATCTACGAGACCGTTTTCTTTCATGATGTATGTTCCATCCATGTTCATTTTGTACAAGCCAAGGCTGAAAACAATTGATGGCCAACGAAGTTAGATTCTGCTCGCACAAAGTCGAAAAGGAGACATACGCAACAAGCATGATCATCCTCACCTAAATAGCTGCATAATCTCACGAGCAAAGTTCTCATCTGGGTGGTTTAGAGTCCCATATTTCTCGATGTTGTATTGGAGGCTCTTGTTGTCCTGGTAATCCAACCACTTTCCCATGATGAGATTATAACTGAATTCCTTCATAAGTTCCCGATAGTTTCCAAATGCGTGATTTACAAACATGTCATAGAAAGCAATATAATGTTCTGTGACTTCATTGAAGGTTCCTCCACTTCCAGGCAACCCTACTGCGATAATTTGAGATAGATTCCAGGCCATCTTTTGACGAAGTTGGTCGACTCCTTTGAGAGCTAGAGTGGCTGAAATGTAGATGCGAAGAAGTATGTTAGAATAAGCAAGAGTCACGTGGACATGTCGTGATCAAAGAACACAATATCACTTTCACTTACTCCAGACTGTATGCCTTTGTGCTGAGTAATCATGGATACCCCAGTTTCGGTACCCAGTGCCCTCCGGTATAACTACAGTAAACCCATAGTCCCCATTAAAGGGATCTGATGCAACCTCACCAACTGATCCGCACACAATTTTTGGACCTTTATTTGGATTCAAATCCAAGGACTTGAATGTATCTTGGACGCCTGCGTCACTTAGTGGGGATGGAGCATTGTTGGTGGGGACATGATCGTCAAGAATTCCAACATTTGTGGAAGTGGAAAAGCCATTATCCTCTTCGCCATACAGCCAGACCATATCATTAATAGTAACCTTGGAACCAGAAATTTTCGTGTACTTCGTTGTTGAAGCAGACGTCAAATCAAGGACTGATAGTTCAAGTGGGTGGACATGTTTCCAGCAGCTACCATCACCGGCACGGACGTTTCCAAGCTCCAACTTGGTATCATCTGCAGCGTCACAGCCACGAATATTTCGGAAAACATCGACCACGTTTGGATTGTAATCGATGTCAGTACGCATACCCCTGCTTGAGATTAAGTCGGAGAATGTCTTGAGGGTCGTCTCTCCAAGATTGGCCGTATTTGCGCAAACAGCATCATCTGGTCTACGAACCCAACGAGAGGTGGATCCCACACATGGTTTCTTGAGATAAGCTCTTCCATTAGAGTCAACATCATCAGTGAATGGCAATGAAGTCAGGGCGTAGAGCTTTCTACCAGTGAGAGCTTTGATTCCACTGAGGTTTGCTTCAGTGATCTCAATTACTTCGTTTGGCGTCTCTTGTGGACTGCATACATTGAGCTCAAAAGAGAGCTTGCATCCATCCTCGTTAAGGGAGTGGCGTTCGACATTTTGACACAAGACTGGCTTGCCTGCCACCTCATTCACATCATAGGTGTCCATAATGAGCTGACCACCTCCATCCATAAGCTATTTTGACAGAGGAAAGAACAAATTCAAGAGAGAAATCAATCAGACACGCATTCATCATTCTCGATAGACGAGAGATAAAACAGTGAAGCAGTTCTTACCGGATTGTCCACGGTGTTCTCATAAAAGCTCAAGTGAGGATCATAAGCGAACACAACCCCATCTGCACTCCTACCAAACACAGTAGGAAAATATCCTGGGGGGCTACCATCACCGTCCAGTGGGAAGGGTTTCCTAAACGTGGGGAAGCCGTCACATTGATTGCTTCCTTCTAAAGCCGTAGTGTTGAGCAAAGCATTTTCGAAGGGCTTCACATAATCGCTGAAGAGAGGATAGTCATCAGCGTTTTCAATAGTGGGTAGATCATCCGATTTGAAGACGGGAAGGTCGACTAAGTTGAAGGGAAGAATACTTGCGTTTCCCTCTATACCCGCCACGGATACCTCAGGATTACCAACCTTGATTTCAATGTGACTATCATCTCCAGAGGATGGCTGCACTGAGATAGGACATCCTGCAGTTGAAATTGAACACAGAGAGGCATGAGTCAAATTCAAAAGAGGCCAAAGATGTCTGTCATACCAAGATAGAGTAACTGTAACTCACCAACACAATCAGCGGCCCAGTGATGGCCTTGCTGATGAAGAATCTTGTATCTGTGACCTAACTTCAAGGAGTATTCAGTGCCCCTGACAGAACCGATGGGGAAAGTTGTGGTGACTGTTCGAAAACTTCCGTCGACTTTCCAAATATACTTGCCATCAATCAAGTCCACAGTCAAGTGCTTGCTCCAACCAGTCTTCCTGTTACTCAACCCGTCCAACGAAGAAAGGGCATACCTCCTCCAACGGGAGTGAAGTTCGCATGGACGTGGACCTGTTGCTCCGACTTTGTATGCGAATTCAAACTTGGGGTTTGTGTGTGAACGATAGAACTCACGATGGGATCCGACAGGAAGAGCGAGCTGGTCTTCAACCCACGAAGCGAAATCGTTTGAAGAGGCTGTCATGGCATCAATCGTTTCTCTTGTTGCGCCAAAGGTTGCCTGGACGCGCAGAGAGATACAACAAATGCAATGATAACATAGTGAGTTGAGAGTATGAAAAGATTCTTACGTGCAGTCTCTGATCTAAGCTAAAACTCACCTGTTCCAAGAAACGAGTAGCTTCGGCTTCCTCAGAAATACCATATGTATGGCTCTCCAAAATGTACTCGAAACCTTGATCCAACGCAGGCAACGTCACATCACACTCCATTGCACTCCCTTGAGTGCAATCTACTACCACACCACTGCCAGTCTTGGCAAGCACTCCTGCGCTGCGCTCCCAGTCCCTTCCGGCGTAGGAGCGAGAGGCCGTGGCACGTTCCCCTCCAGTGGAGGCGTTGCGTCTTGTGAGGAGGCAGAGGCCATCGGAGGGAGATACTCGTGGTAGACGAATGGTGGTTACTCCATAAGCGGGTGAGATGGGTAGAGAAATGGACCCTGCCGATGGGCATGCATAGGTCGCTTGGGCATTGACATTCGAGGGAACCGTCGATGCCCAGATGAGAGTAGATAGTGCATAAAACTTCATGCTATGCTAGTACTTGATCTTCTCTTGGGGAAAGTATCTGGAATCTGGAATTAATCTGTGTAAACTGAAATCTGCAAACTGAAATCAGCAGTAGACGAAGAAGGCCGACAAAGATTAGTACGAGAGAGGTAGAATAAATTGAATGCAATCAACAGAAGATTCCATATCGCTGCTTACCAATTGTAATTTTTCGCTCTGCTTGTTATATAACAGAAATTTTAAGTACGTCAGGTGTGCCTGCAGCTGCAGTAATTATCAATTACATTATTGTACTTATCACTCTCCTCTCTCGCTCTCTCAACTTTAGAAGGAACCTTAGGGGGGATGCGTGAATGGATCTTTTTGGATGCGTGAAACACTCCGGTTTAAGTATGTTGTGCAAAGGGTTGAACTTTATAACTCACCTGTTTACATACGTAGGAACAATACAACCTTGTAGGCCTCGGTCATTTGAGGCCGCCGCAGAACCGAATGAGAATGATACGACTGTGTATTTTTAGCGTTTAGTACCGCCAAAGACAATCGTCTTGTCTCAGGCAGTCAAGGTCGTGAACTGACAGAAGAGTACAATACCTTCTCATTCTTAAAATATCTTTTTACACAGTGCGATACTTACTTTACTTAGGAACCATACATAAGTAAGTATAGAACTTTTAGGCCTTCGGTCATTAATGACCTTATCAGTACCGTAACATGTAATTAGGCAGGATAGGAAGCAAGTTAGATTTTATGTATTTTAGTCATGGCTGGCCGGATGATACGTATGGTATCATGCTTATGTAAGTAAATACAACTTATTGTGTGTCTGTGACTGAAGTGCTATCTAACAAAAAATAAAGATACACTGTAGTGGTCTTCTACAGCAGTGCGTGGCGAAGACAGAAGATACTCAAAACAAGCGAGCTGTTGCACGAAAGATATCTGAGACCGTATTGCGAAGAATAACCCCGACGTAAGCCCACAGAGATTGCAAATTCCGAATGTAATTGGTAGATTATTAATTGATCATACTATACTTCTTGTTTACGAAGATAAGTGAGCTCATGGTCACTTCTCTTCGTCCCTCTCTCTCGCTGCTTACTTAAACTTCTGTTGCTTGTGTTTGTCCGATCTGACTATGTCAGCCCAAGTGACTGTCGCACCGCTGTCCTGAATTCTGCCTCCAACACGAGCGACCTTACTTCTCTCTGTTCAATTTATGAACCAATATCAAATATCAAATATAAGATAAAGAGTTATTACTAAATTACCGAAGCGGGATGACTACGCTTTCTTATCAACTTATTCAGCGGACAGCAATAGTAATAGTGAGGAGCTTGGTGGCTTTGTCGATAGTCAGTACTTGTGGATGTGTCTCCAACGCCATTGCAAAATGGGTCGATGTAATGCTCCAACCAATTGCGCAAGCCCAACAAAGCTACTTCAGAGACTCACAAGCGCTGAAAAAGCTATTGGATAATCTCCATATCCCCTCCAATGTCTCAGTCTTTTCCTTCGATGCAGTTGCCATGTATTCCAACATCAACAGCGAAGCCTGCCTCGAAGTTCTGACGGAGTATCTTAGAAGAGAGGATACAAGACAACAATTTCCTCACTACAATCCAGAAGCCCTCATTGAAGCAATTGCAATTGTCTTGAGAAGTAATGTGATGAAATTTGGAGATATCTTTGTTCGGCAAATAACGGGTGTAGCAATGGGAATCAATCCAGCTCCTCCAATCGCAACTATATTCTACGCTCTTCGAGAGAAATATGTTTTCAATAAATGGGCACACTGCATCCTTTTCAACCGCCGTTTTATCGACGATGGAATTGCATTCTGGATCCACCAACTACCTTTCGAGCGCGATGAACAATGTTGGAGTCAATTTAAAGCGGATATCAACAACTACTACGGCCTGGAATGGACTTTCACTCCGAGAGCAAAATCTGTCGACTTCATGGATATGAAAATATACATAGAAAACAATGGAATCGTCACAGATCTCTTTGAGAAGGAACTTGCCCTCTACCTCTACATCCCACCACACTCGGCTCATCCTCCGAGTGGATTGAAAGGATTAGTAATCGGACAAGTCATCCGCATCTTTAGTCTCTGCTCAAGAATCGAAGATATACAGAGACACATCAAGAATCTCCATGACCGCCTAGTTAGACGAGGATATTCACACCTGGACCTTCTGCCACTCTTTGAAGCGGCAGCCAAACATGCCGAAGCGGTCGTGTGGCATGTAGGGCAAAGCTAGAGGTTTCATCAAATTTACGTGTCCATTTATTCACACTGATTTTCATTTCGGCATTTGGATTAGGAGTGTGATTTGCCACGTCGATTAAAGGGACCAGGAAGCCTTGTATTTGTTCAATATTCTTTTGGTTGAAAATTGATGCTGTTGGGAATGTACCAAATGGTCCTGAACCATACTGTTGTTCCTCCTCATACATTGGATCAGGCACCATATTCCACGTTGTGAACCGTCTCGAACGTATCATAAAAGTAGCCCACTGCAACTCACTCTCATCAACATTGTTGTTCTGTGCAATGGTTTGTATCATGCGTTTCCTGTCGAGTATCCGCTGAGTGTAGGTTGGGATACCAACTTCGTCAATAATCGAGTCGGACCAAAAGTCGGGCGTGAGTCCTTCTTCCTTGTCGTAGCTGTGATTGTCGATTGGTTTGGGTGGTAGAGAGGTCACGTAGGGAGCATAATAGTCACAATCCAATTCATAATCATATTCTGAATGAGACTCCGAAGAAGAATCATCCTCACTCCGACCCTTGACGAAATTCTCCAAAAAGTACAATCCCTGCAACACATCCTCCACATCACCCTCATCCCACGACTCATGATCATCCACACGATGATCAAAACCAGTCGGATAATCCTGTCTCAGCGTGTCCCCCACCAACAGCGCCACATGATACGGCACCTCGACAATCAATTCATTCGATCGAATGTCCCTCTGAGCAAAGAGGCCTCTTAGTTGAGTTTTGGGGTGTTTGTCGATACGAATGTTCGATGTTGATGCGCTGCTGTCGGAGGATGATTCTTGTGTGATCCAGCTAAGTAGCTGTTTCTCACGTTGTTTCGTTTTGGAATCTGGTGAGAGGGAGGCTGTTTTGGTGGCTAGTGCTGAGAGGATTGGTGTGACTGAAATTGAGGGTAATTGTTGTCGTCGTCGTCGTCGATTACGAGCAGCACGGTGCGAAGGCGGAAGCAGAGCTACTGGATCGATATTGTTATTTTGATGAGTGAGCTGTTTTGATAGCCAGAGAAGCGGGAATATTATTGGCGTCTGAAAGGATTCCGTTGGTGGAATAGTTAGTAGTAGCAGGCTGGTTAGCAGCAGCGTTGTCGGTAGTAGAGGGGCCTTCATCATGGTGGTGTAGTTGTGGCGATAAAAGTAACACGGTAGGTTATGATTACGTGGTAAGCAGATTAGTAATTACTATAGCAAAGACATCTACTTAAAAATATAATTACATGGTACAAACAAAGGATGAGGTTGATACACGGGGTTACGCCACTTAATCTCGACTAAATTAGAAAAATATTGAGACACCTACCTGACTTCGAAAAGTTCCGTCACCCCACACGCAAAAATCACACACAATGGCACAAACTTCAAAAAAATCCTCAACCATAGACACTATACAGCGGAGAACATCTCCTACCATTACACCAGTACATGGCAAACCCTCCGCGTTTTTTTACAGTAGCTTCATCATATACCACCCGACCCCTGCGCAGAAAACGCGGAGCATTGGTTACGATGTATTCCTTCAATAAAAAGTTTCGTGCGCGAAGTTTCCTAATGAAACATTGCCGTTATGTCGGAGGGAGAGTCATGCCGGTGCATAACCCATGGAGACATAAAGCATGATCCTTGCAGCCCACCAATCGAGTGTATATATCCATAGGGAGGCGTGGGTGTCTTAGTGTACCGATGTTTCGGCCGGTAACACCATCCTCAACGTCGTAACTCGATGTCCATCAATGGTTCATTTTTATCTTTGGCCCTACTGCAATAAGGAGTGACAATAACACCAATGAAGGCAACCAACACTCTCCATCGACTCTAATATGGTGATAGACGATTAATTGACCCTTGGAGTGGAATGGAAGCTCTTATGACATCATTTTGATGATACAAAAAATGTACATGTTTTTCGTCTCTGTCGAACGCAACAACTAACCGAAAGCTAATGGAAACGGGATACATATCGATCAAACAAGCATCAGCTTATTATTATTATGATAGTAAACATCCTTGGGAGCGATAATAACAATGAGTTCTGAGGAAATACTTGTTTGTTCAGTAAAACTCATTGCATATTTAGCCTACATCAAAACCAACATACATAACACTGTCTCCCATGTGTTATAATCACTATAAAGCATCATCCACTTGTCGAAGTATTCGAATATACGCATACGATCAATTGGTATATAAATTACCACTCATTTGATGTTATCGGTCCTTCACGATGTTGATTTCAGCATTGCGTTTAAGGAGCAAATAATAGATTCTGTCTAACTTGTGAAATGTGGTTGATTATCGATTAGATAATGGGTTTGGACTACCCAAGGATAAATAGACGCCCAATGTATATATAACATTGATGTGGCGAAAGGATATCCTCTCTTTTGTAACATATCATTGCCGAAACGTCCATAGGAGGGGTGAATGGAGGTGAAAGTGGTAAATTTTATGCCGTCGATGGCGACGTTATTTTATTCATTTACGGTGGATCGACTGAGTTTTCCTGGCTTGGGCGTGTATAAGATGATTTATGCGACTGATCAAGCCGAGTATTCTAGGCGTATTCAATATGCACGCTTAACTGTGGCCACAGGAGTGGAGGACATCATGGTGACGGTGTAAAAGGTGTGGTGGATGATAAGCCTGTCTTACGCGCGCCTTGGACGCACGCAACCATTTTTTTGACACCTCCACCATGGCGGCCTACTAACAAGCCCCGAATTTTATTTCAGATATAGACAAGATATAGACATAACCAATGATACAGTCCTTTAGAGTGTATTAATGCGAATACTGTATACAAAGGAATCGTACTAATTTCTCATTTTCTCGCTGAGATATGCATTTTAGTTTACACATAGTATTTGCTAGACAAATTTGGCTAACAAACTCTAGCTTAGAATGGAACCACTGTTTCTTGGGGGGCTGATGCAACCCAAACTATCCTGACTAGGATTCATCTCCTGAGATATAGACTAAAACGGTTCTATCATCGTTTTGGGCATAAAGTAGAGTACATTTGTCAGCCTATCGACCTCCCTACGGCCAATTTATCATGGTGGAGGTGTGTGAAAAAATGGTTTTGTTCGCCCACGTGTTTTGGCGGGTCAGGCTTATGGATTTTTTGCGTTTCTCGTTCCATCTCAAAATTACGCGGGAAGGCCAAACGTAACCCCGTGTGATGGAAGGTGAGTGATCGTGTAAGTGAATGAGACGTTCTGTGTTACGCGAAACGGTGGCATCGACAGAATTTTGCAATGAATCGAATGAGAGCCAGGTTCAATCCGGCACTGATGTCGCTGTCGCATCAAAAATCCACCAAGCACAGATCAACTCAAGCAGCTCAACAATGATATCTTTCCTTCTAGTAGTCCAATCAAGGCGATAGGTGGCGTTTTGGAAAGCTCTCGAGCAGATCTATCGATTAGGCATGTAATCGACGTCATTGGACGAATTTGGTTGAATCGATCAGGCTAGAAACGGGGTTACTTTCTGCCCAGCTCGTCCAGATCTGGCTTCAGAGCCAGATTTTCAAAATAGAGGTCCAAATTATCAAAATTGACAATATGACCACCATTGGAATCGTCTCTTCAAGCGGAATCGATTATTATCATTCTTAGAATCAAAATGTATCCACACTGCTTGGCCAAGGCCTTGCTCAGGCTCAGACACTTGCAGACGCTGGTAAGAAAATGACAGATGGTACATGTGAAATACAAAAAAGCGACCACCTTCATCGACAAGATCCACAATAAACACAGCTCGCCTGGGAGGCTCGCCTAAGAACGCTTCGCTGAAGATACACAACATAGATCAGTGCCGTCAATGAACTTAGTTCCGGGTGGGCTCTAAACGCTGCGCTGAAGACACTACTACTAAGTCAGCCCCGTCAATGATAGTTGGCACCTGTATCGTCCAATACCTCCAACAGCATCACCCCCAACAGCAGCAGCACCCTAATCTCAACTCCGACCAATCCTCAACAACAACAATGACTACTACTCCAAGTACTGCTGCTGTTGGAGATGGAGGATGCTGCTGTTGTTGTTGGGGATTGGTCGGAGAAGGAGGAGAGGATGGTGTTGCTGCTGGTACTACTAACAACAACAGCAGCAGCAGTACCATCGACAATGATGTTGGCTACTACTGCTGCTGCTGCTGTTGGACGATACACACGTTAAGTGTCTTCAGCGCAGCGTTGAATGTACATCGTATACCAGTAATCTCAGAAAGAAGGCACTTACATTACTACTAATAGTACTCTAGAAATATTTGATAAACGAGCTGCGGTACGCCACAAGGCAGAATGCAGAATGCAACTTAATGAAAGTAGCATCACGCAAGAGGTGATTGATCCTCATCCCGGCCTTGGCTCCCTTGATATCCATCGGCGAGGTACAAGACGGTACGGTACTCGATCCGGGTCTCACAAAGATACAATTCATTTTTCCAATGCTGCGCTAGCATTAGATCATACATAAACGACGGGTAGTATGACGAAAACGCCACTCGCGCGGGCAAAAACATTTGTTCTGGAAAATGTAGTAACTCCAATCACGGGAACCCTCCAATGATGAGAATGATGACGAGTTGGAACGGCAAAAATGATATGCCACTGTCGCAAGAAATCCCAAGCCAAGTGCAGTCGCGAATAAAAGAAAAGGGTAGAGAAATAAGGACAGAAAGAGTCCAAGAAACGGACAGCATTGGGATAGGTACATGCAGGACCGACCAGCCGTCCTTCCTGCGCGCGCGCAACACACAACTTCCCTGCGCGCAACATCAAAAAAGTAAAAAATCCATCACCATCAAGTGCGTAAAGTCATCGTGGATGAGTAGCAGTTAGTTGCAACGATAGCTGCTATCAATAAAAGCAAGACCATCGTCAGCAATGAAGGTGATAGCAGCAGCTTTCCTGCTAAAGATCTGCTCTGTGGGAGGATTTCAGCAGAATCCTTTCATAGTATCTACGCGGAGACATATACTGCAACCATCAATAATTCATCCCAGAAGAATACAACAACCATCATCATCCATACTTTTTTCCAGCACACAAATCAATGAGTCAAAGCCAAAGAATATGCGACGCAGCAATAAACAATACAATAAAAAGAAGAAGCGTAGACGTGAAGTCGGTGCTGGGAAAGAGTTGAAAAATCCAAATGAGGTAATAACCTGGAGATGTTACGGAATTGATGTGTATCCTGATGATCTGGGCCCATTACTAAATATTGATAAACGAAAGGATAGACAAAATGAATCCAACATACCATCAGAGCGCTCTTATTTGACGCAGCCAGTAATAAATTCACTATTATCACGTCTTCGAATCAAATCATCAGAGGAAGCTACTGATGGCCTGCCACTTATATTGAAGGATGCCCGAGTAGTTCGTCGTTCTTTGGATGCAAGGAGACGAAAGGGCTCGGATCCAAAATACACGTACGTGATTGATATTGATTTGACAAGACAAGCAGCTAGAAACTTGGGTTTGACTCAACAACCAGGCAGAATGGAGATACTTGATGACAAGAAGTTACAAGGTCAAAATGACAGTATTGCAAACGCAGAAGACTCAAAAGCAAAACCAAGAATTATTATAGTTGGAGCTGGACCAGCAGGTTTGTTTTGTGCCTTATCTCTAGCATTATCTGGTTCTTGCACGCCGATTTTGTTGGAAAGAGGTCAGCCAGTAGAGGCTCGAGGGAAGAGTATTGGTGCTCTGATGCACAGGAGATGTGTTGATCCGGAAAGCAACTTCTCGTTTGGAGAAGGAGGTGCTGGCACGTGGAGCGATGGGAAACTTACTACACGGATTGGAAGGAATTCGGGTTAGTACAAAAGTGCAATGATCTGTTTATGATGCGTATTTTTAGTATTTGCTCAAGACATTTCATACTTACAAACAACTGTTTGCAATATTATTCCTATCCAGGCTCGGTGCGTTATGTATTGGAAACGCTTGTAAAGTATGGGGCACCAGAGCGTATCTTAGTCGAGGGTGCACCACATTTAGGTACAGATAACCTGGTGCGGTTGCTACGAAACATGAGAGAGGATCTGAGAGAACTGGGTGGTGAAATACATTTTGGGACGAAGGCGTCAAGATATCTTATTGAGGATGGTAAAATCAGAGGTGTTGAAGCAGAGTGTGTCGAAGTAAATGAACGCAACAAATCCAAGCCCATGGATTCAGAGGCACGCGAGCATGAATCTTCCAAGACGTATTATGGAGACGCTGTGGTTTTGGCTACTGGCCACTCAGGTAAGTTGTAGTTGTATTCAACGTGTCATAGAAGAGTGTATTGTTTCTAACAAGAGATGTTCATTTCATTTTTCAGCAAGAGATGTATATGAAGAGCTACACAAATCTGGAGTTGAGCTGGAACCAAAAGGATTCGCAGTTGGATTTCGAATAGAACACCCACAGCGGCTGATAAATGAGATTCAGTATGGAAGTGATTGGGGTGGAAGAGTTGTAAGTCAATTTATTTGCTTGTGGCAGTCACTACTAATCAGACCCGTGCGCCTAATTTTGAGTGATGTGACTATTATTCTTGCGCATTATGCTACAGTTCACTAAGCGGCCATCAACAGATATAGTCAATACAGAGTATTTTGAAAAGCGTTCTGAGGGTACTGAGGAGTCGCACCAAGGCACTTTGCCGGTTGCTTCTTATCGACTTGCAACGGACAAGGCATTTGATGGGGAGCGGAATCGAGGAGCTTACAGTTTCTGCATGTGTCCTGGTGGACAAATTGTGCCATCATCAACTGAAGAAGGAGAGCTTTGTATTAATGGAATGAGCTTTAGCAATAGAGACAGTCTTTGGGCGAACTCTGCCTTAGTTGTAACTGTTTCGGAAGATGACCCAATCTTGGAAAAGTATCGTTCTCATGGATGTCTTGCTGGGCTAGAATTTCAGCGTGACATAGAACGGAAAGCGTACAAGCTAGGAGGAATGAATATGACTGTTCCAGTCCAACGATTGACCGACTATGTGAATGGTGTGGTGTCTTCTTCTATTCCAGCGTCATCATATCGCCTTGGAGCTGTCTCTGCACCTTTGCATGAAATTTACCCCAAGCCCTTGTACAACGCCCTTTCCTATGCAATAACTGAGCACTTTGAAAAGCAAATGCCAGGATTTCTCTTTGAGGATGCTCTCTTGCATGGAGTTGAAACAAGAACCTCTAGTCCTTTGCGCCTAGTGAGAAATCAAACAACCTTGCAAGCTGGCGGTGTCGATAATTTGTATCCTGCGGGGGAAGGCGCCGGTTTTGCAGGTGGTATTGTATCAGCTGCAGTGGATGGTTTAGTCGTAGCCGATGCCATAAAGGCAAAGTTTCTAGGAGTAACATCTAACGGTGATGGAGACGGCAACACATTCAAAAGAAGTTCCAAGCCCATAGGATTTGACTACTAGAGAATTATATAATTTACCAAAGAATGGAAATGCCAATTGTTTTCGATAGATCCACCCCTCTCCTTTCCTCTACTTATGAACTTTCAGCCATTGGGTACACTTAACGTATTCGATCTGTGGTCTCTACAACATATCCCTCTCTAGAGATAGACTGGGGCCCTCTATTGTGGATGTGTTAGTATCCTCGATCTCCCTACTTCCAATCGATGCTATTGATAGATTAGATAGGAGATAAAAGATAATGATTAGAGTATTTCCGTACTCTACTTGTATCTACGTACGTGTAATCTAACACCCCCCCACAATTCGATATCACGTAGTCGATATCGGATTGTACCAAATAGCATCTCTATCCTTTCAATAAAGGACAAAGGAAGTCCACTTTACAATGAGTGACGTGACCAAGTTGTCTCCAACATCATTGGGGTAATCAAGGGTTGTTTTTGTAACTGAATCATCTGGGTTACCCCGGTCGATCCCAGGATTCCACTGGCTACCATACAGACCCATTTGATCGCCTGAATGCATTAAGGTAACGGGAATATCAGCCACTAGGTAATCTTCGTCAATCATAAACGACCACGGTTTTGCCTGCACTCCAGAGTTAGTTCCAATAATATTCTGCTGATCCACTCCAGAGTTAGTTCCAATAATATTCTGCTGATCCACATCGTTCATCTTAGGTCCAATACATTTCCTCTGCTCAACATCGGTTGTCTTAGTTCCAATACAGTTCCGCTGCTTAACATCGGTTGTTTGAGTTCCAATACGTTTCCTCTGCTCAACTTCAGTTGTCTTAGTTTCAACACAATTCCACTGCTCAATTTCAATTTTGTTAGTTCCAATACGAGTCCTCTGCGCGCTATCATTCAGCACTATATCCGCTGCTGTAACCTCAGTCGGATCAAGCTTCATGGAACTCTCTTCTTCATCAGTATTGTATTCGTCCTCAACCTTCGGTTCAAGCTTCATGAAACTCTCTTCTTCATCAGTATTGTATTCGTCCTCAACCTCAAATGCTTCATCAGTATTGTATTCGTCCTCAACCTCAAATGCATTGTGATTGTGCTGAGTTGCTGCTAAAAAAATCTTCCCCGCTGTTTCCAGGTCGTGTTGGAGTTGTGGAAGAGTTTCTAGTAATTCCTCATACTCGTCACTGTCTTCATAATTAAATGGTTCATACTGAGTAGATTGCTCAGAGTCGTCAAAGGTGTTAATAAGAGTATCCAAGTTGTGTAGCATGTTATCATGGGCTGCGTACACATCGTCGGCGTCCTCGACTGGCAAGTACCTAATTGATGTTGTTTGCTTTGTAGGAGGCGTGTCACTGATAAATGTTGGTGAATCTACACGTAGTGTTGTTGCTCCGTTAATAATATTGTCATGGCATGTACCTTGTGGAGGTGTGGCAATGACAATTTTGTTTAATAGCGCATGAGTTGCGCCGCCAACAAATTCGTTGGTTGCCAAATTCACAAATGGAATTATGGCATAAATGAACTTCATTGTTGGTGATTGTATAGGCTCTATAACCTGTTAGTATCCTCGATCTCCCTACTTCCAATCGATGCTATTGATAGATTAGATAGGAGATAAAAGATAATGATTAGAGTATTTCCGTACTCTACTTGTATCTACGTACGTGTAATCTAACAGGATGAGACAGAAAATTATGCCTCATCTTCCTATCTCAAAAAGAGTAAAAAGGTGTGTAATAAAAGCTGCTTCATGCGGTACTACGGCCGGCCTCTGGCAGCTTCTGGCGATGGATGAGACAGACATTCAGCCTCATTTTGGATGAGACAGAAATTTCTGCATCAAAACTCACTAGAGAGTAAAAGATGCTCTATTGTACAACTGTCTTTTTTAATTACCCCTCTATAGAGAGAGAGGTCTAACAAAATTAGGGATTCAGAGCCGGATGCATTCGCAGCGGCCTCGTGATTGGCTGCATAAGGTACTCAAATTTATCATTCTTAGTCTCCCATTCTTTACTACCCCTCAGTAAATGAGTAATAATCTTTCTATCTATCTACCACTCCTAGCTAGAGAGAGAGAGAGTTACATATCTCAATTCAGTGGGAGTAGCAACTAAAATAATCTATCTATCTACACATAATATAGTACTTAGGTACTCATACTCCTAAGTATCATTACGTATGGTACTGTGTCATTGGGGATAAACTCAAAAGTCGGTATGATGCGTCTTTTCAAATTCAAGTTATCTAAGGTTATCCCTCATTTGCGATCAAGTTAACCCTAACTATTGTGAACGTTATGGAACCTTCGTCAAATTTAAGCTATTCTAAGAAGCTCTAAACAGTTGTGGAGTCTGCTACAATTCATAACGTGTCCCTATTGACCCCCATTCATCGCAGAACATGGGAAAACGGACTTCAAATGAATTCCTCCGCGATTCCTCTTTACTCCTCTTTACTTATGAGTTCGCAACATGACTCTTTGTGTTCTCGTCGGTCCTTTATTCATCTTCATTTCTATATATGTACAATTTCAGACCTCTGAAAAGGTGTGAAGCTAGAGCTCTCAACCTTACCATAGTCCATTCTCCAATCGAAAAGTTAGTGGGAGTATTATTATTCCTTCCTCAGTGCCACAAACAAACTCCAGAGCAACACAAGAAGCAATAGAGAGGATATCAACCAACCCGCACTACGATGCCACTTCAATCAGATACAAGCAGCGTAGCAAGCTGCTTCAGCAACCTCGACGACTTCGATCTCGACGTACAACAGTTGCCAAATGTAGCAAATTGCTCGGTAACGTGCGACTGCTGCTCTCTTTGCCGCCTCCCAGAAGTCTCAGAAGCAGGAGATAGCTCAGCTGCGGAAATCTTATCTGGAAATGGTACTGTAGCGACAACTTCTGACACATTGATGCTTGCTGATCTTCCAACAAGTCCACGACATGAGTCCACTGCTGATGATGATGAGGCCTTACTCAGAGGTGCCGCTGGTCTCCTTCAGAAGCTATCAAATCAAGTCAAGCCTGCAGGTAGACTTTCTTCAGTCTACTGGGAGCCAGCAGTAAACGATCCTCTTGTTCCATTGTCGATCACTATTCCACGAGCTCGGATTGTGCCTGGCAGCCAAGGCAAAGCACTGATTAGAGATGGTACTAAAGTATCAGCCTTGTCAACTTCAATCGACAACACTGACTATTTGACCACCTTTCTTCCAGATGACGCACTTTGCAGTGTTTTCAAGTTCCTCGATGTCAAGTCTCTCCTTCGCATGCGTGAATGTAACCGCAAGTTACGCTCTGCTGCATCTAGCAACAACGCTGGCTGGAGTGATCACTGCGGTATCCTATGGTCTAGAAAAGCAAATGTCTGCTCTAGAGCTAGATTCCTACTTACTCAAGCAACCGAACAAAGGAGTATCTCGTATCTGACAAAGAATATTGCGATGGAAGCCTATAAAACTTCTGTTGTAGATGCTGCTACAAGGAATGAAGTATCTCTTGAGGAGCTATGCTATGATGAATCTCCACAAAAAGGAGGTCCTATATGGTCATTCCGATTCAAAGAGAGCGCAGGAAGCGACTGGACCTCATGGGATCCATGGTGGAATGGCAAGCAGGCTCGCAAGTTGGTCTTTCTTCGCGACGGCAGTATCATGCAACTCCAGCCTGAAGGCAAAACTGCCCCGTGTCGGGTTCACAACGGCGTTCCTCTCTATGATGTGTTCTCGGAAAGAACAGCTCATAGAGATGGAGTGGATGTGATTCCTCCTCGGATTGAATTGAAGTGGAGGTTTGTACAACGACCTTTAGACCTTCCAGCACGCCCTGAAGGTGCTTACATCCGTATCACTGTTGGCGGTAGGGATGTGCCCACTTACGTTGTTCGTAGAAGCCCAAACGGAAACTGGGGCTTTATCCTAGAAAGCTGCTGGGGCGTCTATGCATCATTTGACTTGGCTCCTCGAGGAAGCGTGAGTTCTCCCATGACTTCACGCAGACGCCTCAGAAGAACAAGGAATGGAACTCGCTGGGTGAATGTTGACGACAGCGACAGTGATGAACCTGATGAAGATAATCGCGACCACACACGAAATGTACGTCGACGCACTGATTTATACGTGGAAGAGTCTGCAATGGTGGTGACCGGCCATTCGCAGTGGAGAGAGGCCCTGTTGTACAATATTGGGGCAGTAGAGCTACCTGAAGGCAATAATGATAGCTCTGAACAAGAAGAGCGAGAGTTCAACAATGTGTGGAGAAACTCCAGAATGATTAGATGATAACTTCTTACTTTAGACATGATGTAACATAATGATGTTTTCGTAAACATTTGAAACAATCAATCCTCCAATGATAAGTTTCTCTGTTACCATTAATTTGAATTCCCCTCCCATCTATTTCAAGGTATCCTCCATACAAACCTCAGTTAATAATACAAAATACATTCCCAACTTTAATCCTATGTGCTCACTTTCTAAGTTTGAGTAACAAACTCTTGTTCCCCTTAATCTTCTTTTGCAACTGCAACAAACCATACAACAATGCCTCAGCAGTAGGTGGACAACCCGGCACGTAAATATCCACAGGCACAATCCTATCACATCCCCTCACCACTGAATAAGAATAGTGATAATACCCTCCACCATTGGCACAACTTCCCATACTAACAACCCATCTAGGCTCGGGCATTTGATCATACACCTTCCTCAACGCAGGTGCCATCTTATTCGTCAACGTCCCAGCCACAATCATGACATCACTCTGACGAGGACTGGCACGGAACACCATGCCAAATCGCTCCATATCATATCGGGATGCAGCGGCGTGCATCATTTCAACTGCGCAGCATGCGAGGCCGAATGTCATGGGCCAGAGGGAACCCTTGCGTGCCCAGTTGACGAGGTCGTCAACTTTTGAGACGGTGTATTCCACTCCGTTGGAGGTTGGCACGCCTCCCGTGCCTGTTAGGAGCTCGTCGACCCCATCAAGGCGGGATAGCTAATAAATTGCAGTTGGTTAGTGAGCAGAGATTAATAGATGGTTAGGAAAAATTAAGAGAATAAAGAAAAACGTTTAATATATTGTCGGAAACGCCAATTATCATCCGTCTTGTGTGCGCCACATTATCTTACCGATGATGTTGTGGAAGATGCCTTCTCTGACATGGCTCGACAGGCGATGTTACTCGCTGAAGTATTACATGAGAAGGCGCTCCTTTTGGCAGCGGCGCTGCCAAGACGGAGGAGGGTGGAGGACATCATGGTTATTAAATCAGCGGGGATTTTGAGGAGGTGGCAATCGGCAGATTCTCTCCTTTCTCTTCTTCGCGCCAAAAATCACCGCTAATAATAATAATGTTGATGGTTGTAGGTTGAGAGTCTTTGTAGAGTGTAGTGTTGTAGTTCTGAACGAAGAGCACTACGCCATCCACTCGGTTGGAATCGTGCAAGCAGTATCCTTTAATTCTTCGTTTGATGCCTTTGACCAGCAAAATTCATTCTGCGCAAAAAGTTTCAAAATGTTCAAGTTTGACTTCGCTTCATCCACCGACGGTGCAGATCACGTCGACGATTCTGAGAATAATAAGAAAGCAGAGGCTGATAGAATGATTGCCAACATGACGGAACGAGCCATATCAAGTGCAAAATCTTGCAAACTGCTGGATGCATCGTCAATCACAACTGATAAGGTTACATCTTGTGTTCCCGAGCAAGTAGAGTTGCATTCAAGTTCGATTGATGGCCTACAATACTTGTTGCCGCAGCATACAACATCATTATCAGAAAAGAATACAGATTTAATACCGGGTGTCTATGAAGGCGGACTGAAAGTGTGGGAGTGCTCTCTAGACTTATGCCGATTCCTTGCCCATATCATAGATGAAACAATATCTCCTTCTTCTGACTTTCAGCATGTAACAAAAGCTGTCAAAAGATCGATCGAGAATGGTGGCTCAGCGTTTGAATTAGGTTGTGGCCATGGCCTTCCAGCTTGCTTGCTCTTGCGTGAGAGCGTTCGAAGGCACACAGATTCAGTGGCTGTGTTTAGCGACTTCAATGACTTCGTTCTATTTGATGTGACAATACCGAATGCTGTCCTGAATGTATGTTGTAGCTTATACCGTGAACAAGACAGTGATTCAGCTGCTGATAATACGTTACATGTTTTGACAAAGCAATCCATTTACGCGGGTGGAGACTGGATGGGACTGTCACACAAACTAAGTAACAATGAAGTATTGCTTCCAGAGAAGCGAGTGGTACATGAACGATTTGATGTCATTCTTGCATCAGAGACCACCTACACAACTGAATCTTGCCAGGACACTGCTTTCTTGATGTTCCAGCATCTAAAAGTTGACATCGGAGTCGGACTGGTTGCTACGAAAAGGTTTTACTTTGGAGTAGGTGGAGGCGCGGATGCTTTCTCGCAAGCCGCTGACAAAGTGTCGGAAAGTAGTCTCTCTCCTGGGTTACGTCTTGTCGTGAGGACTGTCCAGTCTTATGACACTGGTAATGCCAACATTCGAGACTTGTTAGAGGTGCGGCTTGTCAAGAAGTAGCCAATAGTGCGCTGGCTGCGATCTGCGAAGGCAACAACTGTCGTGGATGACTTAAAATATAGAGAACAAGATGAAGATGAAACGATTGAATAGAGTTACATATGTATATTGAAAATGAAGTCACCATTGTTCAAAAGTAATAGGATTCTAGATTTAAGGATACTTATTATGTCACTCAGCACTGAAAGTAGAAAGAAGAGCAGCAGAGATACGAACGAGGATGGTCAGTTTTACGACAAAAAAATCGAAGGAAAAACAAGTTACATCAATAGCACTCGGTCAAAGTCCCTCAGAAGGAAGTCGGTAAATAGTTTATCAACATTATATTCAGACAATTGATAGAATAGGTAATAATGGTTTTACCTCATCGGAACTTTTGCGCATACAGAAGTGATAGTAATTGTGACCGCATCTGTGGTTTCTTACCTTTGGGGAGCTTGCCCATCAAAGCTTTAATACCTGGTGTGCCAGCCTATATTATCTATGTTTTCGTCCAGCGCACATGAAAAGAAGGAGACAGTGAGCAATTTTTTTGATAGAGGGAAGGTTAATTAACTGAAAGAATTGAACAAATGATAAATTGTAAGTAAAATTGTTGCACAGTAAAAAAGGATCTCCATCACAACATGATATGCGCAGAGGTGACAACAGCCAATAACCTGCGCGTATACCAGCAAGAGGAATTAACAAATACTCACAATCATGCAAAATTGATAACTCACGTTCCATCATCATCTTCGTTGGCAATGCCATCATCCCATCCCCGTAATAATGCCTCGTCTCCCTCTGCCGTTACCATCAGCGCATACCGCAGCGATGAAGCTTCACATGCGAGTGCATCACGAATAATGTTGTGATTTCTTTGCGATCGCAGCGCGGACGAGACGGCTCTCCGTGAAAATTGTACCTGTGTATTGTTGTTGAGCTGTATGAATATTGGTTGATGGACAGAGGAGGACGTAGACGTGGATGATGGCGATATCCGAAAGGGAGGTGGTGTATGTTGTGGAGTGGAGGATTTTCGAGGGATAGCCCGAAGGAATGCTTTGTTGCCTCCTCTCATTCTATATATATTGTCACTGCTTGGCTACTGAAGCTGAAGATATTGGATATGGTGCTTGCTTCAAAGAGTAGGAGTGGGGGAGGTGGCAGTTGCAAAGAGTAGTGCAGTGGCAGGCAGAGTGGCAGGAGGCATCTGCAAAAAATGAGAGGTGGGGGAAAGGAAAGGCGGGCGTGATGGCGTGATGTTTGGAGCGGGCAACGGGTGAAACAGCCGAGCGTCACATTTTTGGCGCGAGACATAAGAGAAAGAGGCCACGCGTCTCTTTTTGAGAGTTGCTTCATGCTACAAAAACACAAGTACGAACCATCTAAGTACTCTACAATGCTTTTGAACTACATCAACACACAGTGCTTTCAACCAGTGCAGTTCTTGAAAGAGAGCTTAGTAGCGCAGTAGTCCGATGCATCCAAGCACCCAATGACTAGTTCCACTAATACAATTTGTTTCCTCTAGACCCGATTCGAATCATGTCTTATCTGAAAGAACCGCTGCTGGAGGTGACAGCAAGCGATGAACAGCCTCACATCATAGTGGCTCGCACCAACAACAAGGACGGGTCTATCTCTCTGAAAGTATCAACATCAACAACTCACCCCAACGGATATACTGATGTGAAGGTGGAGCGTTTCGAGGTACCAGATTCGATGTCAGCCGCAGTCGATGAAGAACTGGGCATCATACCAAATGAATATCTCAACCGAGTGGAGTACAGAGTTTTGCCTCCGGGAACTATGGAGGAGGATTTGGCCGATGACAATACAGTGTACACTCAAATAACCCAACATAAAGACTGCGATGCATCTACAGTACGGATTTCAAATCGGCGAAAAAGGAGGTGTCCAGATTGGAAAAGAATAATATTCGCCAAAGTGCTATTCGTGGCAGCTTGGGCCTTTACTGCCGCTCTTGTTACTGATTTGTCAAGAGAAAGCTCTTTACATTCGCCGGAAGAAACGAGCCAGTCTTCTACGGCTGCTACTGCTGCTGTTGATAAAGCATCAATACTACCTGAAAGCAATAGCACTCGCACTGATGCTGATGGGAATACTACTGGATATCTTCATGTCGATAGCTACTTTGTTCCAGTAACAATCTCACATCTTCTTGGAGCCATCAAAGGCAGTATCAATTAGGTCTCAGGGAAAAGTCGAGATTATGATTGCAATCAAGTCCACCAAACAAAAGTGTATACTACCATACGTGTATCGTAAGATGAATGTTTCAAAGACCAAGAAAATCTTGATTGAAGCGGGAAGGTCGAAGTCGACCAGCTGATCGTGAGATCGGTCCAAGATAAAGTTCTTTGATCATTCAATTCTCATTAATATTATTACAGCTGTACTAATTATCGTATGGCACCTTTCTCACTTGCCTCGGTGGCGACAAACATCTCTGTACAAGCATACGAAGCTTAAAACATATCTTTACAGCACTTCGAGATATACATATCTGCCCAGTGTAACATGTCTAGACTAGCGTTGGGTCAGAGTATGCATTTGGATGGATATTGTTGAGGTCATAGGCCGAGGGAATAGACTTCTTAGTCGCCTCATCTTCAAAGCTTGCGACTTCTTCCGTTTCCTGCAGTTGAATGTCATCATTCTGGTCTTTGTCAAGAGCTTCACTCTTTTCGACTACTTCGTCTTCATTCTTGCTTCGCTGCTTCTTGCGGAGAATCCATGTTCCGCCAAACCCTACGACAACAAAGAAGAGACCTGCAAGCGCAAGTCCTAGTAATAACGAAGGTTCACTGCCACCATCGGAGATTTCCATGTTTGTAGTATATGTGTTAGAGTCAAGTTCGCCAATGTATTCTACGTGCAACAAACCATTTCCCAAATATTTGGAGTTATCATCCTTGATATATGATTCAACAGCGTTGAGAAACACATCATCGTAGGAAATGGAAGAGGCATCATCTGCCTTGCTAATCCAAGCAGTCATGCCACCAACAACATGAGAGCAAGCTGCAGGCTCATCTGTTTCCACAGCAGACGTACAAGCAGATGTGTAATCGATTTTATCTTGGGGCATCATACTCACGGCCAAGATGCCAGATGCTGTGTCTTCGTCCAAGAATCGATGAGATGACAAGGATCTCCTTACCCATAGCCCAGCGCTACGGGCAACAGACAACTGCGTCAATGAACCAGCACAATGGACCAAGCCCAAGGCATCAGACACACCGAGGGAGAGATTACGTTCAAAGTTGGTCAACGTCTCAAGAACGTCGGAGGTACTGTCATCAGCAGGTGTGTATATTTCATATATGAAGTTGAACGCTTGCACCAAGTAATCGCCATTCAAGTTTAGCTCAGAGTCCGAAACACATGAAATCCACTGCTCGTCAACTACATATCCATTCTGAGTACTGTACCCAGAGATAGATTCACCATTGCCGCCGACAGCATCAACACCAACACTCTCAGCTGATGCTGGTTCTGTGTCGAGGCTCCAACTGAGGTGGTCTTGAACCCTGTGGAGACATGGGTCATCTTGGTTCATTTTTTCGTTGTCATTAGAACAACTACCGTCAGGGTTGGCGAGAAGAGCACGGATGGAAGTGATAGGCATGGTGTAATATGTTTTATTAGAGGTTATGTAGAGCTGACAGCCTCATCGACATTGTATATTATTTCTGAAACATCAAAGGATTGTGCGATAAGAAGAGAAGGTTGTGGGACGGAGGTCGAGGTCAAGCAACGGTCGATGAGTGCGGCGATTCACACACATCATTTGCTGGAAAGGTTTTGGAAATGTGGCGAAAACGCGAACCGGAGAAAGAAGAAAACGAATATTATAGAATATATTGTACCGCTCGCGTTCCGTTACAAGACAATGTGTCTGTGCCAAGACCAAGCGGGTCGCTTGAAGCGAGATAAGTAGCGAGCAACGGTCGATGAGTGCGACGACACACATGGAATAAGTAGGTATTGGAAAGTGGTGAAAGCACGAAGTGCAGAGAAGGAAGACTACACATACCGCACGCGTCTAGAGATGGGAATGCCATCCCAACATCACGTCATCTATCATGCCTAGCGTTATGGCCAGGAATCCTCAGGATATTTCGGCATTTTTGGGTAGCCTCTAGGATATTTTTTCGCCAATATTCGCTAAAACATATCCTCTTGTTCGAACAAGCCTACCTTGATAGCTGGAGTGTTTCCAAGTGAATAACACTATTGTTTACTCATATTATTGCATCTACTCACTCCTTTAGACCTGCATTGACACATCAGGCCATTATTGCAACGAAATAATGCTCAAAGCTGCAACATATCTTATCTCTGAGGGTCTCGCCAACTACCCTATGAATGAATGCGGACTGTAAGAAAACACGCACTGCCGCAGCACGAGAAGCCCGAAAGAGTTATAAGTCTCGTGCATCATCCCTACTATTCATTAGGAGTACAAGCAATCCTTCACCATTCACAGTTCTCGATGTCCACTCCCGTCAACACCTTTCTGATGTGCATTCCACCATACTCATAAATATCCTCCTTGAAAGTTCCCTCTTGTCCATTTGCGTAACCATTCCTCAATACCTATAGTATCACCCACCATCTTATATTCATCTTACATCTTACATTGCATTGGACGGTGTTATGTATGTGTGTGGTGAAGTAGTTGTGCGTGCATCCTTATGTCGATTTCAGCTTCTTCAGCATACTTCGTCCGATGTGTGTCCGAAATGTGGTGACGTCAACCGTAGAAAGTATACGTGGGAACTAGTACTAGAAAAGTGAGGATATTTTTGAGGATATTTTGCAGGGGTCGGGAGGATAACTGGCCAATAGGTTAATCATGCCCCGCAGAATCAACTCTCAACTCTTTATTCCATGTTCCATGAGTACCATACTCCTTAGAAACAGTTACAAACACACACCATCACCATCACACTCTAGAGAGAGGAACTACTCCTAAACACGACCTCCTTCTGTCTAAAAAACTTGCATGTCAACCAGCTCATGAAGCTTCTTCTTTGGTCATTTGCTATTATTGTTGGAACTGCAGGTGTTGCCGCCTTCGTCGGAGACAAATCAAATCTTGGCCGACGCATCGTATCAATACCTTCATGTTCTTCCAACACGAAATGTGCTCATCTGACGAAGCAGGCTTCTTTGCCCATGGATGACCCTCGCGTTGAACTGCGTGTCATGCATAAGATGGATATATCCTTGCCCTTGGGACTTACTTTAGAAGAAATGGATTCGGATCCTTCGTGTGGAGTGGTCATCGTTGGAATATCTCCTGGAGGAAATGCTGGTGAGGCAAGATTATGACATGTGTTCAAAATCAAAAGAACGACTCTATCATCTAACTTTGAAACCATTATCGTTACGGCTTCTCTGCTCTACTCATAAACTGTTGCAGCCAAGTCAAATGCAAATGTCTTTTCAAACATCAAATCACCTGATGATACTGTTAGTAACAAATGCATCTGCATACGCGACAAAATAATATCAATCAATGACATCCCTTGTCATGACAAGAGTTTTGACGATGTTGTAGAGCTGATTTCTCATGTAGACGCAAATACAATCACATTGGAAATAGGTCGTCTACAAGGAAGCACAGTAGTGAATTATGACAACGGAGTATGCATATCGGCCAAGCCAGGTGAGAACTATGGATTCTTAGGAAGAAAATGCAATGTTGATATAGACTATGAATGTCGGTCTGGATCATGTCAAACATGTATGGCAGTATTAGAATTTCCAAACAAACGAAAGGAAATGAGAGTAGGTGGGGATGATGAAGATGATGGAACTGCTAATGATATTTATAGGAGAAGAATCTTTCATTGCGTAGGAACGGTGCCAAGGAATTATGACTGGCTTCATGTGTTGACAGAATCTAGTATTGATGAATAGGATTGAAGTTTTGGATTTGAAGCAGAGTATTGTACCTAGATTGTAGTTGAACTTGTTCACTTGGTTTTTATTGAGCAGCATTTAAATTGGCAGCCATATCTACCAAATCATGATAATGTAATGAATAAATAGGAAGATGAGCTGTGTATGCTCAGAATATCGAATATCTAAGTAGCCATCCAAAACCAGAAACCTCCAACATTCATGTCGATACTGTATTGTAAGTGAAAGTAGTGGCTCTTTTTCTCGAGAGCGGGAGCTGATGTGGGTAATCGCTAAGATACTATCGCTGATTTGGATTTGGCCGGACGTCAGTCGTCACAGATTCATCACGCTGACACATTCACCCAGCGCCCGATCAATGCAATCATGAGCTGAAAGTGTTCCCTTCACGCCGAACCTTCAATCATAGTAGGCAAGCTTTCATTTCGTAGACGACTACACTATATCCTCCGCTACCTCCGGTTTTAGCACCTTGAAAACCATAAGAACAACCATGCGCTTTCAAAACCTATCACTGTTCCTCCTTGGATCGCAAATTGCATCCACATCAGCGTTCGCTCCTCAAACATTCCAGAACGCTAGAACATCCCTCTACGCAACAAATCCACAACAAAATATCGTAGATACAATTGAATCAATTGATGCCACAGTGAAGGGTGCTCTGTCTGGAATGGCCCTTGCTGCTGCTCTTTGGACTGCTCCCGCCCTCATGGCCGGCACGATGGACCAAATCCCCAGTGTGGCATCTAATGATGTATTTTCCTCCTCCATCGCCAGTGCCAAAGAGAAGGCTAGTGGATCAGGAACTCGTGTCAATAAAGACCCAGAAAGTTTACTGAGATATGGACTTCCAATTGACAACAAGGAAGTGCGTAATCTCCAAAAGAGTATTGAGGACATTCGTATCAATGTTAGCTCAAAGCGCAAAACCGCTGCATTAGACGATCTTAAGAAAGCTCGTGGAATTATCAACACCAAAGAGTCCAAAATGACTTCATCATGTCGTGATGCCAAGGTTTGTTCCGACATTCTTGCCTCAATGAAGTCCGAGTTGGAGCCTCTAGAGGCTACATTGAGGGCATCGGTTGATTATCAGTCTGGAAGTGAACAGGAGAGAAAAGCTTTGGATGATAGTTATTTGGCACAAGATAAAATTCAGAAGGAGTTGACCACATTGCAAGAACAGATGATTCCTGCTGGTAAGAATGATTTCAAATGAATGTATGGTTGTCTGCGCAAAGCAATTGTGTCTAACTCTTCTTCTTCAATTCAGGTTATCAGACACCAGTTCCCAGTGATTATGATGATCTTCCTCAACTGAAAGGACGTGCCACTGTTGAAATGGTAGTCAAGAAGCCAGACGGTGAGAAGTTTGATATTGAAGGGCAGCTGTTCAGTGAAGCAAAAATGAAGATGATAATTGATGGGTATGCAGCTCCTGTTACTAGTGGTAACTTCGTTGACTTGGTACAAAAGGGTACGTTTGCTGTTTCTCGGTTTGTCCCTTGTTACCTCCTCTCCTGTTCAATTCTTCTAACTTATCGTTCGCTCGACTATAGGATTCTACAATGATATGGACATTCAACGATCTGACGGCTTTGTGGTGCAGACTGGTGATCCCAAAGGAGAGGCGGAAGGATATGTTGGAACTCCCTCGAAAAGCGTAGGAGCAGGTAAGCATGGAGAGCGTCTCATTCCTCTTGAAATCTTCCCTGTAGGAGATAAAGGACCATTCTACGAAACAACTATCGAAGATGAAGGCCGTGGTGGTGAGGCAACAGTGCTGCCATTTTCGAGTTATGGTGCGATGGGATGGGCGAGAGAGGAGTACGATGCGAACTCAGGTAGCAGTCAATTCTTCTGGCTGCTGTTTGACTCAGATTTGACCCCAGCAGGAAAGAATGTTTTGGATGGGCGCTACCCTGTGTTTGGCTACGTTGTTGAAGGTGCTGACTTCTTGCGTGATGTGAAAGAGGGAGATATCATCGCATCAGCTAAGGTTACAGAAGGAGCACAGAATCTTGTCCAGCCTAAATGAAGAAAGTAGGGGTTTAAAAGAGCATCTTCGTGCATGATTATCGGAGCAAGATATAGACTGGGGACAATCGCTATCGCTTAATGGTATATCAACACGTGCTTTACTCAAAGCTTTTCCCAGTTGAGCTCTCATCCTTTTTAGTCATGAGCCTTTGCAAGCTCGCCTCTTCAGCTATTCTTGTGATCTCTTTCACCTCCAATATCTTTCTTACCATCACGAATCGTTTGCCTCCAGCATATTTGAATTGAGCCCGAGCTTTCACAACTTCGAATTCGCGTTCACCAATCTCAACTAGATCTCCACAATTCGTGTTCTTATCCAGTTCAAACTGACCAAGAATTTTTTGCAATTCTCCGTCACTTTTGCGAGAGAAGATTGACGCTGCGATGCCATTGGCATACTTTCCATCCATACCGACAAGGTTAGTCCTTCGAATTTTGTCGAATTTACTCTTCTTGTTCTTTTGGCTGGCTTTTTCAGATAATTTCTTCGCATCCTTTAGCATCTTATCGGTTGGTGTATATGGATCTGGAGTCTTTACCTTCACTATGAATGGAAGAGAATCTCGGTTGTCATGTGGCTTTTTGTAGTCTTTGGATCCCTTCTTCTTTGTTCGTACATCCAAGCCATCTCTCAAGAACATTTCCCTGGTAATGAGGTCGTCATCCTCTTCTTCGTACTGGTGCTCTTCATTCCATTTTGAGACAGATCCATCTAAGCGGAATGTCGATTTTGCAGTGGAGGTTTTTGCAACCATGTAGGTTGGTGACGTGAACCCAGACGCAGCATACAATGAAGTAAATGCTATTGATAAGATAAGCAAACGGCTCGTTTTGCTGTGGTAGAACATTTTTGTGACAGCAATGAGAATTCTTAGAAGCTGGGAGAGTCCTGATTTTCTGGCTAGCCACTGTAATGTTGCATAACAAACGTTAGCCTAGAGAGATGAGCACCTACTTCCTTTTGATGAAGCCTTTAAGTTTGGTGAGTTGGTGAGAGGATAGATTGAGAGGGACAGGAACAGCTGGGCAGCTGGCAGCTTTGCCATGGTGGTGAGTGGTGAGGCCGAGTGAGCTGGGACGAGTGTTTGCTGTCGTCGCTCGGCCAACTCAGCGTTTCGGCAACAAACGGTACTCCTCCTCAATTGAAGTTCTAGGTGTAACTGCCTGGCAGGACGAGGACAAGATTACTTAGAGGTTGGTATGTAAGTGAGCAGTGTAATTATGTTGTCATGAGATATGCAAGTGAAAGTATGATCACAGAACTACAGCTCAGAATTTATGTCTTTCTAAGGAAATAATAATTATAAAGGAGCACAGGCATTATTTCTCGAAATTCCTTTCGCAGCAACAACTTCAATTTTGTGTATGTAAGAAGAACTCAGTCACCGCACCGCAATCTATTCATCGCTCCTTCTATTTAAAAGAGAAACTCCACTGGCACTGAATCTACCTTCAACAATTCGCACATTGATTATTTACATTCCAGGTCCACTGGGTCTTTCCAAAATACGATCAATAAGTCCAAATTCCAATGCCTCCTGAGCACTCAAAAAGTTATCTCTGTCCAAAGCAGCAGTCACAACCTCAGTAGTCTGTCCAGTAAACATAGAATACATTTTCACAAGGTTGTCCCGAATACGCATAATTTGAGCAGCCTCCACTTTGATATCCTGTGCTTGTCCCTGGGCTCCACCCATAGGTTGATGGATCATGATACGTGAGCTGGGAAGAGCAAGGCGTTTTCCCTTGGAACCGGCAGCGAGGATGAATGAACCCATTGAGGCTGCAAGACCAAGGTTGATGGTGATAACTTCACTTTTGATAAGTTGCATGGCATCGAAAATGGCAAGACCAGAAATAACGGATCCACCAGGGGAGTTGATGTAAAGGTAAATTGGTTTCGAGCTATCTTCTTCGTCGAGGTAAAGCATCACACCGATGATTTGGTTGGCAAGTTCGTCGTCAATTTCGGATCCAAGAAAGATAATGCGCTCTCTGTAAAGACGATTGTAAATATCAACCCTATTTGTGTGTTTTCAATATATGGTGAGTAAACAGCAAACAGTTGATCGATCAGTGAACACATTAAATAGTCATACGAGGGGGCATGAACATCAACCAACATACACATAACACAAGACGTGCACTTGTCCAAAAAACACTCACCATTCAGCACCCATCCCCCCTGGAACACGGTAGGCAACCTTGGGTACACCAATAGGCATCATTTTGATATCATTTCTCATGGATGATCGCCTAGATGACCCAGTCTTGAGACTTGACACGGCCTTGGGCGCAGGAGGGGCAATTCCCTTCTTTGGTACAAAAGTGGAAACTGGATAGAGAGTGAAAATACATAATGGACGCGGTTAGATTGATATTTTTTCAGTCGGATAGTATTGCACCTGAACATGCGATGAATGGCAAGCGGCGACAGTGGAACCGCCGACTCGGTTGTTTGGCTGCCTTCACTTCCACGTTTTCATGTAGGGGGGTCAAAATCATCTTACCATAGGCTGAAGCGCCAGAGAAGGCACTCAAGGCTCCAACAAGCCCGCAAATTGTTCGTCTCATGACCATGGTGAATAGAATTTATATTTTATGTATTCGAGAGATACTGTGGTGTTGATATCCTTCCTGCCGAGGTGATAAGAATTGTACGGATAGCGGGCGGCTGTCGGCGGCTGTGACGAGCCGAGCGAGAGAGGCGTGGACGATGGGCGAGCAATGGGCGGCGCGACGGGCGATGGTGAGTGGAGAACGAAGCTCCCTGTCACTGCGACAGCAATCACAATCACAGCTCACCACGAAGAAAAGCAAATAATAATGAACACGCATGCGAGCTCACAGCTCACAAGGTGGTTCTGACATGACTTTCATGGTCGACGCAAAGTGTTTATTGTAGCAAATATAATAGAACCACCCTACGCATTCAATAACAATCAACAAAAATGAAGTCTACAATCGCTATTCTTGCCGCTGCTGCCATTGCAGCTCCATCCAACATGTTCTGTGCTGGATTTTCCACCTCTGGTATCGCAACTACAGAGAAGTCACCTCTGACGTCCCTCTCCATGTCATCCGAAGACGAAAGCTTTATGCGCTGGGCCAAACAATCTCGATCTGCCTCATCAGGTGACAATTTGGTAGAATTGAAGCGTCCTCTTGGGCTTGTCCTAGATGAAGATGACGACGGCAATGTCTTCGTTCAAACAGTAGCTCCCCGGGGTAATGCTGCACGCTCTGGCCTAGTCCAAGAGGGTGACATTGTTACCATGGTTTCCGCAACCTTTGGCGATCAAATGTGGTCGTGCCGTGGAGTAGGTCTAACTCGTGTCCTTGCCGCTATTCGGGTACGTGCCGGCCCAACTGTAAGTTTGGTCTTTGAAAATCGTCAACAGAAGAAGATGAAGGGTGCCGAGGTTGCAAGGCAACAACAGGCTGCGCAAGATGCGAGGGAGAGAGCTCAGGCGAAGAGAGATCAATTGTTGGCTGAGTTAGAGGCTGATGAGAAGAGGTTGAAGAAAGGAAAGTTCCTTGGATTATTTTAAGTTGGATCTAGGGTTTGAAGTATGAGATTTTGGTTTTGGAAAGTAGAGGTTGAGAAACGAGACGGCTACTATCAAGTTGGAACGTCATTTGAGGTTTCAATGTCATCGTTTTGAGAACGCAGGATCAATCCATCGACTCTCAAGGTTAGATTGATTGCTTCATGTCGGCGAATCCTACTAGTCTGTAAGTGTGGCAGAAGATAATCACATGCCATGCAAACACAATGATTGCACAGCAATCCGTGAGATGAAATGATAGGCAAAGATACAAGAATAATGATTGCTGGCTTCTCTTATTTGTGTGCAATAATATCATAACAACTTAAAAAATAAGATTTAGATCTCCCTTGTAAATTGTAATAGTATGCACTGTATCCGTATCCTTGCGCAGCGCTTTGCTTCGCGAAATTGCTTAAATTCCAAATGCTTTATGGGTTAAAGGGTGCACATCGAGTGGTGTGAGTATCTTGGAAAACCCTTGATCTCGGGGTACCAACCTACGGTGCTTGCTTGAGTTCTGAGCTTCTTCAAAAGAAGGATAGAAGAATTGTGATGACCGTTACAATACTCGTGCATGATTCTGAAGATGAATTCATCATACTATAGACCACACTGAAAAAGGTTTGTAAGATTCAATCGAATGCAATGCAATACTTATCTGCTAGATGTGCAAAACAAAACTCGTTGTGGTGTACAATACTCCTATATACAATATGATGATACACCTATTCCCAGCAATGCCGTGAGTGTCATCGCAATGAAGTGCAAAAAAGAGGAAGCGCAAAAAGAATCCGTAGTCAGGCGCCTTACCGTTGGGCCAACAGGACATGGTAATCCTGCCCGGGATTCGAACCCGGAATCTCCTGATTTCTGCTGTGTGACTAAGGACAGAGTTCATTTTATTAACAAACAAAAAAGCAAAGGTACATGTTCAACAATTACATCGGTATCCATTGCCACGAAACAGATAAAACTTACGGAAAGCTCAATCACTTTTCTCTCATAGAATCTTAAGAGCTGTGTCAGTATCTCTCGGATAAGGACAGTACTCGACTGCTTGTTTAGTTCAAATGATTCCTTTCAACTGCCGGCAACTCAAAGTAGGGAATCTAACTGTAATGCATCAGGATGTAGTGTTGATCATAGTTCAGATGTTTAAGCTAACACTAACAATAAAATGAAGCACAGATAATTAATTATTAGGAAGGAATCATAATAAGAAGATGTACGAAGCGAGCGCAGTTAGCTGAGCACTGCTATTGAGAGAACAGTACAGGCTCTAGCCATCTTTTTGGACTGGCCAATATACTGCCCACCCAGCAAGAGACGTAGAGTAGTGTCTACCTCGCGCACATCCAACTAGCTATGGATAGTATGAGAGTGTGTGTGAAGAGGTGGCCTCTGGTCTAAGCATGCCACCCGAGATCATTTTCCTATTTGGGATCTGCGGCCCTCAAACACAGTGCACTTTGCCGCCCGCAAGATAGTACACATATTGATAAAAGCAATACTCACACTTCTTCTGAGTTCTAGAAGGTTCTGTGTCTTCAGAGCTTAGAATGTGTTGAGTATAAAGCCTCATACAAAGACAAATCACGTGAGAGCTCGATGCAGCACCTTATGGTACGTGTATTGCACACTTGGTACAACCCAATTTGTGACCCAAGCCGAAGAAAAAAGCTGAAGCTGCATCATCTCCAAGAGGATGAAAAGTCATGCTGAAACCACTGAAAGCCAAATTCACTACACGTCTCCTTGATGTTGGCTCAACACCTATCAATATGATGGACTACTAGTGCGATGCAGCACCGCAAATTCGAAAATTTGTGCACAAATTAGATATTGCTAGCTTAAAGGTCAAATCAATCAAATAAGAATAGATAGATCGGCGTTCGACTCCTCAGCAAAAAAAATGAGAAGTATGTATCTTGTAATTCATCCTGCCTGATCAGGCACGCACGTATTGATATTCCTGTCAGTGAGGATATTCGACAAGTAGAGTCACTTGCAAAGGACTGGTGTACTGTTCTCATGATATATAGCTCGCGCAAACGGTACAAGGCCTCTAAGGGACAGTCAAGCTAGAGACAAAATACAATCTATAAACTACTCGTTAGCAATATCGTCAATAATAACAGCTCGACCGAGGCTGTTACAACAATATCGAGTCTTCTGATAAAAACAAAAAAGTTAAAGACAAAAAATCATACAAATAGAATTAAAAGTAGCAAAAATATAACATAACCATAGCTTGCTGAACGACTTGGTCTACATGAGTGCTGCTAGCCAGCCCACACTGGACCTCTCAGATCAGCTACGAGACTGAAGCAGCGCTTCTATGCACTCCAGTCGTATGAGCAGTGCTAATGTGCTCGTAACGTATCACCGCCGAGTATAATGGGCCACTAGAAGCTGCTCATGTGAGTATTGACGACGATGGATACAATTTGGTCTAAATGGGTGCTTCTAGCCAGCCCACACTGGACATCTCAGATCAGCTACGAGACTGTAACATCGCTTCTACACAAGCCAGGCTTTTGCGCAGTGCTAATGTGCTTGTATAGTATCCCCGCCGAGTATAATGGGCCACTAGAAGCTGCTCATTGCTATAGTGAGGACGATGGATACGATTTGGTCTAAATGAGTGCTGCTAGCAAGCGCAATCGCACACTGGACCTCTCAGATCAGCAACAAGCCTGTAGCATCGCTTCTACGCACGCCAGCCTTCTGCGCAGTGCTAATGTGCTTGTATAGTATCCCCGTCGAGTATAGTGGGCCACTAGAAGCTGCTCATTGCTATAGTGAGGACGATGGATACGATTTGGTCTAAAAATGGGTGCTGCTAGCCAGCCCACACTGGACCTCTCAGATCAGCCACGAGACTGTAGTATCGCTTCTAAGCCCTCCAGTCGTATGGGCAGTGCTAATATGCGTGTATAGTATCCCCGCCGAGTATAGTGGGCCACTAGAAGCTGCTCATCTGCGTATTGACGACGATGGATACGATTTGGTCTAATTGGGTGCTGCTAGCCAGCCCACACTGGACCTCTCAGATCAGCCACAAGACTGTAGCATCGCTTTTGAGCACGCCAGCCTTCTGCGCAGTGCTAATGTGCTTGTATAGTATCCCCGCCGAGTATAATGGGCCACTAGAAGCTGCTCATTGCTATACTTAGTGACGACGATAGATACGGTTAGATCGAATGTAATGATGCTAGCCAGCCCACACTGGACCTCTCAGATCAGCCACGAGACTGTAGCATCGCTTCTATGCACTCCAGCCTTCTGCGCAGTGCTAATGTGCTTGTATGGTATCACCGCCGAGTATAATGGGCCACTAGAAGCTGCCCATGTGCGTATTGACGACGATAGTTACAATTTGGTCTAAATGGGTGCTGCTAGCCAGCCCACACTGGACCTCTCAGATCAGCCACAAGACTGTAGCATCGCTTTTGAGCACGCCAGCCTTCTGCGCAGTGCTAATGTGCTTGTATAGTATCACCGCCGAGTATAATGGGCCACTAGAAGCTGCTCATTGTTATAGTGACGACGATGGATGCAATTTGGTCTAAATGAGTGCTGCTAGCAGGCGCCATCGCACACTGGACCTCTAAGATCAGCCACGAGACTGCAGCATCGCTGCCAGGCACGCCAGCCTTCTGCGCAGTGCTAATGTGCTTGTATAGTATCCCCGCCGAGTATAATGGGCCACTAGAAGCTGCTCATTGCTATACTTAGTGACGACGATAGATACGGTTAGATCGAATGTAATGCTGCTAGCCAGCCCACACTGGACCTCTCAGATCAGCCACGAGACTGTAGCATCGCTTCTATGCACTCCAGCCTTCTGCGCAGTGCTAATGTGCTTGTATGGTATCACCGCCGAGTATAATGGGCCACTAGAAGCTGCCCATGTGCGTATTGACGACGATAGTTACAATTTGGTCTAAATGGGTGCTTCTAGCCAGCCCACACTGGACCTCTCAGATCAGCCACAAGACTGTAGCATCGCTTTTGAGCACGCCAGCCTTCTGCGCAGTGCTAATGTGCTTGTATAGTATCACCGCCGAGTATAATGGGCCACTAGAAGCTGCTCATTGTTATAGTGACGACGATGGATGCAATTTGGTCTAAATGAGTGCTGCTAGCAGGCGCCATCGCACACTGGACCTCTAAGATCAGCCACGAGACTGCAGCATCGCTGCCAGGCACGCCAGCCTTCTGCGCAGTGCTAATGTGCTTGTATAGTATCCCCGCCGAGTATAATGGGCCACTAGAAGCTGCTCATTGCTATACTTAGTGACGACGATAGATACGGTTAGATCGAATGTAATGCTGCTAGCCAGCCCACACTGGACCTCTCAGATCAGCCACGAGACTGTAGCATCGCTTCTATGCACTCCAGCCTTCTGCGCAGTGCTAATGTGCTTGTATGGTATCACCGCCGAGTATAATGGGCCACTAGAAGCTGCCCATGTGCGTATTGACGACGATAGTTACAATTTGGTCTAAATGGGTGCTTCTAGCCAGCCCACACTGGACCTCTCAGATCAGCCACAAGACTGTAGCATCGCTTTTGAGCACGCCAGCCTTCTGCGCAGTGCTAATGTGCTTGTATAGTATCACCGCCGAGTATAATGGGCCACTAGAAGCTGCTCATTGTTATAGTGACGACGATGGATGCAATTTGGTCTAAATGAGTGCTGCTAGCAGGCGCCATCGCACACTGGACCTCTAAGATCAGCCACGAGACTGCAGCATCGCTGCCACGCACGCCAGCCTTCTGCGCAGTGCTAATGTGCTTGTATAGTATCCCCGCCGAGTATAATGGGCCACTAGAAGCTGCTCATTGCTGTTGTGAGGACGATGGATACGATTTGGTATAAATGGGTGCTGCTAGCCAGCCCACACTGGACCTCTCAGATCAGCTACGAGACTGTAACATCGCTTCTACGCACGCCAGCCTTCTGCGCAGTGCTAATGTGCTTGTATCGTATCCCCGCCGAGTATAATGGGCCACTAGAAGCTGCTCATGTGCATATCGACGACGATAGATGCAATTTGGTCTAAATGGGTGCTGCTAGCCAGCCCACACTGGACCTCTCAGATCAGCCACGAGACTGCAGCATCGCTTCTACGCACGCCAGCCTTCTGCGCAGTGCTAATGTGCTTGTTTACTATCCCCGTCGAGTATAATGGGCCACTAGAAGCTGCTCATTGCTATAGTGAGGACGATGAATACGATTTGGTCTAAATGGGTGCTTCTAGCCAGCCCACACTGGACCTCTCAGATCAGCCACGAGACTGTAGTATCGCTTCTAAGCCCTCCAGTCGTATGGGCAATGCTAATATGCGTGTATAGTATCCCCGCCGAGTATAGTGGGCCACTAGAAGCTGCTCATCTGCGTATTGACGACGATGGATACGATTTGGTCTAATTGGGTGCTTCTAGCCAGCCCACACTGGACCTCTCAGATCAGCCACAAGACTGTAGCATCGCTTTTGAGCACGCCAGCCTTCTGCGCAGTGCTAATGTGCTTGTATAGTATCCCCGCCGAGTATAATGGGCCACTAGAAGCTGCTCATTGCTATACTTAGTGACGACGATAGATACGGTTAGATCGAATGTAATGCTGCTAGCCAGCCCACACTGGACCTCTCAGATCAGCCACGAGACTGTAGCATCGCTTCTATGCACTCCAGCCTTCTGCGCAGTGCTAATGTGCTTGTATGGTATCACCGCCGAGTATAATGGGCCACTAGAAGCTGCCCATATGCGTATTGACGACGATAGTTACAATTCGGTCTAAATGGGTGCTTCTAGCCAGCCCACACTGGACCTCTCAGATCAGCCACAAGACTGTAGCATCGCTTCTACGCACGCCACCCTTCTGCGCAGTGCTAATGTGCTTGTATAGTATCCCCGCCGAGTATAATGGGCCACTAGAAGCTGCTCATTGTTGTAGTGACGACGATGGATACAATTTGGTCTAAATGAGTGCTGCTAGCAGGCGCCATCGCACACTGAACCTCTAAGATCAGCCACGAGACTGCAGCATCGCTGCCACGCACGCCACCTTTCTGCGCAGTGCTAATGTTCTTGTATAGTATCCCCGCCGAGTATAATGGGCCACTAGAAGTGGCTCATTGCTGTTGTGAGGACGATGGATACGATTTGGTCTAAATGGGTGCTGCTAGCCAGCCCACACTGGACCTCTCAGATCAGCTACGAGACTGTAGCATCGCTCATTGTTATAGTGAGGACGATGGATACAATTTGGTCTAAATGAGTGCTGCTAGCAAGCGCCATCGCACACTGGACCTCTAAGATCAGCCACGAGACTGCAACATCGCTACTTTACAAGCTAGCCTTCTGCGCAGTGCTAATGTGCTTGTATGGATCCCCGCCGAGTATAATGGGCCACTAGAAGCTGCTCATCTGCGTAGTGATGACGATGGATACGATTTGGTCTAATTAGGTGCTGCTAGCCAGCCCACAATGGACCTCTCAGATCAGCCACGAGACTGTAGCATCGCTTTTGAGCACGCCAGCCTTCTGCGCAGTGCTAATGTGCTTGTATGGATCCCCGCCGAGTATAGAGGGCCACTAGAAGCGGCTTATTTGCATATTGACGACGATACATGAAATTAGGTCTAAATGGGTTTTTCTAGCCAGCCCACACTGGATCTCTCAGATCAGCCACAAGACTGCAGCATCGCTTTTGAGCACGCCAGCCTTCTGCGCAGTGCTAATGTGCTTGTATAGTATCCCCGCCGAGTATAATGGGCCACTAGAAGTTAATCATTGCTATAGTGACGGCGATGGATACGATTTGGTATAAATGGGTGCTGGTAGCCAGCCCACACTGGACCTCTCAGATCAGCTACGAGACTGTAGCATCGCTTTTGAGCACGCCAGCCTTCTGCGCAGTGCTAATGTGCTTGTATAGTATCCCCGCCGAGTATAATGGGCCACTAGAAGCTGCTCATTGCTATAGTGAGGACGATGGATACAATTTGGTCTAAATGGGTGCTTCTAGCAAGCGCCATCGCACACTGGACCTCTCAGATCAGCCACGAGACTGCAGCATCGCTTCTACGCACGCCAGCCTTCTGCGCAGTGCTAATGTGCTTGTATAGTATCACCACCGAGTATAATGGGCCACTAGAAGTGGCTCATGTGCATATTGACGACGATAAATACAATTTGGTCTAAATGGGTGCTGCTAGCCAGCCCACACTGGACCTCTCAGATCAGCCACGAGACTGCAGCATCGCTACTTTACAAGCTAGCCTTCTGCGCAGTGCTAATGTGCTTGTTTACTATCCCCGCCGAGTATAGTGGGCCACTAGAAGCTGCTCATTGCTATAGTGACGACGATGGATACGATTTGGTCTAATTGGGTGCTGCTAGCCAGCCCACACTGGACCTCTCAGATCAGCTACGAGACTGTAGCATCGCTTTTGAGCACGCCAGCCTTCTGCGCAGTGCTAATGTGCTTGTATAGTATCCCCGCCGAGTATAATGGGCCACTAGAAGCGGTTCATTTGCATATTGACAACGATACATGAAATTAGGTCTAAATGGGTGCTGCTAGCCAGCCCACACTGGACCTCTCAGATCAGCCACGAGACTGTAGCATCGCTACTTTACAAGCTAGCCTTCTGCGCAGTGCTAATGTGCTTGTATAGTATCCCCGCCGAGTATAATGGGCCACTAGAAGCTGCTCATGTGCGTATTGACGACGATAGATACAATTTGGTCTAAATGGGTGCTGCTAGCCAGCCCACACTGGACCTCTCAGATCAGCCACAAGACTGTAGCATCGCTTCTACGCACGCCACCCTTCTGCGCAGTGCTAATGTGCTTGTATAGTATCCCCGCCGAGTATAATGGGCCACTAGAAGCTGCTCATTGCTATAGTGAGGACGATGGATACGATTTGGTCTAAATGGGTGCTGCTAGCAAGCGCCATTGCACACTGGACATCTCAGATCAGCCACGAGACTGCAGCATCGCTTTTGAGCACACCAGCCTTCTGCGCAGTGCTAATGTGCTTGTATGGTATCACCGCCGAGTATAGTGGGCCACTAGAAGTTAGTCATTGCTATAGTGACGGCGATGGATACGATTTGGTCTAAATGGGTGCTGCTAGCCAGCCCACACTGGACCTCTCCGAACAGTCACAAGACTTTAGCATCTCTCCTACGCACGCCAGCCTTCTGCGCAGTGCTAATGTGCTTGTATAGTATCCCCGCCGAGTATAATGGGCCACTAGAAGCTGCTCATTGCTATAGTGAGGACGATGGATACGATTTGGTCTAAATGGGTGCTGCTAGCCAGCCCACACTGGACATCTCAGATCAGCTACGAGACTGTAGCATCGCTTTTGAACACGCCAGCCTTCTGCGCAGTGCTAATGTGCTTGTATAGTATCCCCGCCGAGTATAGTGGTCCACTAGAAGTGGCTCATGTGCATATTGACGACGATAGATGCAATTTAGTCTAAATGGGTGCTGCTAGCAAGCCCACACTGGACCTCTCAGATCAGCCACGAGACTGCAGCATCGCTACTTTACAAGCTAGCCTTCTGCGCAGTGCTAATGTGCTTGTATGGTATCCCCGCCGAGTATAATGGGCCACTAGAAGCTGCTCATTGTTATAGTGACGGCGATGGATACGATTTGGTCTAAATGGGTGCTGCTAGCCAGCCCACACTGGACCTTTCAGATCAGCCACAAGACTGTAGCATTGCTTCTGAGCACGCCAGCCTTCTGCGCAGTGCTAATGTGCTTGTATAGTATCACCGCCGAGTATAATGGGCCACTAGAAGCTGCTCATTGCTATAGTGACGTCGATAGATACGATTTGGTATTAATGAGTGCTGCTAGCCAGCCCACACTGGACCTCTCAGATCAGCCACAAGACTGTAGCATCTCCTTTGAGCATGCCAGCCTTCTGCGCAGTGCTAATGTGCTTGTATGGTATCCCCGCCGAGTATAATGGGCCACTAGAAGCTGCTCATTGTTATAGTGAGGACGATGGATACGATTTGGTCTAAATGGGTGCTGCTAGCCAGCCCACACTGGACCTCTCCGATCAGCCACGAGACTGTAGCATTGCTTTTGAGCACGCCAGCCTTCTGCGCAGTGCTAATGTGCTTGTATGGTATCACCGCCGAGTATAATGGGCCACTAGAAGCTGCTCATTGCTATAGTGAGGACGATGGATACAATTTGGTCTAAATGGGTGCTTCTAGCCAGCCCACACTGGACCTCTCAGATCAGCCACGAGACTGTAGCATCGCTTCTACGCACGCCACCCTTCTGCGCAGTGCTAATATGCTTGTATAGTATCACCGCCGAGTATAATGGGTCACTAGAAGCGGCTCATGTGCATATCGACGACGATAGATGCAATTTGGTCTAAATGGGTTTTTCTAGCCAGCCCACACTGGACCTCTCAGATCAGCTATGAGACTATTTACTTTTTCTGATATTCCACTATCGTTGGTTCTTCAACTATCGAAGGTAACCTTCACTCTTTTTTTAATTTCATTTGTGTTAGTAAGTCATAATACGTAGGTGTTCTGATGAGTGTGATATTTGCAGGTTTATCCGCACATCACTGTATCCAATATCTCAAATTTGAGGGTTCAGGCATCCCATTATCGTCTGTTCGGAAAGATGCGAAGCTGAAGACAACTTCGTATGTCAATATGAATTTTTTGTTTTGTGCTAGCAACACATATGATTGTGCTTGGCAATGAACGGAGACGCATCACATCAAAAGATTTCATAAGTGACGATCGTTGTACATACCTCGACCAGTGACCCAATCTATTATGAAATCAATATTAGTGTGTAATTTATCACACGGTTCAAGAAGGATTCTTTTAGTTTGGCGAAAACTGAATTTGTAACTTTATATTATTACAGATCCGGTTTGCTTGCGTCTATTTTTACCTAGGTGGACTTTCCTCTGACTGTCCCACACATCACACAAACCAACCCTAGTGGTTTGTCGTTCAAGAATGTACATGTGTTACAACTCCACTCGTTTTGTTCGGCACTGTTGTTGTCATTCTTTTGCTTTGAAAGTAGAAATGAGATTGATGGACTCTTGCTCACACTAGATGCTGAGACTAGATTCTCTGTGCTACCAAGTAAATCTACATCTGAAGAATCACTAGCTGGCCCTGCATTGAGTTTGGCTTGTCCTTGTTGTTCATTTGCTACCCTTCCGTCCTGTGACTGACTCCAACTCTTCATAAGTTTTTGCTGTGCATTATCCACCTTTATTCTCTTTGGTTTGCTGCTCAAAGCTTTCGGCTTGGATCCATCGCGATCACCATTAAAGCGTCGACTCCCGTGCTTTAAATAGACTTGTTCTGCTTCTCGCTTAGTGCTGTCTTGTTTCCTCACGGCAGACATCTTATCTTTGGCAGACTTCGCCGTGACTTTCTCATCTACTATGGGAGATGGATAATAGATGCATTCTTTTGGAGGAAGAATCATGGTAGATTGTTGGGTCTGAAAGATCCCTGTGGACTTCTTCCCAATGCCACCCTTCCCATCTCCAATGATCACCCCACACTTCTTTTGAAGACTCGCTGGCATTGTATGAGGCTCATGTATGTACTCATTCGGCACAGCTGCCAGCTCAGGCACATACCTCTTGATGAAGACACCGCTTGGGTCTTGATCTCTCCCTTGCTTGGTAACGTTGTAAACTCTCATAGAATTTATACCAGTTGTACCAGCTTGCATTTGAAGTTGGGGATAATGTATTCCAGGCTCATAGTCTAAAAATACCCGTGCCAGATGACCTGCGATCTTCTTCCAATCTAACCAAAGGTTGTACGTAGCAAAAGACACGAGCATGGCTCTCATTCGAAAATTGAGCCACCCACTATCAATCAAAGATCGCATGCAAGCGTCAACAAAAGGGAATCCAGTTCGACCTTGGCACCACGCTTCAAAATACTTTTCGTTAAAGTCATCAGGCTGTCGCCGCAAATGAGAAAAGGCGAGACACTGATCTTCTTTCTCTAAGCTAGGCTGCGTTTCCAGCTTTTGTATGAAGTGTGACCTCCAATGCATTCGCGACTGAAAGCTTGCCAATGATCTGAGCCATAGACTCGGCGTCGATGGAGCTTTCTTCTTTGCTGCACGGAGCTCCTCCTGTTTCCGTTTCGTAGTTACTATAACATATCGCAGGGATATAAATCCCCAAGTCAAGTAAGGGGAAAGCCGACTCCCAGTAGTCCAAGATGTGTTTGGCGACGAGATGCCAGTGGAGTAGTTAGCACCCCTCGATGACAAAAAGGACCTAAAGTACTCCAGTGCTTTACTCTCTCCACCATACTGACGTTGTCTTCTATCACATCTAAACTCCGGGGCTATCTCTTTTAAATCAGTCGGTGACATGGGCGAGTGACACCTTCCATGCGATTCAATTCCATCTACTTCATAATTGACTAGCCGAGATCGCAGCCCTTCTAATTGCATTTCAGTTGGCGTCGCATGTATCGGTTGTCCCAGAAACTTGTTGAAGTTAGTTGTGAAATCGTCTCGATCTGACAGACATCTCGTGACTCCAGTTTGATTCATCTCTTTTATTGGTATCTTTTCCCGACGACACCAACGCCGCACAACTTTATCACGAGCAAAGGACTTGAGATGACTGGATTCCATATGGCAGAGGATTTGATTGATTGGTCGTTGTTTGTGTATTGATCTAAGCGTAAATGCTGCCCCTGCATGACACACTGTTAAGCACTGAAACTTGTGCTGATAAATATCACTTTGTACGTCGCCATTTTTGGCAGTGGGTTCACTATTTCCCGACGATAGACGCAAATCCAAGTCAACCAAGCCTTCATTAACAAAAGCAATATGCGAGCCATGCACTGTTTTCTCGCTGAGCTGATCTGGTTCATAAAGATAGAGTATGATGCACTGCCTACTACTTTGAACGATCGAAAGTAAAGGCCCATGATCATGAAGCCTGACGTCCTTCTTCAACCAGACAACATCGATTGGGGCGCCTGCAGCCACTGCTGGTTGTTTGGACATGGTCTTCTTCGTTTTAGATATCGTATTTGAATCGGATTAAATCATTATTTCATCTTCATGCAATAGAAAAGACCGCACAGTTGTACCGAAGCAGGTCCCTTTTAGTATTATAGATATCTAATCTGATTAACTTCGTATTCATTATTTCATCTTCATGGATGGGATCGATGTTGTTGCATGTATGCATTGCACTGCTTTATTTTGCTCTTGGGGTGACTCAGACCAAAATGGCGCGAGCGCGAGTCTCATACATAGATGGCGCGAGCGCGAGCCAGGTTGAGATAAGTAAGATTGGTACAGGTACCGTATCTTTTCCCTTGTCTAGAGAGTAGTGACTAAAATAATCTACTTATCTATTGAACTCTTACTTTATGTATGATCTTTTATGATGTACAATACCCTCCGCTCCGCTCCCCGCTCGGTTGACACAACTTATCACAAGCATCAAGCCCGAAGATGATACTCGGTATATCCACAAGATCCGCCCTGATATTCCTCATGGCTATCGCATCCGTGGAGGGAATCATTCAACTCTACTACTCAGTTTACTGGGGATTTTTTATGAATCTCGCACTTGTGGCCAGTGGACTTGCTTGTCTCTACAGTAGAGGAAAAGAACATGCGGTGATATGTTGTCGCATTACTCTCTTTATATGGTTTGCATCGGCTATGGTTGGATTGGGGCTGGGTATTTACTTTGTTCTGCACGGACATGACAAATTAAAAGATTGGTGCCTGATAATAGTTGGTAGTTATAGTGATGAAGAAGAATGTTCTCCGTCGTTCCTGGCTCAATGGTATGTCGGTTTCATTTGTATCGGATGTCTGTTCGGATTACCATTCATGTATTTTGCAGTCAAGACTGTTCATTTGCTTTATCTTGAGAGTTTAGAAAACTACTCAAGTATCTAATAGTCAGCATCCGGATAAGAATAACACACAATATGTGGGCAAGAGGACTGTTGATCTCATCTACGTCAGCAAAAGGTTGCTCTATGTGAACGAATCATGAATCAGCTTAAGTCGACTGAGCAGCTCTCAACATACGCACTACATATCGCAAAATCGCAGTGAACACGCACATCATACATGTGTATTTTTACATTTAATATTCACTAGTGTGAAGGTATGTCTCTAAAACCTAAATCTATGATGTAGCTTGTCCTTGGAGGATTCACTTGTCTAAAGGGACGTCCCTAAATCCTAAATCAACGACTCTAAGCATCTCTCTAGAGCATTGGCCATTGATTGAAGTTGTAGCTGTCACTAACAAAGTCGTAGTCGCCAACTGTGTAAGGAGCGACACTGGCGTATACAGGAAACTCAAGCGGTGCAGTGTTCTTAATTCTAATGACGCTTCCCGTCGGCTCAGGTGTCTCAATTATTGCAAAAAACGGACGATCAATGCCGTCTTCTGTGTAGACCTCTACTACTTGTTTGGAATTGTTTGGCCCCATCAACAACTCTATCCTTGTGTTCAATGGGCGTCCATCTGTTTTGATGATTACAGCTACTGATTGCACAATAGGATTGAATGGCCATGTCCGAACAGCTCCACCCTGAATTACTTCTGATCTGGTAACAACGGATGCAATACTTACTGCGAGACCATCTAGATTATCCGGTCTGACCACAGCCTCGACGGGGAACTCGAGTTGTCCAATGTTACGCACTGCTACTGAGTTTGGTCCTCGCGGAGTTCCAATAATAGCGCTGAAGGTACGACGAGCTCCATCTTCAACATAGACACGCATCTTGTGGGGTGTGTTATCAGGGCCATTCCAAAGATCAATATCGGCGTCAATAGGGCGTCCTTCCGATTTTAGCAGGACTTGTACAGCATCCACTTGGGGATTGGCAAACGCCCAGGTCCGCAGAGATCCACCCTGCACAATCACCGGCATTGTACTTTCCCAGATTTCATCCAAAGAAGGCGCTCTTACATTTGATATCGGCCTGGCAGTAGGGCCATTGTAACTGACTATGGGTCCGCCTGATCTGTTGATGTCGATGTTGTAATCATCTTGTGTACGCGTACGAGCGCCATATTCCAATGCAAGTTGAGTGCTGACGGATGACCTTCTTTCACGAGAATAAGAGGCAAACGCATCGGCGCCGACCAAACCAATGAGGGCAATGGTCGCCCACGTTGCAACGGTAACGGCTGTCATGTTTGTAGCTGCACAAGCACTAAATATGAACGACGTTGCATCGTTGATCGTTGCATTTGTTCTGTGAAAACTCGACCGAGTTCCAAAAATCAAAACCAGCTGTTGCGTTCGTTGATAACTACTCCTAACAGAGAAGAGAACTGTCGAAATCGAGCAAAACCTTCTTAGATATTGTTATAAATTATTCTATCATAAATGTTGCTCTGCAATTAGTTCACAAGCAGATATCAGGAGATTCCGGGTTCGAATCCCGGGCAGGATTACAGTGTCCTGTTGGCCCAACGGTAAGGCGCCTGACTACGGTTGATCTTTTTGTGCAGCTTGGTGCTTGCCTCCATAATATTCTTTTTGCAGGTCCACACCAAATTATTGAATACGCTGATGGAATCAACGTAGTTTGCCTTCACAGTCTATTTTTTGCAACGCGTTCGTTTGGTATTTTGTGACTGAGACCGAGAACACTTTGTAACATCAAGGTAACATCAATCTTCTTTCTCATGGTAACATTACAATAGTTTAGGAACGAAAGTGTGAAGTACGAATCAAAGTAGTTATATTACTTCTTCATTTCAATCTCTAAAACAATTGGGCAATGGTCACTACCAAGTTCATCTGGGACCATGTAGCTATCCCTCACTACTACCTTTCGACCATCACTGTCCTCCATCAAATCTTTCGAACAGATGAAGTAATCTAATCTCAATCCCTTATTCGGCTCTCTATTGCCTGCTCGTTGACTCCAATAACTATAATGTCCCTTTGCATCTTGATGTAGATGACGGAATGCATCAACAAACCCAGCACCCAATTGGCGATCGAAGGAGGCTCTCTCCTGAGGAGTTGTCCCAGCTGATTTGGCAAGATGCTTTGCGCCTTCATTCCATGTATCCTTCTCATTATGTGCTACATTCAAATCACCAAGCCAAATGACTGGCTTACCTTGCTCAAACTCTTGCATTTTGCTCAAGAAGTCTGTATCCCACTCTTCTGTGCGATATCCAAGTCGATCGAGCTTCTGACCACTGTTTGGCACATACACATTGGTCAAATAGAAGAGAGGGAATTCTGCCGTGACGGTACGTCCTTCACCGTCATGCTTGGGCAATCCAAGTTCGGTCATGACATTCATGGGTTGTAGATTTGATACGGGAATGTCGCCAATCGAGTCTCCTTCCGTAGCTTCACCATCCTCTCTGTTCTTTGATGTAAAAAACGCACCAATCTTTGCTTGTTTCTTTCCCTTCTTCGATGCATCATCGCTACCACCACCACCACCGCCACCACCTCTCTTTCGAATAAACATGGCTGTACCAGAATACCCCTTCTTAGTCGTCGAATAGCTCCAATGACTCTCAAATCCACCAAGCTTCTCCTCAAAATGCTCTCGAATTTTCAACTTGGGATCATCCAAATGTACATCTTGCAACTTGTGCTCTTGCAAACAAATCACATCGGCTTGATACCGTTCTGCCAAATTTGCCAATGCATCTGGTTGTTTTTTAATGAAGGCACGTAGCCCTGCAACATTCCATGAGATGACTGTAAAGGTGTAGCTGCCCTTGGAGGTCATTGCCGTTTCAGGATTCCATAGGCGAGTGAGGGGCATGCGTTCTGTCCAGCGTTGATGGTCTGCTGCCTTTGCCTTTTTCTTTGGAGAAGCCTTTGTCTTTGCCTTCTTTTTGGTGGTGGAAGTGTTATCTTCCGAGTCAGATGAGGATGTAGTGGACTTACTCTTGCGCTTCTTTGGAGTTGCCTTCTTTTTTGCTTTTGGTTTTTTATCTTCATCATCATCATTATCACTATCATCTGATGACGATGATTCGGTACCTTTGGCCACCTTCTTCTTTGGAGATGCCTTCTTTTTGGTAGTAGTAGCTGCCTTCCTCTTTTTTGGAGAAGCCTTCTTTTCAGCAGTGGCAGCCTTACTTTTTTTCGTAGCGGCAGCACTGCCTTTCAGTGCTTTTGGTTTTGATTCATCTGTATCATCATTGCTCACATCATCTGCAGACGTGGCGGAGGACATCCTAGCGGATCTTCTATTAGGAGGCATTGTATTGAATGTAGCAGGCAGTTGTTTGAATAATAGTTGGTACTGAATTCTATTTGTTTGGGCACCGATCCTCAACTGATTCTTGCTTGTTGTGGAGCAGTAAGGGACAATAAATTTGAAATCTCTGCTGATGGAAGGAAAAGCCGCGGTTCTTGTGGACACTACTAGCAGCGAGCGAATGAGTAAGACCTTGCGGATGGTAGTTGAAAAGCTGAACATATAGTTGTTGCTGAGTGTTTATTTGACTCGCTAGAGGCTATGGAGAGAGTAGAATTCCTTTGCCGTTCATGCATGTTTGATTGAGTCAAATTGAGCATGTTTGATGTCGATGTGCAACGATGAGTTGGCTGCACCGTCAACGCGGGGTCTACGACAAATGCAGGTTAAAAAATGTATGTCTCAGCATGACAAATAATAGACCCTGCTTACTGACATCTTAGGCATCAATCTCACAATAGATGCTGTTTATGCAAATGACATCATATGATAAGCAGTAGCAGTAGTCATTTTTTATGTCCATACCACTGCCGATGCCAACATAATCCACTTTGAACTTGACCAAGTATTATCTTATCGAATAATAATCATATATTATATTGTCATGCCTCCTGCGAAGAAGCGTCGGATAGCAGCAGCCGCCGCCGCTGCTGAATTAGAAGAAGCCACCACCACCACAAAAACGAATGATAGCGATATTAGCGCCCACAATAAGCTACTCCAACAGCACCGTCAGGCTCTCGACACCTTACTTCAAACGGTAGACCAACTTAGCAGTAGCGCCGCCACTGCAAACAGCAAGGTCGACAATCTATCTGAATCCATCCTGTCATCGACATTGGCTCTGGCCAACTTGAAGTCTCTGCAGCGTCAAATTGCTCTCCAAGTGGAGACACAAGCCAATGAATCGAAGGAGCAACGTGTCAAGGTTGAGGAATGTAGCTTACTGTTGGAAAATTTGACGTATGAACGAAATTATCTGCAAAAAGAAATTAAAGCACTTGAGGGATGGAAGGCGGATGATTTGGAACAGATGGCTTGGGCTGAATTGGGACGAACTACTAACGAAACGAAGGAATCGGGTGAGGAAGATGCTGTCATGGGAGATTCCGATATCACTACAGCCGAAGATGCCATCAACGCCTACCTCTTCAATACAAATTCGAACGACTGCAGCGAAGACCATCGCAATCCAACAAATCACACTCAAATTCTCCAAAAATTACAATCCGACATTGAAACTCGTTCATTACTCGTCACACAACTCTCCCAATCCAGATCCAAACTAAAGGAATTGCAAAAGAAACGAGAGGAATTGAGTGGATTCTTACATCATCAAATTCCGAACAAGTTGAAAGAGTTGGAGAAGGGGGCGGAGAGTTTGAATGACTTTTTTGGGGGGCATGATGGTGTTTGGAGCGATTTGTGTAAGGTGGACAAGAAAGAAGAAGAAGATGATGAGGACATGAATAAGAAGAAGAAGAAGGTACAGAGTGCCAATATGTTGATCAATCGACCATCATTTGACAGATCCAAGAGATTTCAGTTGGCAAAATCCAATTTACCACCTTCACTCTACGTACTGTATGTTCAACTCGCTGGGTATAAAGATGCATGGGCATCATTGGAGAAAGTGGGAGAGTGTGACGGGAACAAATCGAATGCTCTTGGTGGATATATTGGTTCTAGCGGAATGAATGTCACTGTGGAGAAGGATAATGAGTCAGATGATTGGAGAGTTGTGTTATCGCTGTCGATTTCTGCCATCATCCCTTCAGAGGTTGCATCGACGTTTGGTAAAGCTGGGAGTTCCAACTCGCGTTCTTCATCACCAACGCCTGGGCAAAGTTCACTTAGTATTGTGTTTTCATATGACAAGGAAGATGGTGTCGTGTATGCATCAGTAGATGCAGATGGGAGCAAAGATGTTGGAGAGGGTTTTCTGGATAGCTTGTTCCCTGATGATGATGGATCCACTTTGCCGAACGTGTCGTTGTCTCTTTTGAAAGACGAGGAAGAAGAGGACGAAACCGAAAGCGACGAAGGGGAGAGCAGTAATGTTGCGATGGATGATATGGAGGAGGAGAAGCCCGCTGAGAACAAGAAGGGCAAGGCCTATTATTGGTGCCAAGTGTTGAGTGGTCTCAACTTTCCTCCACCATCTCATGGAGCTGATATTGTTACGGACAAGTCTGAAAAAGATACTCCATTCGACATACAAATTTGCACCAAGGCAGTGATGCGTCAACTACTTCGTCGAATTCGGGCCCGTCAAACTCTATCAAGTATGATAGATTTTCTTGGTCGAAGAGGTCAATTTGCAAATCCGATTCCCATTCACCCCACAATGAAACGTGACAATGCTTCTGATACTAATGCTCCAACAACACTCAAGGCGAAATTACAATCATGGTCAAAAGAAGAAGATATGAAACGTTATGTTGCTACAATTAAACGAAAGTCTGCAACCCTCAAAGCTTCGGTTACCATCAGTGATAATTACCCCGCGGAACCTCCAGTTTGGTCACTTCAAAACGAGGATGGTTCAGTTGGTACAGCTTCCTCTTTGCAGAGCAATAACAGCAGCAGCAACATGGATGCTCTGTTTGATGCATCATTGCATCGCATTGAATGCCATGTCAACCAAGACCTGGACAAGTTTGTTTGCGAAGATGTAGAGGCAACATTCGATTGGGTATTGATACACCAACTGGCGGATATCGTTTCGTGCTGGGATGAAATGATGTGTGCAAAAGAAGATGGGAATGCAAACAAGTCAAAAGGACAGGAACGTATACGCAAGGGTAAGGATCGAAAGCTTGTGGGTTTTGGGGAGAAGTCTCCTTTCTTTTGGTATCGCAATGGTTTATAGTGTTGATGCATATAATCTAAACATAATACAGGAAGAAATATACTGTAAATATGAATGGGGTTCCAATCAACCAAGTTGTTGCGGGTAGGAGACACCAGTGTTTGAAATCTAAACTCTACTTTTCAATCCGAGGTAGCCCAAGCTGGTAGCGGTAATGATGCTGGAAGCCAGCCTTTCTCCTCACGATCAATATCACCTGGATCATTTTTGATAGATTTAACAGTATATTGTTCGATTACAGCTTTCTTTCCATCATTGCTTTTGTCCATCTCTTTGTCTTCCTTCGCTTCAGATGTGATTTTTGCATCATAACTGTTCGTAGTCACTTGCTCAAATTTTCCTTTGATATGAGCATTCACTGAAAAGTTGAAGCAATCCATGATTGCATTCTCATTGATCTTTTCCGTATGATTGTCAATAGTACTAGATTCTTGCAATTGTTCCAACTTTTCATCATCAGAAGAACCATCATCAATCATCGAGAAGGGGATGTCAACCTCACACAAATCATTGTAACTTTCATCCACCTCTGCTGCTCTGTCAATATTGGCATCTTCAGCATTGGCTGCTCGCGACATTTCCGTACTACTCGCGATCTATATATACTGGATGATAATGATGTTATTTCTTGCTAGTGCCAACGACCAACGTCAACGACCGCCCAAGCAAGAAGCAACGCCAATTGAATAAGGTCGTATTGAATGAAGCTGAATGAAGTCAGCAAAGCAGGTTGGGCTGTTATATGTTTTCCCCTCTTCGCCGCTTTGCTCCTGCACTCTTCTGCACTTATTGTACTTCGCTACGCGAGTCACATCATGAATGAACACGTGAGCACGCACTACGTTATGTACAATACTGCACACTCAGCACCTGTGTAAGAATTGCCATAGCACTATCAGAACAGTAGTCCACTGTGCATGTATGTGGCTGAAGGATATTGGTAATGATTTCATAGCAGCATGATCTCTAAACCTCTACTCCTAGTACTCTCCGTGACGTCAGTATTGTTTCCGAATACAGGAGCGTTCGTTACGCCTCTCCATTCCGCACCAAAGACTCAACAATATGCTCTTCAAGCTCACTCGGACAAAGAATGGGACTTTGAACGTTGCCATTGTAGGTGCAGGTCCATCAGGCTTGCTCCTGGCACACAAACTGCTTCAATCGAATGTCCCAGTTGCAAACATTGACGTATTCGAATCAAGATCTGATCCTCGTGATCTCCAAAAGCAGCAAGGGAGTAGAGCGTATGCACTTGGTTTGGGAATTCGAGGAAGAAGCGCAATACGTACTGTAGATGAGGAGCTGTGGGAAGCAGTGAAGAATAGAGGCTTTGAGTGTGAACGGTTTCGTCTGCATCTCAGTCAGAAGTTAAATATCAAATTGAGAGATAGTTTAGAAGGTGTAGAACCGAGTGTATTGATTTATCAGACTGACTTGTGTAGTGGTCTATTGGATGAGTTGGAGACTCGTTCATTGGATAATCCAGAGTGCAACGTCAAAGTGCACTATGACACATTTATAAAGGAAGTGGACTTGGCCAATGCGATAATGGAAACAAAAGAGCAAAAGAAAGGCCCTTATGACCTAATAGTTGGATGCGATGGAGCAAATTCAATTGTTCGCGGTGCACTTGACAAGTATTCACCACCGAACACATTTCAATTCACACAACGCAGATTGTTGCCGGGCTGTTTTAAGGTCGCCCGCTGTGAAAAGATGCCTCCTCTGCTCGATCCAAATAGCGTTGCCTTGCTGTTGCCAGAATCAAAAGCATTGGGTGTCACTGCATTTGTTGAACCGACAGTGGAAGGTGGATGTTGCATTTTGTTTGCTGGAAAGTTAAAAGATGCCAGTAAGAGTGAAGAAGGCAGGAGATGAAGAAGGAGAAGGAGACAATATCAATTCATTGTTATTTCCCTGACCCAAACCTAAACGGCAGTGATATTCGTAGCGATGCAGGTTTGACTTTGACGAAAGAGATGATATTTGAACAATTTCCGCTGCTTGAAGGTACGCCGGGAATGGACGATGCAGTAAATCAACTCCTCAATCAACGCACGAGTGTAGCAGATTCTGTCAAATGCAATATTTACAATTCGCCGTCAACAATCGCACCTACAGCACTTTGTGGAGATGCAGCACACGCTACTGGAGGAGTTAGTGGCCAAGGCTGCAATAGTGCACTGATTGATGCTGCAGTTCTTGTTGATTGTTTGAATGAAAATTACCATCCACTCGAAAATGATGGAAATGTTGCTGTTACGAAAAAGGCCATGCTACATCAAAGCCTGCAGTCTTACTCCAACAAACAGGTACCTCAAGGGCTTGCATTGTACGATTTATCTTTTGGAAACGATGGGAAAACTCTACCAATATTTAGGAACTTGAGAGCTACCTTTTCCAATGCAATCGATACTATCTTTGGAGGGAGGCTCGGGATTGGAAAGAAGCCTCTGCAAACGCTACTGGCTTCATCATTGGATAGCTTCACTGACATTAGACGAGATAGGCAAAAATACTTTGTTGATGAGTTTCCAACCGATGAGGAGTTTGTTAAACAGTTAGGGGACGTGTATGATGTACCCGTAGTCGAAAAGGCTAAGAGTGAGCAAACCAAACTTCCGCAGGAGATGACGATCTAACAAATATGATGCTTTGCATTATAACCATAGCCACTGTGAAAGCTTAACCCCAACAGAAGTAACACATGTATTTTACTCTATAGAGATGAATTATTGAACAGCCCAGTTGGCGTATTAAATACTTAAGTATGTACATAGAGTTGTATGTGCGACTAAATTTTAGTCACGTAGAGCGAGCGAGCTCTTTTCACCCACGACGGCAGCCATAATCATTACATTACAATACAATCTATACTCCGAATATGAACGATCACAACTACTCCGCTGCAAGCTACAATGACTTCGAGAAGTTTATTGGACACAGTGACTTCGCTCGCGTGCTTGAATTGTCTCATTTCTTGAAAAAGCAGAAATCTCGTCTCACGCTTCATCTCTCGACATCTTTGATGCCCGAGCAGAAACCGGACTCGCCAATGTGCGTGGATGAAGAGGAGGACGATTTCCCGTTTGACGAATCTGCGTCGTACATTCGCAGCACCCTGATTTGTAAAGACGCAGACACTCCGAATCATGTCTTACAGAGAGGAACATGTGCTATCACAGACTCTCTTATCGACGAAACGATTCATACTTTGGCGTCAGAATTGCGATTCATTCTAGGTCTTAAGAATCAGTTGGCAGCCACTAATGCAGTGAGTTTCAGCGAGGGACCGTGAGGTGGATGGAGGTATTGTCAGAGACGAAGATGGCTCTAGCGACAAGGAGAGTATGAAGCAGTCGAGCGTCGAGAAGAAGAAGTTAGACACCACGACGGAAGTGAAAACCAAAGCGAATGCGAACAAGTTCACTAAGGCTCAAACTGATGCTTTGATCAAGTGGATGATTGAGAATATTGAGCATCCATTTCTTTCACCGACGGACATTGCATACCTAACCAAAACAACGGGTCTAACCACATGTCAGGTGACAAACTGGGTCACGAATGCTAGGAGACGCAACGGGAAAGAAGTTATTGAGAATAACAAAAAACCATACCACTTCCTTGACTACTTGTTCTTGGCAACAGATAGGGAGAAGCACATTCAAAGTGCATCATCGACCGACTTGAAGCGTAGCACGTTGGCGTTGGAGTCGAAAGACAACGGCGAGGAGTCCAACGTGACTCAATTCTCTCAGCTACCCTACCCTGATCTCTCTCCCATTCGCAGCCCTGCAATGTTCCGAGAGATATTTCGGCACGAGGATATTGAATTGGATGATGTTGTTGATGAAATGGTCAGGGCCAAAACCCCTCCTCCTAGCTCTACCGCTGCGGCAGTCGCGCATGAGCATGAATCAGATTCACCATTCGATGAGACTGCTGCCGATTTTGCCTCATAGAGGCTGTATTCTAATAGGAAGCATCGTTTCAGCAGGTCTATACAACCTGAAAGCTCGATGAACTTCTTTTCTTCTTCTCTACAGTAAAATTACAGTTATAAATTAACATCATGTGTTTTGTTCAGCACCCACTTTATCTCGCTTGATGCATCTCCAAATAGCATCAGCATGTATCAGCAGCATTCCAAAGGCGATCATCGACACAGCATATATGTAAGTGACGTATGATGCTAGACAGATGACTAGCACGTTCAATGACATTGTTGGAATGAGCAACAGCACATTCCCAATCTTTCGCAGCAGCTTGATATCATTGGCTTTTCTTATTCTAAGCTGAAAGAACGCCAAAAATTCCATTGTCACAGAAAAACAGTATCCAACATTGGATAACTCAACGATGAATGTGAATTCGAATGGGATGAGACATAAGATTAACGCCGTTCCAATCAAGATTGCATACTGATGTTGCGCAAAAAGAGAGGATGCATATGAGTGTGTTATCTTCACTTCCAAGACATAAACAGTCGCAAGGCAGGTACTCACCGTTGGCGTATTGTATCGACTTTTCGTTGCAAAGATGGAAGGTACTTGACCTAACTCTGCCATTCCCATTAATTGCAAGCTATCTGCGGACATCTCTCCAAAATACAAGGCGACAAGAGCGAATCCAGCACCAACGACGATCCAACTACCCAACCATTTGCCACCTATTTCTGTGGCAGCTGTAGCAAAAGCTCCTGCCGTCCATTCGGATTGTGACAAGTTTGATGCACCGGTAGCGATTAGCACTGGCACTAGATACGCTGAACACACCATGAAGAATGAACAAGCCATTCCTCTCTTGAATGCTTCTTTTGTGACAGAGCTTGAATAGTGACCTGCTTGATCAAAGCCATTGTAACACCAATACAAGTTGTTGATGAACGGCCGAAGGGCAATGCCAGCAGCGTACTGTGGAAACCAGCCTTGGCTCAAATCAAACTCATCGTCGTTGAATGTTTCCGTTCCTCCATCTGGAGTCTGAAGCCATCGATCTGTATTCACTTGAGGGATACCCATTATAACCATGATTAAGAACGGCGTCATACTTATCACTAACACAAACAGAAGAACTTTTCCCACTATTTCGACTCCTCGGTAGTTGACAATCGATAGCAACAGTGTAATACCAACCAGAATTCCATAGCGCAGGAGGGCATTCATATCATCGTACAAATGAGGATAGAATTGGTTGGTCACGTATTGCAGGATGAGCACTGGTAATGTGGCGTTGTTAGCGACACCAGAAATCCAGCCTAAATAGCCCACAAGCAACCCAGCCTCAGCACCGAAAGCTTCTTCACACCACCTAACTCCACCAGAGGCGCATGGATACCGCAAACCCAAGTCAGTAGTCATTAATACCTCTGGTAGCGCCCACAAGATCGGCATTACTGCAAACCCGATGATAGCATACATATTCCCGCCAAACCTAATGCTGGGCTCTAAACCAATTGGGCCACCAGACATAGTGAAGAAGATCAATACTGCTAGCATGAAGCCAGACAGTTTGTGCTCTATCTTGTCAGAAAGTGTGGGTGCATGATCATCACTACTTCCACATCCCTCTCCTCGCTCAGGATCTCCACTCGAAGACAAGCCAGATGTGGCTAATGTCGACCCATCAGCTAGTGAACTCGTCAATGACCTGGGTGTGATGACTCGTTTCCACGTTGTATCAAGGGTGTCATATCTATTGTCGGCATCACTCCCCACCGAAGCAGGAGAGTCTAGAAGAGGCGAGCTTAACTCGGAGCTATCCATTACTTCTCAGGCCACTGCTGTGATTGAGCTCCTATTTGTCACTTTTTATCCTTACTTCTACTTCGACCCCTTTGCTTTGGGTCATACAACAACAGCATCATCCCTCTCGCTAGTCTAGCCTGATAAGCTAGCTGCTTGGCTGGGGACGTGAAAAACACAACCGACTCATTTTTGAGAAGTAAAATTTTAAGACATAAAGCAATGGTTCCCGCATTTTTCGACATCAGATACGTATTATGGCGCGCACTCCACCACTTTTTTTCCTTCGAATTTACAAACGCTTCATTTTCGACACCTCTAAAATTACCATTTCGAAATATCGCCTTTTTTCATTGTATTGGTGGAATAACTTCGTCCATAGTCGGTCCGACACCGCTCCAACGCCATCAATTGTGGGGGACCATATATCCGCTTCGGGCTGTGGCCTTGGATCCGTTGCAATCGCCGTCATTTTCGATTTTTACGGTGGCTAAAAGTGGCTCGGAACTCTCCTCCATCCCTCCGACATCGCCGCGACGTTGTCAACAGCCGCAGCACTCCACCAAGTTGCTATCCAAGGGCATAAATCGACGGAATAGATCATATTACATCGTCCAGTGACCTGGATTGGGGTGGCGACTCCTTTTTCTTCGCCGATTTCAACTCGTTGCGACCTGGCAATATTTAATGTTTTTTCATCGGATTTTTCTCGAGTTGGTGTTGCGCTGGGTCACGGGTCAGAGCAGCAAGTAATTGGCAGGTGACATGGGGGGGATTAGTTTAATTAGCTCCATTCGACAAAGATAAGATTGACAATGGTGGAGATGTACAGTAGATGAGGATGGCAATAACAACGAAATCGAAAAAGGGAATATAATGAGAGGCCATTCGGAGGAGGAAATGAAGAATGAATCCTCCATGCGCTGAGTGACTGTTTCATTTCAAGATTTGCGGACAGAAGGGAAATCACTCGTGCATGTGCTGCATGCAGATCCTCATCGGGATGGAACAAACTTGCAATTCCTGCAGGAGGGGAACAAAAGCATGAGCCTTAAAGGTGGGGGTGAACATTTAAATTCAGGGTCGAGAGGGAAGGACCAACATCGATTGGATAGCTTGCTATGAGATTATACGCCACTGGGAGGAAGAGCGAGAGGAGCCATTTTGAGAAAGAGAGATTGAATATTATGTTACATTTTTAGATGCAATCCACCCTCCGTATTCATCTTAATAGGAATAATCTTTTAACAAAAAACACAATCCATCTTCCACTCCATTTCAACCGCTTACTACGCTCACTATCCTGCGACAATTTGTCAACGAACTTCTTCACTTGTACATGGAGAACTTTCGGGACTCGGTATTGTTTGTATCTCAGCAGTATTCATCTGTTGCTCCACGGAGGTAAGAGGGGACGGATGCAGAGAAATTGTTTCTCTGAACTCTTTGAACAATGTACGAACACGGAAGCTAGTTACGGAAGCTAGAGCAATCCGCAATCCCATGGACCAGAATGTCACCATGAAACGATCCTTCACAGTGTTCTCACTCCATACCACCTCTTGCCGTACTTATCTTCTGATGGACCAAAGACGACCAAGAAAAAGGAGTCGCCACCCCAATCCAGGTCACTGGACGATGTAATATGATCTATTCCGTCGATTTATGCCCTTGGATAGCAACTTGGTGGAGTGCTGCGGCTGTTGACAACGTCGCGGCGATGTCGGAGGGATGGAGGAGAGTTCCGAGCCACTTTTAGCCACCGTAAAAATCGAAAATGACGGCGATTGCAACGGATCCAAGGCCACAGCCCGAAGCGGATATATGGTCCCCCACAATTGATGGCGTTGGAGCGGTGTCGGACCGACTATGGACGAAGTTATTCCACCAATACAATGAAAAAAGGCGATATTTCGAAATGGTAATTTTAGAGGTGTCGAAAATGAAGCGTTTGTAAATTCGAAGGAAAAAAAGTGGTGGAGTGCGCGCCATAATATCTCATTTCTCAATTTTTTGAGGAGGTGGAGGTGGACCGACGCGATAGACGATACAAATACATACAATGATGAATGACACCATGACCATGATAGCCGCACCACTACTATGGTTTGCATTTTTAGCAAGCCACTCAGTTGCTTTCACTTTTCCACAGCACTCTCAACCAATCACTGCATTGTATGCTGCAAAGAAACAAAAGAAGAAGAGAGCCAGCGGTGGCGGTGGAGGCTTTGGAGTATCAAAAAACAAATCAACCAATCCACCTGTAAGTCCAGCATCAGCAGATATACAATCACTTGAGAAACAGTGGGATAACTTTGCATCCATCACGGATCTTGAGATTTTCCCGCCAGGAGATCCAGAGGATGAAGATTATAGACACTTCATTGTGGCCGATGTGTTTGTTCGGATAGGTCCCGAAGATGAAGATAGCACTCCTGGCACTGGATGGTTTCGGACAGGCAAGCTAGTTGCTGCAGATGGCATTGATATAAATATTGCTTTTGCTCTTCAACGTGGATTAATACTGTGGACTGCTGCAGCCATGTGGCCACAACTCTCATCCAAGGGTCAGGCAGCTGCTAAACTAATGCAAGTCGGATTCATGCCACCAAGTATGAACATGGCAGATGAATCAGAACCTGCCTTGGATGAGGAAGAATCTGAGGATGTACAAATACCACAACGTGTAGCTATCAAAGATGATGTATCGTTGAAAAATATTGGTTTCCGGCCCGACTTTAATCCCAAAGGGTTTACTTATAAGCGGAGAGAACGATCTGCGATGAAAACGAAGAAGAGCGGTTTAGACGAAATTATGGACGTAAAGGACTAATATATAATATTGCTACCAACGACTTCGCTCAGAGACATTGTTTTCTTTATAGGTTCATACTGTGCGACAGCGTGACCTCCTCCAGTGTAATCACAGGTTCAAGTTGGTTTGCTCCGTCCATCACATCTTTATCGTAGCCAGCAGAATCCCATGCTGTAATGATAAATTCTCTCAACTCACAGTTTCCAAACCGTTTTGTAATGCACCTTACTTCTTCAGACGCATCATCTTTGTTTAGTTGCTGTCTTCCATCAACCAAAACGACATTCGTGTGGCCATTCATTGTGTAATTCAAAAGACCACCGTGGCCTACAAGTAACACCTTCTGCTCTGACTGCTCTAGCACCCATAGAAGTCCTCTATACCCTCTTTCACTACAATCCTCTTGTGATTCTAATTCTTCAGTCCAAGAATCATCCAGCTCAGGAATCGCTTTGAAGCACCAGTCCGGAAACTTTTGAACCAAGTCTGACCTAGGGCGACGTTGAGCATTAAGCAGCTTCCCATTTATTTCTCGAAAATGTTCAATTGCAATACGTCGCTGCTTCGAAGACTCTGACTTTTCTGACGGAGGATGCACCAAGTCAGCAGTCCGTAAAGCACGAGATAGCGGAGAACTGACAACTAACTCTATATCAGTCAAGGCATGTTTTTCACGAGCTGCTTGTGCTTGCTTTTCACCCAACTCGGTCAAATCTGCGTCGTGGGCATCATCCAATTCCATCCATCTCAAAAATTCGTCGAACGAGCAGCCAGCTTCTCTTGCTGCTTCTGCCCGTGGGTTATGCTGTGCCTGCCCGTGTCTAACAATCAATACACGTTTTGGTGGAAAAAGGGGCTTGGGCATAGATTTGTTTGTAGGCATTTTCTGCTGCACTGTTTTCAGAGTTTGACGTAGAAATAATTCTTTGCGCAGCAGCAGCTGCTGCGGCTGTAGATTTAGGTGAAGACAAAGCCATTTGAATGAAAGCTATCGGCCTTACCAGCATCGTGTTCATGGTGGCAGAGGCGAGAGTGCGTAAGAATAAGAAGTTACTGCTGTATGTTGTATGAAGTAGTGCAGTCGTCACGTACATTGACACACAGTGAAACTGACAGTACACATCTACCCTAGTGACAGCACGAACGACATCCGCCAAATGTGAAAAGTAAACTGTTTCTGGCCAATCAAGGGGAGAGCTATGTAGTACTTAGAAGTAGCTAGATTGGATATTCATATGGTAAAGAGAGCAATTCATAATATTCATACATTTCTTTTTAATATTGATTCAGTGAGGTAAGTGAGGTCTGCTTTCACTCCATGACCTGTTCATGTAATTGATTGAAAAGTCCAAAGCAAAGTGCGCTTACAACATTTCACGGATGTACCCATTCATTGCCTCACCCTGATCTCCGTACAACTTTCCATCTTTTAGACCCAACATTTTGCTCTGAAATTTACTCTTTCGCGAAGTCAATCGGAAAGGCCACAAAAACTTGGTCACCTTTCCAAATGTTCCATCCTTTTCACCTTCCATCGCATCCAAACTCGCCGAAGATAGTACTTGTACCAAATCCTCCACACAGATAAGACCCACGTCACCCAACTCACGTTCAATCACGTTGTTATCCGCAAGTGGCACTCTCTTACCATCTACACGGCAAAATCCTCTCCTTCGCACCAAATCTGAAATAGTCTCAGTGCTAGGCATGCCATACAACACATATGGTTCTACTAAATGAAGCATCTTCCTTGTGGCATCTGTGTAGGGTAAAAATACTCCCTCGTGCATACGACGCAAGCGCAAAGTTGACAAAGTTTTCTTGACAGGTTTGGGTGTTGTGTGAATGGTAGGGCGGATGAGAACGGCGAATACTGTTGTAGGCTCCAATTGAGTTGGCCTTGTACGGGAATTTTGTGAAGTTGTTGATCATTCTTATCTTCTTCATTATCTTCTTCGTCATCGCTATCAGCATCAGCAGCTTTATCTTGCTGTTCCTTCTCTTGTCGTTTTTCAAGTTCGACCTCGTCCACTTCCTCTTCTTTGACACTATCCCACACCTTCGTCTTTACAACACTCTTATCACTTGCTCTAGTTTGCATCCCCTTCTTACTCACTCGGTTGAACCTTGTCCTTGCATTCTTTCTGTGTCTAGATTGGATGAGAATAGTCTCGGCTTTGACTACCTTCACCTTCTTTGATTTGTCCGAGATGCGTTTGCGCGAGACACGTGGGTTGGTGATGGCTTCGGCGGCGCGCTTGGCTTGCAGGGCGTCGAGATCATGACGCTTCTTGAGCAGCGTTTCTGGTACAAGCTGTAGGTCGCTGTTTGGATTCATGATGGGCGGTAGTTTGTTGTGAAAGTGGTGTGATAGTTAGATGCTACCAGTGTTCTTTGTCTTTGATAGTGCAGCTATTGAGTTTTTGCATCAGATGATTGGCTTGGAATGGCGGCGGTGTTTTTGAATTCCTACGTAGAAGTAAGTCACGAAATAGATGTAGGAATTAGTACACACTACGACACCAGTCACGAGTACATATCACGTGAAAAATGCTGACAATGACATTGAATGACATTGATTTTATGCGTGTACCTATGCTTGCCGACCTGCAGCCTGCAGCGACACAAATAATTAAAACAATAAAACAACCATGGCTACCGGTGCAGCTACTGGCGGGTCATCCAACCCCCCAGCAATATCCTTCTTCGGAAATACCCCTCTCAGCACCAACCGCGCCATCGCTGCCTCGAACTTTTTAGCCGGAGATGAAACAATTTCCATTATCCCATCCTTCACATATCCCGAAACCATCGGCCTAATCTCAGGCCAAGTGGGTCCCTTCCGCGCAGGGATGGATACCGAAGTCCCCCTATGGATGGCCACAATGCTACGTCGGCGCAAGTTGGCTAAAATTATCCCACCGTCCTGGATGGACGTGTCGGTTCTCAAAGAGGTACTACGGTTCGAACGTGATCCCAAAGAGGCCAGCTTCAGTCCCGACATACCCTTTCGTCATGCTGAAATTTCTCATGCCATACTCTCAGCATGTCGTGCTGGAAGTGGCACCGGTGGATCAGGTGCAATGGGAGATGGGGGAGAGTCGGAAGTGCCCAATGCCGATCAGGTCAAATTATTGTTGGAGGATATACAACGTGTAAGGATGGATAAGATTCGAAGAAATGTTCATACGTTGAGTGCGCAGACGTTAAAGACGAAGAGCAAGTATGAAAGTATTATTGATGTTACTAATATTGGATCTTTGGAGATGCATCAGATCAAACCGTTTATTACTGATGCATTTAAGAATCAGAGAGAGTTGTCGGGGAAGGGATCGTCGTATTCCACGCCATTGGAAGAAGGAGAGAGTGGTGGCAGAGGACGTGCAGCTGTGGCAAGTAGTAGCGCAAGGAGGGGGAGACTTCGCACATCTAGATTGGCTAGAAATAATAATGAGAGTGAGATCAATGAGATGGATGATGATGAATTGGAGATTCCACGACCAATGGATGATGATGAATTGGAGATTCCACGACCAATGGATGATGATGAATTGGAGATTCCACGACCAATGGATGATGATATTGTTGAGGAACAACAACAGCAGAATCAAGATTTGGATGAGGACGAGCAAGCAGATTTGGATGAGGATATCGATGCAAATGCCGGACAGTCCAGGCTAAGGCGTCACCGGTAGTTAGTCACTTGCACTATTGCTTCTATCTTCTTCATTGCTGATGAATAACAACAGCAACATTGCATTAATTCGGATGCGTGTTTTCTAATGCATTTATTCTATAATATATTATAGATACAGGACTTGTACATTGCTCAGTATGTCTCCTGTTCGTGGTATGTCATTTATCATCTTTGTGCGGTCGTTTCTTAGCACCCCCATCTTTTGTTGTCCGGTCATGCTTTGATCCACTTCGCGGTTTTTTATTGACAGCTGCATTATCAGGCCTGTCAAAATCGATAATTTCCTTGGCATTTCTACGCCCATTACAACGAAGAACCAAATATTTATCTTCAACTCGTGTCCGATGCACTTCACGCACAAAGTCCGTTCTTCCTATCAGTTCAGCTCCCAACTGTCTCTTGTATTCCATTTCCATGCCAAGATCCCAATGCAAAAATCCACATTGTAATAACAGTTTCCCTAGTGCCGCAAGCTGCACAGATCCAGCTGCATCTTCTCTAGAAAATCCAGTTAAACTAGTGTAGATACCCCCAACGGAGTACCCAAGTTCTCCACCAACAAGAGCTCCAGTTTCTGCATTCCAAATTTCTATAGAGTAAAATCGCATGGGAATGGTATCGCTAGGTTGAAACGAGCCATTCTCTACAAGTTGTGCCTGACAGTCTCCATATTGAACTGTTTCTTTTTGCAAAGTGCGGAAGGCACCTACGATCGGAGGGAAAAGCCAGTTTATACCATGTTGTTGGTGACATCCTGTGACTACGTCATCGAATGCTTGATTGATACTAAGCTGAAATCGCTTTGATTTCTTGCGTGTTGATTTAGAAATGTGTAGATTGGAATGTGGTCTCAATTGTAAAACGCAGCGTTCTACGTGAAGTTTTGGCAGCAGATATCGGCTGCTGCCCGCAATAGGGAGGAATCCTTCCACCATCAGTTGAGCAACCAGTCTTGGGTCAAACGATTTTGCGATGTAAAAATCATCATGGTAATGATTGACGTATACGCGGAGGTATTGAGGGAGGAGTGCCAATGCGTCGTCAACTTCTTCATTGTACACCTCACCTCCATTTTTGAGGACCGACGACGGCACTCCATTGCTCATTGTTTGAATCAATAGGCTCAGCACATGCATTTAGACACCTATTGGATGAATTATCAGCCCAGGAGAGCGGTTTCATGTGCTGCGATATCTTCTTCGTCGTTGCCATTTACACAATACTTTTACCATTTCTTTCACTGCGACCAGCGAACAGCGTCATCTTCGCGCGCTTCTGGTCGTGGGCCAGCTGAAGTGAGAAAGATGCAGTGCGTGGCTGGATTTTGATTTTCTCGCCGTAGATAAACATGAGTAGGCATAATCGTACATATGAGTAAGCCGTAAATACTACAACCCAAGGGTAAATAAGCAGGGTTGGCGACGACGGTTCCCGCCAAAATTTTACGTAGTAAAAAAGCTGAGTACCGTTACCGTCTCGTCAGCAAGTTCAAATGAGAAAGTCAGTGCCGGGACGAACATGATAATGATGATCAGCAACGCACCACGCCGATCAAGGCACGGCACACGGCATCCATGGTCAGCGTTGCCGCCGCTGGAATAGACCAAGTCAATCGCCGTAATATGGGGTGATTGGTGGCTGATCGTTACTATGGATTATTATGTTGGTGTTGAAGCCCTCGCCGCTGCCAAATCCCCTGAGAGAAGGCAGTATGGAGGCAATATTAGACGGTCACGTCCGGCGAGCACCGCCCACTGAACAATGCTTATTGAACGTCCCAAGGAGCGTTTCCAGTGGATCCAAGCACGATAACACATACATAGTAATCCATAGTAACGATCAGCCACCGATCGGCCCATATTACGGCTATTAACTTGGTCTATTCCATCGGCGGCAACGCTGACCATGGTTGAGCGTTCAATTTGAGCTTTCAATGACGGAACTCGCGCATGGCAACCGAGACTCAATGAAAGGGAGCGAGACTCAATTATAAGGAGATCAAAGCCGTAACGACACTCTTACTAAACAAAAATTTGATGCCGCTTTCTGATCACTGCTGATCATAACAGCGATACGTCGGAATATGTGAAAGATCGCTAAATTCGAGTACCGATGAGCTGACAAGATGGTAAATTGATTTTGAAATTTCACAAAACGACGCCAACCCTGCTTATTTACCCTTGCTACAACCTGCGACTCAAAGCATCTCCATACAAGCTGAAATCCGAATCACAAGGACAGCAATGCTGAATCGAGATTCCTGATTCCAAATTCCGAAAGGTTGTACTTGGAAGCCCTTGTCACTTCTGCATGCCGGCCACACATCAAGGCAAGAAGGGCCGACATCCTTCATACTTCCGTCGTGTCGTCTACTTATCTCTGCTCACTACATACTCCAATCTCCACTCATTTGGTGAGATGCATACAAAATATCGATATGATAGATACGCTCCCAGCTCGACTTCAAACGAATGGTAATATGGAGAATTGACAGAAGACGCCAACATATTTGCATTGACCAGTAATATAATGTTTGACTTCACCTACTTAGACTAGATAGGTAAGGAAAAGGTATAATATCTTGTACTTGCGTACAACGCAATCAGATTCATTCCTTCGATTCTGCAGGTTATACATACACACTGTTTCTCTGGTGCAATGACGACGATTATATCTCATTAATTCTCACGCAAAATGTGGAGAAATTATTGCATGGCTTAACTGAGCACCACTCATCAGTTGAATAATGTTGTAAAACACTGTGACTTATTCACCTGAGATGTCTGGATCATTAACTAACTTTCATATTTCATCATCTTCACTTCAGCAAAGAGCAAAGCAATGTGTGGCAAGTTCATAATAATTTATAGTCGAAATTGTATGCCACATGCAAGTCTTTGAACAGGAGGTGAGTAATTTACGAGATGTGATTGAACAAGATACAATCTCTCCAATTACGTGGTTGCAATGACGTCGAAAATCTCGTTAATTCTTACTATCAAGTGAAGAGATACGAATACCTTTTGTTCTACCTGAGCAGCCCTTCGGATCATTGATTTTGCTCGATTAAGGAGAGGTGATGCAAGCAATCTAACTTCATGATGACAATCTTTATCGTTTTCCCGGCAGCATTGATGGATGATAGGTGTTAGCAAACGCGCTCTAGATAGACCACCTGAACAACTAGTACCGGTGCAGCCCATAGCTGTACAGGAGAATATCTGGCGTATGCGAAGGGAACGTCTATCTCAATACATTCATAAAACGTAAACTACAATAAAATTATGTCAACTAGCCTTTCCCCACGCACCTACTAGTTTAGGCTTCTGCTGCTTTGGAGCAGCCTTCGCTCCCGGTGGAGGAGGGAAATCTCCTAATGACGGCCATGCACTTTGACTAGGAGCCAGTGGAGGAGGAGGCACTAACTTTGCATTCGTAGCCGAAGACAACTTTTGTTTACGAGGCGAAACAACGTGAGTCGTCCAGTCTGCTGAAGGTTTCGTAGGGCTGGTTTGATGCTCAAGGTTGCGATTCATTGTCGTTACTGGGGCTTTTGGTGCTTGTTGCGTCGCAGTGACTCTGTTATGGTTTTGACTAGGCTTGCCCTTGACAGCCAGAGATGCCCATGAACCTGGCTTCGGTGTGTATGCTGGCGTCGGCTTCGAATAACTTTGAACAGAAGGAGCTGCTTGCGACAAGGGAGGAGCTTGCGTCTTGGGCACTTGCCATGATTTTGCAGAAGGATTGAGCGACTTGGGAGCTGGGGTTGCAAGTTTTGAAGGATTAGAAGCAGCTAGCCTTGCTTGTGGCGGTTTTGGCTCGGCGACTGTAGATTTGTTGCTAATCTAGAGGACTTGATCTCTTCCTTTGGTACTATGTCAGCAGACTTCTGTCTATTTGTTGTTGTATCGGACGAGGGAGGCTTGTTCGGATTTGATTCTTCGACCCCGGGCATTCTCATTGGAAAACTCTGCCTTAGTTTGAGATGCAGTTTCTCCCTTTTCACTTCCTTCATTTGTTGTCTCTAGTGGGATTGTTTGCTGTTTCTTCTTCTTCTTTCGTGGAGGTCGTTTCTTCTTCGCTGGTTCTGGTTCCGGCGGAGGTACCTCGTTCATGTCGTCGTCGAACACACTGGATGCGCATTCTGAAAGGGACTGACCATCATCATCGACGTTGTTCCAGTAGTGATCCTCTTCTGACTGTTTTCGTTCAGGTATGGGAAAGTTGTCACCAATGAAGGAGAACCCTCGAAAGTTCTCTGATTCGCAATGTCTCGGAAGAAAGTCAAGTTTGCTCATTTCTTTCACACTTCGAGGTAGAGTCATATTGACAAATCTGAAATGATGCATGTGTACAAAATGAGTAAAGACTCATAGGAGAGAAAGCAAGAAACAACACCATGAAATTTACTTACTCATCGTGGAAATGTCTCAAATCTTCATCATTGTCAACGCTAAAGTCTTCAGGAGGATCAATTTCCTTTAGTTCCAACTTTCCCCAATCAAGTCCAGCGAAAAACGTCTGCTGCTTTAGAGCTCCTACACCTCCCACTTCCAAGAAAGTACCTTTGGAGGAACCCAAGCGTTTGTTGACATCTCTATTCAATAATCCCTTCAATAGCTTACAAGCACATGCCGAAACGCAATCCGGCATACGAACTCTTTCACTCATAATTTTCCGGAATAAATCTTTGGAACCCTTCTTAGATTCAAATGGTGGCTGCCCTGACATCATTTCATAGGCAATACATCCAAGCGACCAATAATCAGCGCCTTTTCCATACCATTTCCTGGCAACCATTTCCGGTGCCATGTACTCCATTGTACCACACAGTGTTCTAGCCCAATCATCTTCATTGTCTCCGTTACCAGTGAAATCCTTTGCCAACCCAAAGTCAGTAAGGCACAGATGCCCATCAGTCCCCTAACAATATATTCTCTGGCTTCAAATCACGGTGAAGCACATTGACACTATGCAAATGTTCAAGTGCCAAAATTATCTCCGCCAAGTAGAACGCAGCCGTTCGTTCTCGGAAGTGGCCCTCTTTGCCAAGTTTGAGGAACAACTCACCCCCAGCGCAAAAGTCCATAATGATAAATAACTTCTCTTTAGTCTGAAAGGATGCATGCATTGTAACAATAAATGGGTGGTTCGAAATTTTACTCAAGATGTTCCTCTCTGCCAATATGTTCTCTACATAGGACATCTTTCGTTTGATGAGTCTTTTGGAAATGATCTTCATTGCATACACAGTGGAAGAATGGCGGTTTCTAACTTGAAGAACTTTGCCAAATGCACCCATCCCAATGACTTTGAGGAGCTCAAAGTCTTTTGGTGCTAGGAAGTGTCGCTTATTCCCGTCGGCTTTGTTGGATTGTTCATAAGGAGTATTATTTTCAGATGGTTCATTTTCTTTTTGAGAAGAGTCTACGCGACTGTTTAGCCCATCATCGTTTGAAATGGATAGAGATCTTTGGAATTCTTTTGTTACCTCCTTCATCTCCTTGATGTTGTTTATTTCTTTCCTCTCGTCATCGTCAATGACAGCATTATCAGTTGGTGTCACCATTTTCTGATCGTTGCTGGCCTTTGTGTCTGCTGTCATGTTGGCGGCCTTCCTATATTACAAAATCTACCACAAATGTATCGTATATATCTCTATCAATTGATTAGTAATACAATGCAACGACTCAACGCAGTGTTGTCGTCTCCATCCATAGAGTGCTTCATTTGATTAGTGGTTAGTGCGTACGAACAACTCGCTCCGACATGTGGAACAACTGGCGGCTGGCGGGCGGCGGCAACTGGAACTTCGAATCTTCAAGTTCGTCGAAGCGAAAGTGATGAGAAAGGAGAAAGGAGAAGAGAGACGTCAGACGGACCGGACATTGGACCCCTCGTTGTCCACCGTACTCAGCATTTCTGGGTTGTTGAAGCAAGCAAGGTGCACTTTCTAGAGAGAGAGAGAGAGAGAGAGAGAGAGGCTCAACATGACCTGGAATAGTATGGGAGAGACAAATTATTGTATTATGAGTCTCTCATGAAAATATTGTGTATTCTTTAGATGTGGTGTTAACTTAACTCATGAGAATAGTACAGTCACAAAATTGGTAGGTTAACTTCGCATTATATTGCTTAATACTTTGCATCAATTAGCGCTTGCCCATAGAGCTCGTCTTAAAAGAAGTCTGGCTCTTTTCTTGCACATATCCTAAGGCAGGTGGCGGAGACACAAGTAGCAGATAAGGTTAAGAAATATCAAGAACACAAGTTACTAAAACAACGATCACTTACTGTTTGCCAGTCACTCTCCCGAGCAAGTCAAGATCAAACACCGCAAGGTTATCATCCAAGAAGTTGATTCGCACTACAGCAGTTCCAGAAAATAGAGACTTCCACTGCGTTTCAAGAATGGATTGTGCAATGCTTTGCGGTGCTGCTGCCTCTGCTACCTTCTTGAGATCTTGAAAGAGCCCTTCGTCCCCTTGCGCCTGTATCTCCTTCTTGGCTTCTTTCAACTTTCACATTACTGACTTTGATTAACAAACTGTTTGACACTGTTATGAATGGCAGATTGAGATATACATTGTAAGATGCGGAAGACTTGGCATAAAAGAACAGCACAACCACATCATAACATACCTACACCAAAGCTCCCTTCAATCGTTATATGATGCGGTGTTTGATTGTGACATTTGATATTGCCTATGATTGATAGAGAGATGGTGAGTTTGGGGTTCTCTAATAATTTGATCACTTGAAACAAGAACACACAGGTATTATCTTCTCACATGTTATCTCTCCATGATTCCCCAGTTCGACATTAGCCTTCGCGAACTTCTCTGAGTAGAGATCCAAATCCAAATGATGTGGACAGCTCTTGCGCATACACTATTCTCCAGCAGCCTGGGGCAACATCCTCGAATGTTTCAACCATCAAACGCCGAAGTAGGTCCGGTGAACTTTCTCCAACAAGATCACTCAGGAATATGGAACTAGCTCTGTTTGTTTTGTTTATTTCATACTGGTTCTCAAGTGTGCCTAAAAAGTCTAGCTTGGTTTGTTTCAGCGGACGAAGTGTTTCTCCCCATTTTGTAATCGCTTCGATGTGCGTTTGTGACCTTAATCCTTGAGGCTTCCGTCCATGTACCCGTTTAAGTGGTTGTAGCAACGCTGCCACCGTGTCGACTTGAAATGTGAGAAGAAGAAGAGCGTAAAGTCGTCCTGTCAACATGCTAATGATTCATTTGATATTGAGGGAGGATGGTTTTATGTGTATGCTGTCTACTACTCACTACTGCCAGGCATTGACCTGGCATTGACAATATGTTGCTGTCAAACTATCAATCACATCAGCAGCATTTTTGAATTTGGATCTTTCAAATCCTGGCAAGTAACTACTCTAGCGTAAGATACTCTACCAATACACACATACATATTATTCTACCAATATGGTAGATTTTGTACGCAAAAGTGCGTTTTCTTCGCGCTTGCCATCAGCACATACTCAATGCGGTCTCCCCGATACTATCAACAAACAATAGAACGATGAACACATGTGTAAGAGTAGTATCGCTCTGGCTGTATCTGTGGGCTCTGGTTGATCAGCTGCAGCAGGTGGAAGCATTTTCGGCAGCTAAAACTCGTTCGAGCACAAGAAGTAGTAGTGCCACCACTATCTCAAGAGCACGTCCAATAATTAATCAAGACGACGTTACCATTAACCGTCAAACAGCCCTCAAATACATCGTATCACCAATCATATGGGCCCAAGCCAGCCAAGTAGCACAGGCTAAGATAAGCATCAAACCTGATGCTGCATTCCAAGCACTCGTAGCCGCACGGCAAGAACTCAATACTGCGTCAACACAATACCTCTCCAAACAGGATTACGAGGGAATGAAAGATTACTTGTCAGACCCTTCCCTCAACATCAACAACTATGAAGAGAATGCGGGCGTATTACTAGCAAGTAAGCAGTTGGATGCAGAAAGCAAGAAGGAGATTGGGACAATTAGGAAGGTACGGCGTAGGCGCTGATGTAATAATTATGTTTGGATCTGTAAAAGCAGAGTTGGAGGAAGAGGAAGCTAATTTTGGAGCATTGAGCAAGTCGTTGAAGCGAACCATGGATAGCTTGGACGAAGTGATTGCAATTTGCAAGTCTAATGGTTTCTAATTATGTCAAAGTCAACGCAAACCTTGAGACTTTCAGTAGTAGTATTATCCACAGAGGACTACAACATATTATGATGTACTTCTAAACAACTTATCTTGTTTTAAGGTGCTTCAGCCGTAGCGGCGTAGAGTCTCTGCTCATTCTTATGTAAGCACAATGATACCAACACATAATACGTACATCGTATTTATGTACGGTACAAAGTCGTTATTTTCATTTCACAACAAAACCTCTCTTGCTTCGGTCATCCTCATTAGTTGATTGTTCCGTTCATCCTCCTGACTCTTCAACTTCGCTTATTGACATGCTGAGCACTTATACCAACTACTTCACATCAGCAGTGAGTGTAACTGTTAGCCTTGGATGGAGATATGGATCACAGCTCTTCGCTAAACCGTGCTCGTTTCCGATTCGAGTCGTGCTCAGTATCATCTTCCGAGAAGGCAAGTGTTGTTGAAATATCCATGTTCATCCTGTCAAAGCCATACCATATCACTAACATAATTATCTGCTTATTACAGGATTCAAGGTTTCAGTCAACACTTGGATCAATACACAAAGAAAAAAGAGGATGCGGCAGATGAAAAGTTGCCTTCAGCTGAAGATAAGTAAAACGTTCAGATGGGCGCATACTAACAATTCAAGAAAAAGAGCTTCTCCCCGTGTTGTCGGTGGAGAACATGATATCATTGCCATAGATGCAGCTTTGAAATATGAGACGCTTGCTAAAATGAGGTTGGATAGAGCAAGGGCAAACGTTGAGGCGGCGGCAAAAGAACTGAAGGAAGCAGAAAGAGGAGTCGAAGATGCTAAGAAGTACACAAAAAGTGTGAAATCGTATTGCAAGAAGTGTCAAGAGAATCAAGCTAATGCATCAGACTATGTTTTCGTCAATCCTGCCTCAAAAATAGCTACAGAGACCAGAAAGCATGTTGTATATGTAGACAAAGACTCAACTCCTACACCGAAAGAAAACGAATCGTAGGATAATTGTTAATGAAATTTCTGTTATATTATTGTCTTAACATTAACATTTATTGTTCCTTTCTTGCACATATTCTTGTTCCAAGCAACTCGAAGTCAAATACAATGGTCTCTGAGTCGAGGAAAGAGATAGGAAAGACAGCGAAGGCTTCTATGAATGCTGCTTTCCCAAGTGTTCTAATAAGTGACTTCAATATTGAATCAGGGACACTTTGTATATTGGGATATGGTTCCTCATTCTCATTGCTACTGGCCTTGACCCATGCCTCATCAAAATCTACGCGGCATACTTTGTCGTTGACGGAATCATACGTTCCACTAACTGACAAGAATCCTTTGAAGAACGGAAAGTTGCATTTAGCATGGCTGACAATTGTTCCATCATTGTTTAGATCGTATTGCACCGAAAATTCTCCACCAGCCAAACCCGACATGGTTGTCATGTGTGGTGCGTAGACGACTCGCCATCGACCAGGCGCAACGGGCATAAAGCTTTCTTGACTTCCGGGATGTTCAATACTATCTCCGTTCAGAATCAAATCATTCAACAATCCAGTTCTTTCTTTGCTTCCTTTGTTGAGATCGTAAGAGCGATCGAGTGAATCTAGAAACCTTGATTTTATTGCTGCTGTCTTTGTTGCATCGACTACACGCCGTGTTGAGGAAGAGAAGAACTCTCTAAGAAACGTTGTACATTGGTTGTATGCATCCGCTTGAGGTTGATCGCCTCTCTCGATCTGACTTGCGTCTTTCCAAAACGCATGCCCTACACCGTCATATACACGAATATCGTTATCGACCCCAGCATCGTCCAGACTGGATTGAAACTTGTCAAGGAGACTGGAAGGAAATTGTGCGTCTTGATTACCAAAAACTCCACAAACAGGAGCGTTCAACTTTTGCAATTCATTGACATCAGTAACAGGTGATCCATAAAACACGACTGTAGCAGCATCCTGTTTCCGTTGTGTTGTGTACCTAATAGCCTTGCCACCCCCATAGCAAAATCCAACGACAGCTAACTTCTTCGCACTGTCATCATTGCCTGCCACCATCTTCTTGGAATCCAATATATCTACAGACAGCATCCAAGTCATCGTTCACTCTATCTTGCGGTGTACTTAGTGCAAGCCATATGGCCTTGGGGATGAAATCAGTTCACAGTCCCTCGGAATGTGTCTGGGGCAATAACGGTGCATCCCAAATCGTTTGCCAGCAACTCTGCCTTTTCCACAATCGATGGATTCAGACCGAAAAATTCGTGTAGTAGAATGATTGTATTCTTCCCATCACAATTCGTGTTTGTTGATTTGTATGCTAATATATCTACACCATCAGGGCCAGGAATACAGGTATTGGTTAGTTCCTCTAATGAAGTAACCTGCAGCGGAGGAGGTGCTACGAGGTGCTCAATTATATGCGCTGCCGATGACGACCAGGATGTTAAAATTGAAGGAGACGCCCGTGATGAAAATGCCAGAGAACCGACCAAGCTGCACGAGATGCAGACAAGGATTAATGCAATGGATGATGACATCATGGCTTCGGCTACAAATAAATACTACTAGAGAGTAGATACTCGACTATCTCTACTTATTTGCTAGGCTGAACATCGATGCAACATTCATGCACCAACTGTGGCTGTGGGCGGAAGATCGACATGTCGAGAGTGACGAGAGTGAGAAATGAGAGTGACTCACTGATTTTTTGGCGCGCAGTATCTTTTCATATTTCTTTATTATGTCCATGCCGATGCGAATGCCTTTGTCTCCTACCCTCGCGTCCGACGGCGACTTCTTGCATCCATCACTATCTTCTAGATCCATCACCCTGCTTTCTGTGTCGGTTCCATTTCGCCTCTGCTATCATGTCGCTCATGACCCAAAGCCTGCTGATGGAGGCTCAATCCCTTCGTCTGGAACGAGATATAGATGGCTCTATTGCTGTGTTGCGAGTTGTTATCTTGAACTGTAATGCAGATGCCGGTGAGAAAGCTACGACCGATACAGAGCATCAAATGACGCATCAACTGCGGGAAATGGCGTCCTATCAGTTGGCATTGCTGTTGCTACAAACAGGTGGACGATGTAGTAATCAAAGAAGTGAAAGAGAAGCTGATGAGATACTGATGAAGCTCGGGTATAGAATGAGGTTGTCGACTAAAGCATTTGGGTACCCTGCTTGTGAATGCGAAGTTGACAAGTCCAGCTGCAAATTGAAAACAAATGAAGAATCAAAACTGCCGCTGTTAATGATTGATAACATCCTACCTCAGCCGTTATTTGATGCTCTGCGGCACTCCTTCAGACCCAATTCACAATACTGGACAAATTTCTATAGTAAAACAATTAACGAAGGCGAAGGAGGCACACGACGCATTTTTGCAAGCCACAATGTACCACTTCCCATAAGTACAGAGCTGACTTATACCAAATGCATAGACAAAGCATGCTCACTTATAGAACAAGTGGCTATCATTGTAAAGCATTCACTGTCAAAACATTTCCCGTCAGTTTTGTCTGCATCAAGTGCAGAAGTTTGGTCACATCGCCGCCCTCCGGATGCACAACATCAACTGCATTATGATATGGACGAGATAAGGTTGCATAAACTCAAGCAACGACACAAAGATGAATGCAACTCAACAATAAGAGGAAGTAAAAGACAAAAGGTTGAAATCTGTTCAGAGAAAAGGAATATTACTAACAAAGAAGAAGATTTGAGCATGATGAAAGATATTTGTCCAATTGTATCTTGTGTTTTGACAATCAGCGTACCGAACGAAACAAAAACGTGTGATAGATGCGGTAGGCTTGGAGACGGTGCACCAACGCTTGTCTGTAATCAGTCCTTTGTAGGCAGTAGAAGTAATGAAGGCTGGCTATGCTATCCTCGGCTGAATCGGCTGGTTGCATTTCATGGTTCATTATTACATGCAGTTGTGCCAGGAATACCGTCAGAAGCCTTGAGCGAAGACGAAGATGAATGCTCCAGAGTCACGCTCATGATGGGGTTTTGGAAAGAGGTGACCTTAACAGTTCCAGACGAAACGTCACAAAGTTTGACAATTGGACCTAACGTGCCGTTTCGTTCCTCATTGCTAGACGAGTTCAAGCCTATTTCATTCAACGAAAACACCGTCACGATGCATAGGGACGCCGCAACCAATCAGGTGATAGATCCCAGTCTTGTGAGACCCCTCTGGACAGAAATTGATCAAGCAGGTGACTCCAACGTGCACTGCCGCGAAAAAGATTTCAGCGGTCGTTTCTTTCTGAGATCAATAGACCCAACAGATGTTGATAAGGAAGTATTAGGCTTATAACTTGTCCTGGATCTATTGCTTTTTATGTACATCCTCTTTCATGAGGTCCCACGTAATCATACATATGAATCCAGGCATTTGCTCCGAACTTTGTCCCTTCGACAACATCCTGTGCTTCATGATCAGTTCTTGGATCTTTCATCATTGGGTTGCTATCCAACACACTTGGCCAAAGTAAAGCTCGACCTAACTTCGGTTTCACTGGTAGTTTCAGCCCAACAAAGTTGGTTGCGCCACCTTCGATAACATCACTTAGATACAGAAAGAACGTCAAGATCCGCGGGCCGCATTGACGGTCTTTCTGGTGAGGAATGTAATCGTGATGGGGCCGATAAAATTGACCCATATCATATTTCAGTATTTGCAAATCCTCTGAATTTCCAGCAGGAATACCTGTGACCTTGGCCATCCGGTCATGTATTTTTAGCACAATTTCGTCTTTGCGACAATCATTGCGTTCGCTACACCATGCATTTTCGCTTGTGCGAGTTAGACTCTCTACTGCATCATAGCTTCCATCTGTCAGCCTTTGTCCAACATCTTTACTCCTCTCATACTTTGAATTGTAGCCCATCTTAATCAAATGTTTGCACTCTTCTTCTGTCAAGAAATCTTCGAAAGTGATTATCCACGGCGGCTGTTCCATGTCACGCTTACGGCTTGGCTCTCCTTCAAACGGTTCTGGTCTTGAATGCACCACGACGGAATAGTTTGTCATATTCTCCTCAAGTTCTACATCCCCCGTCTGATTCCCTGGGGCAGTTGCCACGATACGCTGAAACATGGAATTTAACTCGCCAGGTTTCAATGCTGGATCAACGTCATCCAACGGAGGACATCTAGCAGTAAAATCGATTTGATCGCAGGATTGACAAGACGGGCTGCATTTCGTTGTCATAAAAGCGACGTTGGCCTCGCACTCTCCGATGGCCGCCCAAAATGCGCAAAGGTCTTCTCTGTTGTAACATTCTCCTAGAATTTCCTCTGGTAATTGGTGCTTGGCGTTGGGACCATGTACATCATTTTCCATGTATGCGACAGTCTTTCGAATAACCTCCAGTGTATCTTCGTATGTGTCCCCTTCCACTCTTTGCTTGCTACCAAACTTTGAAACTCTCTCCAATAATTGCTTTTCCTCCGCTGAGATAACTCGCTGCTTTGGGCAAGAATTGCAAGAAAGAGCACAGTTCACTGAAACGATTGTACAGCATTTTAGATACTGATGAAGAAAACAGTTGTGTTGCAACAAGTTTTTCAGTGACGTAAGGCTCACCTAGCATGTATTTTGGATTAGCATCGCACTGAAACCCACAGCAGTAAGAATTAGACGAGAAGAAAAGATGCGAAACGAAAACTCACAGAGATTCCAACAACTTCTACACCATCAAAAACGATATCGGCTCACCTCTCCCGAGCTTGCCCAACGTTTACACTCATCGTCGGTGTCCTTACATTTGGTAAGCTCCTCAGCAGGTTCAATATCCATATCTGCGGCACAAGATCCGTCATTTGCATTACACTCTCCCTCGGCTTCTTTTGTCGCCGCCACCGCTAACAATCCTGTCACCACCACCACTACCAAGAATACAAGGGAGAGAATCCGCCAGCGAGTATTTGCACTGCGCATCGTTATGGTACTTCTTATTGCTTTCGATGAGCTTGGCGCTTGGTTTGTGTGCTTGGACGATGGACGCGAGCGATGGCGCTCGCTTTTTTGTTTTTTGTTGTTGGATGGATCTTGGATGCGATGGATCTTTTGGACGGGGATGTTGCTTCTTGGGGAAAGACGGGAAAAGGATAGGAGAAAAGAGAAAAGCTTCGTTCTTCGAGTTCCGTCCATCATTCCATTCCAACGGCGATGTGCCTGCGTGGGAAGCTCTAGCTCTCACCGTTCTCTGGTTCTTCCACTGCAAGGGTTCATTTATTATTATTATTCATGTATGGTTATTGCTTGAAGTACTTGTCATATGGTGCATAGTCATAAAATTATCAATAGATGATAATTGACTTGACTATGAACTGTCATATGAAGAACTTTACGCTCGTAATTGCTCATCATGATGAAAATGCCACATCAACTGATTCGAAGTTGCTCAACTGCAATAGCCTTCATCGCCTTTTTCAACTTCAATCCAAGATTTTTTGTCGCCTCATCAACAACCTTTGCATCACCTTCCTGAAGACCATTCTTTGTCATTCTCTTCCTTTTTTACTCCTTCCAATACTTGATCAAACAGCTCAGTTCTCCACTCCAAGCTCCCCCAGTACACTAGCGTAGGCGTTCCAGAACTGGATGCACCTTCGCTCCCACCAGCTGCAGCGGCGGCATTGAAATCGTCAATACTTTTCAGCTTTGGTCCATTCATTTCTTCACGCAAGTCACAACCTCCTAAAAATTGCTTCTGATTGTTGTCTTCGTCCTTCACATCAGTACACTTTCCTGTCTGGCATGCTGGTAAAGTTTGAAATCCATCCCAATCGTACGCCTTTTTATTAGGACAGCAGCTCCAAAACTTAGCTGTCTCATGAAATACAGGTGGCCCACTATGATATTTACAATCGGGATAGGGCCCACCCTTCGGAAAACGCTGATTGCATCCAAAGTGAACGCACTTGGACAAATTTTTCTGCGCCTCCTTTTCTTGGTCCAATTTTGCTTGTCGTTCGTCATTTATTTCTTTTACGGTACGTGATGGGCCGTGGCAGACAAAGACGTCATCACGATCGGCAATTGTTTCAATTATGATCCCATCGGATGGTAAATCTTCAAGCGACGTAGTGGCTGTGTCATCATTGTCAGAAGACCGACGAAGAGCTAAGTGCATACCTTCAGATTCAAGAGGATTTGATTGTCCATGATTTCCCCCCATTGTACGATTCCACAAACTGGTCCAAGAGTCGAGACGTTGGTCCATTCTTCCAACTCTTGGGCAATGTGATTTTTCAGAGTCTTGTGTTTTGACTCATCTTCGTTATCTTCGTAGCGTAGAAAAACCTTCATTTGAATTTAGGGCGACAGTATGTAGTTGGTGGGTGTATACAAGTGAGTTACAAAGAAAGAGGGTAGGTGTCGATGTTGAAACGATACCGAGCTGATCGATGTCCATGGAAGTTCGTGGTTTATTGTGGCGCTGATTTTCACAGCAACATGCTCATGCAAAAACAAATGTTGCGATGATGTGATATAATTTCGTCCACCATCTTGACGTCCGTTTGGTCTAGTGGTATGATTCCTGCTTCGGGTGCAGGAGGTCCCGGGTTCAAACCCCGGAACGGACCGCTTTAGTATTTTTTTCGCTGTTTCTGTGTTCTGGATGGTACCATAAGTACATGTACAATACCTACACTTTATTTGAGGATGGGAGGGAATGTTGCTGTTTTGTCTCATTTTGGGATTGTGGCTTCTCGCATCCAGCATGGATATGATAAGCATGATTGTGTCGCAGTTGAAACCCTGAGCATCAGTGTTGTTTCATTGCTTCTGTTAGCTTCTGCTTCATGGATCCACAATGACTTGTCATAGATTTGCAGTTGTTTTCATATCATGTGCTAACTCCATTCTCCATTGCATTGTAGTTGCAGATTCAGTTTGCTTGAATCTTGTATACAATGTCACTGTTTTCAATGCAAAGAGCCTCCAGCTCAAGAGTATACTTATTGTACACATGAATTGTGAGAATAAACTCTCTCTTACATTCACTCTTTCATTCACACTCTTATTTCAGGGTTTCTGGTAGTGCAGACAGTCTGTTACTCAGTAGTTCAGCCCTGGGACCACCTACCCAGGTCCGTGTTTTGACATTTCTCAAATGGCCACAAATAAGAAAAACAAAAAAACCTCGCTCAAGCAACACAAACGCACCAACCACCAACAACCACCAGCGATAATCAGGCATGCTACTGCAGTTACTGCTAGCTTCTCCTTGCACGGAAGAACAATCAGAGCAGCTCCCTTCAGCGTCGGTAAAATCCAGAGTGCCGCGACAAGTCTGTCCTATCTGTATGGCCCTTGGTTTCTTTCAAATCCTGCACCATCTCGTTTTGATCTGGGCGTTGCAGGTTGACACGCAGGCAATATAAACAGCTGATAGTGAACATTCTATGAATGTTTTCTGCAGTTTGGTTTTGCAAAACATGAAAACAGCAGAAAGATGAATCAGGGCCGGAAAAGTCCGCACTCTCAGCGGATTAATCATAGAAGTCAACATTCCGTTGATTCAGCCGACCAGGGGGCTGGGGGCTACCGATTTGGGAGCCTGAGGGGAAGTGACAATAGTGGAGGTAGTAGTAATTTCCAAAACAGTGGAGGAAGTGGTACTTTCCGTGGTTATCAGCAACAACTGCAACAGCAGGTTCGTCACAATGATGGACTTACAAATGCAAAGATTTCATCATATGCTCCAAAAAGAAGCATTCGACGACCACCGCAAAAATCATTCTCTTCTTCTTCCTCCTCTAGAGGAACTGATCAACTGAATCAATCTCTTTCCGACATTCATCGTTCATTGAGGGACCCTCCAGAAATCAATAGACAACGACGAGGACACGGAGGAGCTTACAATAATAGTTTTACTACATTCAGACCTCGGCGTCCAAATAGGGTGCAGAATATTCAGGCACAAAGTCTAATTCCAACTCGACGACAAAATGAGCAGCCACAAAGTCTAGGCAGTACTCGCCTGACAAGATCTTTAGAACCAAAGAAAGAAGAAGAGGAAGAAGATGATGACTTTGACACGATACCATTGGGATCGAACGAGTATCTCAAAGAGCTTAATTCACGATCGGCAACTACACAAAAAATGAGCAGCGACGACTCTAAAGCAAACCGTTTGAACCCCAATAACAACAATAATAGCGATGTTGGCAATTCATCCCGGGACAGCAAATACTCAACGTTAAGTCAAAGTATAAGAGTTTCTCCCATGAGGTTAAGTAAGGGAAACAATCAAATGCCGCACATCCGCCGCGCTAGCCAAGATTCAAGTGATAGTAGACATCCCTCAAACCAGAGTAGGCCACAGCATCATCAAGCACGTATCGTTAGGGCTAGTTTCAACTCCAATCAGAATAGTCAGACCAGCCAAGCTAGGCTGGGCAGAGTTCGTCAACATCGTGGGCAACAATCAAAACCATACTCATCTTCGTTGAACGAGGCTCAATTGCAACGGAATAGTCAATCTATTCCCGGGTTTTCTTCGCCTCTCATTCATAATCAAAGGCGCCGCTCCACCGTTGATGGTGGCGTCAGGGTCAATTTTGACGTTAGCGCCCTTCTTCGACATTCTAATGTTGGCGGTATTGGCCACAACAACGAAATCATTACCACAGAACAGCAGGGACCCGTAGTACTCAACAAAAATCCCCCAGAAAGCATGTTTGCGCATGCACAACCTTCCACGGGTCTATTAAATGGAAGCAGTGACAATGGATTTGGATTTACGCGGAATGTGAATGATGCTGCTGAAAACTCGACTGATAAAGGTTCACTTTCAACAGACAAGAGGAAGAAACGTCGCATATTTGTTGCCGCAGGGGTTTGCCTCATTGTAGTAATTGTTATTGTTGTCGTTGTTGTTTATATTACAACATCTCGGTCGTCAGATGACGACTCAAAGTCAAAGCAAATGCAAACACAAAAACCTGTAGAAAACGACGTTGAGTTTACATCCGAGTGCGAAGATTGCATATCAAAGCCAGTGTCAGACATTGAAGGTAGATGTAGTCCATCAAATTTACCGGGAAGTTTGAGTGCCTGTAAGAATGCATGCAATGCAGCCGCGTGCTGCTATTCAAATTTTGAGGGTGAGAAATGTTACGATGATTCGAATGAAGCTTCATTACTTGCATGCGGGCAGTATAAACCCCATTGCGATGTTGTGTATCGCCCGTGGCTGGGGGCATCTAACGGTTTAATCCCAGATGCGCCCGTTTCGCTTTTCGAGGGCAGTGATTGGGACGAAATTTGCGGAAGTGGTGCTAGTGCGAGGAAGCTTTCGGCAAACAACAGCTCGCAAACTTTGACCTGCTTAGAGTTTTGTCTCCCCTCAAAATGTTGCTTTGCTCCTACAATCCAAAGCGACCTCGTCAATCAGGGCTTGTTTCTTAACCAAGATGGGGCATATCAAAGTATAGAGACTGACGAATACATCATGACTAGCTGCACGCCAAAGAACTACAATTCTTGCCTAGACTATGCTGATGCATGTCGTGACCTCATCATACCTTTAAGGTTTTGGCAAGATACAGTCGTGTCTGAGTTTACTATGATGAGCTTTTCTCCGAGCATGTCGATCACCCCGAGTACATCGACAAGACGACCAACGCTCCAGCCCGCAACAGAAATACCGACAACCCAGGCACCGACGAAAAAGGTCGTTGCAAGTTCGCCGTCAGGTCAAGTCGACGACGCAACACGAGAACCAACACCACTTCCTACTGTCAAAGCATCAGTGGCCTTGACGACACCACCAACTACTCTCCCACCCGTTGCTCCAACAATACCGATTCCCGACCTAGCCAAGATAAGAAAGAGTTGCACAGGGTTCCAGAATTACAACCTTATCGCCAAAGGAGAGTTCAACGCTAGAATGAAATGTCACAATGCGTGCAGTGCCGGCCTTTGCTGCTTTGTGGATCTTGGTCTAGGTGATAAGAGTTGTTTCAATGGAAATGAGAATGTTTGCGCTCTCTATTCTGATTGTCTTGTTTTGCGAGCGAAACCAAACGACGTACTAGATGTGAACAGTAACAGCAATGGCCCATCCATGCCTACTGACGATATCACGAGTCTCTGCTCTTCCAAGTCTATTGACACACCAGTTGGAATTTCTGAATGCTTCGAAGCCTGTATGCCGGGTTCTTGGTGCTGTGGAGCAAGAGGGGAGTCATCATGTTTCGATGAGTTTGAAGAAAGTTGCTCAGCTTACGGTCAATGCGCATTGATGAGAGATATATACGGAGGCGATTCTAATCAGGCTTTACCACCTATACCTCCCAATGACTTATCATATAAATGCTCCTATTTGGCACTGCGTGCATTCCATCAATCTGGTGGCAATGCAATAACGGAGTGCAACCGAATTTGTGATGCTGGGACATGCTGCATGGGCGATACCTGTGGTATAGGGACAACTGCGACCGAAATAGAAATTGCAGATCGATGTGCTGCGTATGAGCCGTGCCAACACTTGCTGCAGCTGCCATTTCCTCCTTATGATATGGAGACTTTATGTATGGACAAACAAAGTTCACAATGCCTCGATGCTTGCTTAATTGCATCTTGCTGTTGGCTATCAAACGATGATGGGTGTTTTGCAAATTTTGAACAAAGTTGCTTGTCTTACGCTCCCTACTGCTCACCAGATATGAGTGAGATTGGAGATTTCCCTGCGCCTCTCTCACCGCCACCTTCTGATCTATGTGTAAGTGGACCACCATCTGCTTGTAGAAATGCATGCAGAGCTGGCCCATCTTGTTGTTTTGCACCTTCGATTGTTGAGAATTGTTTTTCTCAAAATGAAGAGGTGAGTCCCTCTATTTCTTGATGCTATCAATTGCTTGCTTATTCGCACATTCTCATGCTCCATTTTCCTCATGCATGTGAAGACTTGCGGCATGTGGGCTATTTGCGCCTCTTTCTATCAGGAAGACATCGAAATTGTCTGATTTTGATGATTCTTTACTTCATAACTTTATTACATCATTTGCATAAGTATTAAGTAAAATGCAACAGTAATTAATTCTAGCTGCTGTTTATTATCAACAGCGACAACATGAGCATGGGCCAACTCCAATCATTCTCGACTCATATCGAGCTTTGTTTAACTGCATATGCCAACACCCACTTCAAATTGGTCAGCAGATACTTGCAAGCCAAAGTCCATCTTTCACCATCTCCAGGATCATATGAAAACGGCAACCCTCCCACTGTTGCTTCGCCCTCACTCTTTTTATTATTACCCTCGAGGTATGCATCTTTCCCCACAACCATCCCATCTACTCTCATCGTATATGGTGCTGCTAATGCCATGTCTCTCTTCTCAACCACTAAGCATGTCTCGGCAATGCAAAACAGCAGAGCTTCTAATGCCATGTTGAAATTTCGACGTGCATAATATCCTAGGGAAAGCATAGAGCCATTCTCTTCATAGTGATGCAAATTGTACCATATCACTTCATGTGGTAAAGGAGGCGGTTTAGGACTGTATATTGGTTTCGAATGAATTCTTTTTGTTGTGTCGTCAATTTTGGTAGCACTATTAGGATTGTTGTCAGTGTCAAGATAAGCTGTCAATGCTGTTATTCTTCTACGCTCAACCTTTGGCCGTTGTGGCGATAGATTTGTTTGAGTATTATTACGTTTGAGCAAGCCGATTTTGCTGAAGCTGCCACAGGGTTGAAGAACAGTACTTTCGAAATGAGATGCCACTGTGTGGTGTGTTTTGAAGCGTATATAAAAGCAGAACAATCTGACCAAGAGCGGAGTTGATTTCACTCCAAGGAACAACCACTTTTTCAGGATCCACATTTGAGGGGTGCGTATTATTGTTGTTGTTCGAGGTTGCGGTATGATGTGGTAAAGATTGATTAACGTTGACATCTTGTCTCGATGCTGCATGCTCAGATGTACCCCAGGAGAACATTGATTGTGGTGTCGCAGTTGTCGATTGTCCAGGTGCAGCATTCCCACTGCCTGCACATTTCTTCACTAATCCAATCATGGTTACTGCAGATCTACCCAATCTTATACCACTTATTGTGCCAAATGGTCCACGATGCCAAATGAAAAACATATCTGACAACGCATGCCACCTACATGCCTGATGGTATTCTTTCTCTGTCCATATCCGTTTCGTTCTTGTAGACTCTAAGTCTGTCACCTCATTTTGATAAGATTGTTGCGCAGTGATATGACGGTTATTCAATTCATCATGATGTCTATGCAAGGCGGGGAAAACATTTTGTCGAAGATGATCGCGTTGTTGACGTATTGATTGCAACTCTTCTAACAGATGTTGCCTTTCTGATAATTTTGACACGTCCGTCATATCTGCAGTTTCCGACGAAGAGGATATCGCACCTGCTTTTAATGCTACAGTAGAATGAGGATGGTGGCGTTCGTCTATTTGCCCACTACTGACTTTTTGCATATGATTTGATTTTGAAATGTGTCTCGTGTCAGTTCTAAACCCTACATGTCTATGAAATACCCAGTGTGAATATAGCTCATCTTCCTCCTTTTCGGTAGCAACAACTCCTCTATTGAAGGATGATGGCAGCACAGTTTTTGTTGCTGCCTTTTGTAGTCCTGACAGCTCTCCGTCAAGGCCATTAATTTTCAAGGCAGATTTCTTTTCATGCCTTACATTAGGAAAGGAATGCGTTCGCGAATGGTGTATGTGTTGTGGAAGAGATGCTGCCGTCACAGACGTTGAATATACATTTTCGTGGTCTGAAGCAGAGGGTTCCGTATTGACTATTGGGACACCACATCGACGAGTGTTGTCGAGATCGGACGCCATGGTCACGTTGTGTTTTTGAAAGGGCTTTTGAATTTTTTTGGGGCGCTGCGTGTTTTTGAGTCGTTACGCGAGTAACAGATGTAACATCTACCCGAGTGGATGTAACAACTTGATCTTCCTCGAGCGAGTGAATGATGAAGGCATGAAGGACTAAAAGACAATGGTGTTATGTACTGTACTCGCTTATGGAGTTCGAAATGTTGATATGAGTATCAAGATGTTATCATGAATCATCTTTGCAATTACAAAACTTCTTCTATTATTTCTCCATCTTCTTCTGTCACTTTGCTCTCAGCAGGAATCTCCTTTTCTTCAGTATCTTTTGGTTCCAAATTGTCAACAAATTGGTCCGTCACAATTTCGTCATTCTTCAGTGATGATGAACCTGCATCCTTCGTCTCCTTCGACACGCTATTACGTACAATATCACCAGCGGCATTACCACCAGCTTGCAGCACTACAAACAATGCAAACACACCAAATGCCAATTCCGACGCCAATGCAGCTAATCCACCTGATAACAACCAACTAGGCACAAGTGATAGGGCTCCTGCTCCAGCTTCTCCGGCTGCAACTAGCAGTGTATCAGCTACCTCTCCTGCACCTGCAACACTATCACCAGCTGCAGACAACATTGCATCCGTTGCTGCATCCCCGACAAGCAAATCCTCCGTTCCCGACAGAGCGGTTGTAATTGCAGATGACGATGATCCATCAGTGAGCACTGCGCCAATTCCAGTCCCTTCCAATGACGAAGAACCGATTTCACTAGCTACAATCCCTGCACTCCCAATAGTTGTTGTAGTAGCTCTTGATGATGCAATCGTCCCTAATGCTGTTGCACCACTTGCAACACCTCGTCCAGCAGCAGCTTTCGATCCAGTAGCGGCAGCTGCAGCTGCTGCAGAAGTTGCAGTTGATGAAGTTGTTGTTGTAGTAGTTGATGTAGCAGCAATTCCGGAGGCAGCTGTCCCTCCAATCGCAGCGGAACGTGCCGCCGCTATGGAACCTCCTGTTGCTGCTATTCTCCCCCCTGATACAGCCGCGGTTGTTGTTGTTGAGGCCGAAGTTGCAGCGGTAGTAGTAGCTGTCGCTGCCGTTACTGCCGTTGCTGCTGTCGATGAAGTTGTAGTAGTAGTAGTTGCTGTAGCAGCAATTCCCGAAGCCGCAGTTCCTCCAATTGCAGCAGATCGTGCAGCCGCTATAGATCCTCCTGATGTGGCAGCTATCCTCCCACCTGATAGAACAGCAGTGGTTGATGTTGTAGAGGTTGCAGCGCCAGTAGTAGTTGCTGCTGTTGTTGCGGCGGTTGTAGTGGCAGCTATTCCACCTGTTAAAGTAGGGGAGGCGAAAAATGTGTGAGAAGTAGTAAGAAGTGTAGAACTCACGTCTACTTATTGATAAATTATCCAGAGTTCGATACAAGTTGCTTGCATTGCCTCATCACTCACCTCCCTCAGATAACACCACTGCTCCGCCTACAGCTGCTGCAGCTGTCCCAACCGCACCGACAGTATTTGTAGAGTTATCGTTACTTACGGACGCAAAGAAGAATGGAGACTCGTTCGAAGTGTTATCATCGTTTATGTTTGGTTGCTTTTTATTCTTTGCATAGAGAAGTATTGCATCGCTCCATCTCGTTGTCGTCGATTGCAATGGGTTGAATGAGGTTAAGAAGGCACTGCAAAATGAACTATATGCTAGCAAGAGGAGTAGCGAGCACGACGACATTTTCCTGCTACAGCCAGGTAGATAAGTAGTAGCCATTGGCATTGTTTCGTTCCTCTCTGCTTGCTTCATTCTTCATGCTTCGTCATCGTTATGTGAACTTCTTCGACAACAATATAGCAAAAGCAAGAGAGTTTCGAGCAGGGTTGTGTACCCACGTGAAATACCCCTGGGTAGGTAGGTATGGGTAGTATCCAAAATGTTCACCCCAATAGGTAGGTGGGTGTGGGTATCTACCCATACCCACCTCTATTTTGCTGGGTTTTGGGTAGGTGTGGGTACCTACACAGATCTTCAGTGTAGCACTGTCAATTCCAGCTCTACGTGCACCAAACGCCTTCGTCGAGGGTTTCTTTAGTAAATGCACCTGGTTTGATCATCATCATGTGCAAAAATTGAGTCCTCATCGTCTTATTTCTCTCGGCTGTAGATTCTGGTCTGTGGAGGAGAATGTAATATGCATTCATTTTGTATGCAGTTCAAGTGAAACTGCATCGAGTTTACTTGCAATACACATTTTCACTACTCCTGTTACCTCCTCCAGCACCTTTTGCGTCCGTTTGATCCCTTTTCAACGTACCCATCCAGTGTCCAAAAGAGCACCTTCTCGGGTAGGTGGGTATGAGTATCTACCCATTCCAAAAACCCGCCGGGTAGGTACTTTTTGGGTATACCCACACCCGGTACCTACCCATTTTTCGGGTACTTCAGGCTGGGTACCACGGTGGGTACACAACCCTGGTTTCGAGTTTGGAGTTTCGATACGTGGGTCTACAAAAGTTGCCCGCGGGAGTATCTGCTCTTGAGGGTGGGCAATTATCGTGGACGGGCAATCACCGGAACAGCATCACTTAGTGTCCGGTATCATGTCCGGATTTTGTGGTCCGGATTTCCGGGTTGAGTGGGTAATAAGTAGTAAGGCGGGCAACTTTTGTAGACCCATGTTGCTTCTCATTTTATCTTGAGTTCGACCCACTCTATATTACTAGCCTCGCTGACGCTCGTCTAGCCGCTGCGCGGGTTTTCTAAATAAGAGAGGAGGCACCGGCTATCTACTACGATATTGATTGTGTCTACTTATATACATAGCAGTATTCAAATAGTACGTTATGTAACACTTTAATAATTATGTAATCAATGTACTTTGCCTCTTCCGTGTGGCTTCCCATTTTCGTTCAACTCTCCTTCATATACAATCTTTCCGTTCTCCCAAATACCCTTGCATACTCGCCCGTCCTTATGTGTCATCTTTCCTATTCCATGCATCTCGTCAAATCTAAGCCAATCAAAGAAAGAGTCAATCGAAAATTCTAAAAACGGGGGGGCAAGGGGGGGTGTCCCCCCTGAACAATCAAATCTAAGCCAATCAAAGAAAGAGTCAATCGAAAATTCTAAAAACGGGGGGGCAAGGGAAGGTTGTCCCCCCTGAACAATCAAATCTAAGCCAATCAAAGAAAGAGTCAATCGAAAATTCTAAAAACGGGGGGGCAAGGGGGGGGTGTCCCCCCCTGAACAATCAAATCTAAGCCAATCAAAGAAAGAGTCAATCGAAAATTCTAAAAACGGGGGGGGCAAGGGGTCAAATCAAGCCAATCAAAGAAAGAGTCGATCGAAAATGCCCGTGAAGGCCAAAGGACACGCCAAAGGGCCCGGACCGACCGACCGAACGACTTAGCTCCTCTCATTATTTAGATTATGTAGAGGCAGTTTCGGCAGGGCTGGAAAGTGAGCACCATGAGAGAAAAACGGCTATCTAAGTGGGAAAATGGATGATTAATGTGGTGTTTCTGTCCAATCAGCTTCGAAAAGACCATGAGATGGATGAGATCCAAAAAACATTCGACATGCCAGGCATAGAGATACATTACTCTCTCTCTAGAAGATTCTTGTCGAAGTAAACAGCGCACAATACAACAACTGGGCTCACTATTCACTTCATCTCTCTCCAACGATGGGCCCGCCGTCAACATCGTCCATCGCTGCACTCGGCAGTGCTGTGAACGGAGCCGACATCCGTCCAGTCATTTACGTGGTCAATGCCACCGTTGATGGTGGTAGTAACAAAAACAACGACGTCGGTCCTGACGAACCTGGCAAATTACAACCTGGTGGTGATCGGGGTAATAAATCAATCTATGACAAATTTTTGGCTGCATTGCAGAGCAGCGACGGCAGAGATGAAACTACAACATCGGGGCACTCGACAGTAGGGCGTTGGAGACAAAAACATGGAGGTAGCGCGGAAATTGCTGTACCATCGGCAACCAACATTGAAATCAATGTCGACAATGACACTACTGATCCACCTGGCGCTGTTGCCGATCCCATTGGCTACTCAAAGGACAATCCACAAATTAATTTCATGTCACGTCGAGCTCGAGTTGTATCTGTCAATCGGAGACATGCCTTTCCACCCTCCAAATGTCCCCAAGGAAAAATGAATGGGATGACCTCCATGATTGGTGAAACGCAGGGGTCTGTTGGCAATGCATGGCTATCATCGTATAATCTCGAAAAAGAAGGTATTTTATCCAAGGGATGGATTGAAAAACATACGAATGTATTACCATCGGCTCTGGTTGTGGTAACAACCATAAATGAAGCTTCCATTACTAATTGTGTGGTGGATCGTCATGTCGTTCAGGCAGTGGAAGACTTTCGAATGACTCTCTCAGAAAAACGTAGCGTTCCAATTTACTTGGTCTGCTTGACAGATGGAGGTGTTAGCGGACAGAATAAAAGCAGAGCGAGGGATCAACTCGCTGCCATTCTCAAAGAGAAACTATGTGAGGAATGTTACCTGCCACAGAATCAGGTATATCTGTTGAATCACCCAACAGATTTGAAGCCGGATGAGTTTGAAACTGCAGTGTTGCGAAGTCCATATAGATCGGGGACACAGGATGACTCCAACAATGCTGGTGGTGGAGCCAAGCCAGTAATTATGAATCCTCAGCTCCGGCTTCTTGACCGCTCCCTTCGCGATTCATCTGCACTGTACTATTCTCGTCTAGCGGAAGCTCAAGAGCGCAAATTGTCTCTATGGCGGAATAGATACCACTCCTCGAATTCATCGTTTGAAGTAAATACGTTGATTGCTGGAATGAGATGTGCAAGGTATGCTGTGAAGGTTGCAACCTTGCGGGAGTTTCAAATGAAGACGGGGGCTACCTCCACATGGTCATCTGTGGATAATGGTGGGGAAAACTGGGCTGATAAGGGATCTTTATGTATGCGGTTTTATGAGGAGGCCTATCGGTGGGTGATTGAGATGCATCGAAGAGCGGTTACTTGGAGGGCAACGTCGAATAATTCTGGATCCGACCTCATGACTCCACGCAGCAGTGTATCGTCACCAAACATCACACAATCTCCCGGAGGAGGTATTGGTGTGGAGCTGCCTTTGCCTTCCTTTCCTTCGGAAACGCCCGAACCACCAATGACAGTTTCCACACCACCGACTGGTTCTCCTGCAAAAGGCGCTGGTTTAACAAAAGACATTGTCCTGTATACCAACTTATGGCAACAGTGTCGCGCTGTGGCTAGTATTATCAATTCCAAGCTGCTATGCATATCAGATGCTTCCAATTGCCAGGATACGATTAATCAATGGAAACGTCATCGGCTTGATTTTCCTCGCATCTCCTCAAGGTATACGTGACTATAACCCAAGTCAACACGATGACTTCTTCGGACCTGTATGGTATCGTATGCTATTCGCTACAAAAGAACTCCTCATCTTTGCTTGTACAGTTGAAGAGCAATTGCGTCGCGAATATGCTTCTTGCGACAAAAAATGGTACGATGATGCCAAAGCCATCATATCATCAAATGGCTGCACCGTGGAAGATTTATTCTGAATTGGCAGAGACAATTATGGGACTTGGAGCAGAGATGAATGAAAAGGAACTCTGTGACTAGCGATAGTGGGCGGCGAAGCACGTGGAAATTTCGAGGGTTCCAATGCCTCTGGAGCGGTGGCTTTGAAAAATGAATCACAAAGGGATCACAAGGGTAAGAACAGATGTTTGTTGTTGTCGAAAATTGCTTTATCAATCGTGCTTGGTTGCACTCACACTGTAAGTTCTCTCACCCATGCAGGTATAGCGCTAGAGTACATTTTACATGCGCTTGATTTGTTTGAAGTTGCCAAAACTAGCGCCGAACCTTTGATCAATATTGGAGACGCGAAGGTGTCTAGTGCGTCCGTTCGTTTGCATTATCTCGCTGGAAGACTTCTCATGAGCACTGATAATCCGGTAGGAGGAGCGATTCATTTGAAGATTGCAGCAGATCAAACGAAGAATTGGCCGTCGTTACAACTTTCGATTCAGCGGGCATTACGCGTTTGCGAAGAACGTTGCCTTGTAGTTGATGACGATTCATCCAGCAAGTCAGCTCGGTTAGAAGAGTCCAAAATTAGTTGCGCAAAACTCATTTTTGAGCCGAAAACTTGTGTTATGTTAACTGAGAAGGAAATCAAACAGGCACAAAGCAAATCATGGGAGTTGAAAAGTAAAGAGATTGTGTGGAAAGACGATGCAAGCGGCAAATCCAGGCCTCCATTTGATTTCGCCCTTTCATTCTTAAAGTCAACACACGCTACATCAGGTGACTCGGTGTGGGCGTGTCTTTCCATCAAAACACATGTCGATTTTCAATTACGTGCCAAAGCAATTGAGCTTTTTACTTCAGTGGGTAATTTCAAAGTTTCGTCTACAGACCCTTGTTTCAACAAGGCACAATTGCATTCTTGGTTGAAATCATCGTCTTCAGCAAGTGAACAATCACAAGCTAGTTTCTCGGATGGAATGCAGTTCACACCGAATGAAGTGGCATATATTTTGACAGAGATATCGCTACCTTCCGATTTTTCATCAGTTGCACTGGGAGGAACAGCCATTGGCAATAACTTTTACAAACCTGATAGCGGGAGGGCTACAAACATGGGCTACACGCATGCTCACGGTAATTTATGCGGATCGCTTCAAGACAAGGTAATTCTTAACGGCAAGCCCGTCCCTATCAGCAGTCTTCATGAGTCATCGAAATCTTTTCTTGGAGGTATCCCGTTTGTTTGTCACGGCGTCGAGATGAAATTAGGGGGAAACACTTCCTCTGTCGATACTATGAGACTTCGCGTAGAGAAGAGCCTTCTATTATCACCATTAGGTCGATCCGGCAATCAAAAGTTGCAAATGGAAGAGTGTAGGTACATGGCACACGCGTGGTCACGACCTGATCATCAACTTTGGTGTCTAGGACCTCGTTGTCTCCGTATTCTCGGGCCTCGTCCACTAATGGACATTTCGAATTTGACGGATCCTCACACTAATGGCATCGCGATTGAAGGGACTGTCAATCGCCTCATGTTCAAACTACAAGCTGGGGCAGATGTCGATTGCCGCGGTGTTAGATTGAGCATTCGATGTCGTAACTCTAGTGGTGCGAAGTCAAGTGAAGTTGCAGAGGATCCTGCTTCAGAAGGTGTCACGTCGGTGGAGCCTAATAGAGTAGCTTTTTTCGTGAAAAGATCAGACAATGACAATGCATCCCGTGCCGACGAAAGAGTAAGACACATCTCCCGAATGGTTGGGAGCAACGCAGTGATGTGTATATAGACCAATCAAATGTCACGTCGAGTGTTATAGCTCCTCATTTAGAAGCGGGAAAGTCCATGCTTTTGCCTCTGGACTTGTTCAGGCCTCTACATCAGACTGGAGACTCTACGGAGAATGAAAGCTGTACTACTTCCTATGAAATCACCATATCGTACAGACAAGTTCGCGCGATCAAAGGAATTAGCCAGTCAAGTGATTTGGGCGACCAGGTTGTTGTCGTGCGAAGTGGCACAATTACTTGGATTTCGCCCTTTACTGCCGAGTTCTCTCCAATCACCGGTAATCAGAAAAGTTTCCCAGGCGGCATCAGACACCCTTCTAATATGGTGCAGTCAGCTTCAAATGATTCTAGCATTTCGTCACATCTGATTGCTGCCGACGGTGAGCGTATCCGAATGCGGTGTCATTTGAAGGCCAATGCGCTTGGAAACAAAGTTGCAGCGAACATTGAGCATGTCTTAAATGAGGTACGTTAATTATCCCGAATCGGTTTTTGTAGCTTGTTCTCGACCAGGACTGTAAGCCATGTGTCGTCATCTTCCAAACATGCGTATCTCACATTCTCCCTCCTCTCCTTTAGAACGAAACGAACGAGGAGCAGAAGTACTTGTATTCTTCTGCAGATTCTAATCTTTTCTTTGCCCAGTCAAAGCAGGGCTCTAAGCTTTCATTAGCCTACTCAATTACCTGCCAAGACGAGTGCAACTGTTTCGGGCGCGATGTCTCTTGGGGCTCTTAGTCTCGGATGGAAACCAGCTGGTCTAACTCTATCTTCAGAAATGGCTTCAACAGATGGGAAAAAGCATGCTTGATGAGTTTGGATTGGCGCATGGTCCTTTGATCCTGTCCTGACATCGCCCCAATGAAATTTTACGGACCAAGATGCCACGTTTTGGGTGCACCCTTCAAAGCGAAAATGTTGAAGTGTCCATCAGCACCAAAAGTGGGCGTACCATTCCGTGTATCTTATCAAGTGACGAATCAAACTGCGAAGAGCCAAACATTGAAGGTGTCGCTGAACAATAACCAGAGAGGAGACTACAGTTCCTGCATCGAACCCTGAGCTTCTTATCGCTGGAAAGACGAAAGGTGAGGCACAGATGGGCCCTTGGGAGGAGAAACTATTTTCTTTTACGTTTATCAGTATGATAGCAGGGAAAGTTTCACGTCCTCAACTCAGTATATCAAGTGGCCGACATCAAACGTGGGTGATCAATGAGTCAAATAATCTGAGTTCCCAAACCCTGTTTGTGTTGCCATGAGAAAAGAGCTTAAAATTTAGGCAATTTGTTATCCCATGATCTGATTTACCTGCTCTTCAGTTAGATCTAGTCTGAGTGGGACGGCAATAAGCGGCGATGTCCCAGCTCGAGGTTTCTTGGTCGTTTCTTCTAGTTGTGCCAAAACATAATCGAGTTGATCATATTTTTGAAGAATTTCCACCTGCATATGAAGTGTACGATAATTTAAATGGAAATAATAGCATCAATGTCAGCTGTGCGTTTTGATAGAGTAGATCAATTTTCTGCAGATATACGTTTTATACTCACCACCGCTTGCAGATGACAGAGGTAATCAAGCTCAGTCTCGTGCCTGAACCTTTTCCCGCCCAGTCTAAAGGGCATTATATTGAGATAGACTGATCTAAATCCATACGAATCTACTTTGTTGAAGTCCACGTCGAAGCATTCTCCATACTTATTATAAATTGCATCTCTCATCTTGTAACCGTCAAATTCCTCTTCTTCCTCTACACTGGTACTTATGGCATTGTCCGACTCATCAGCTTCTTCTTGTTGTTTTCTTTTTGACAACTCTTGCTGAAAGGAGGATAGATTGATTTCATCATCATTGGTATCGCTGCCTTCGTCTATCTCACTTTTTTCTTTGTCTGCGTCCTTTCCAAAGAAATTACCCAGGAACTCGTCGAATGGTGAAGACTGTAGGGATATTGCTGGTAATCTAGGCGGTGTCGAGGTAGCCACAAATGCCGCAGCTGCGGGCAGGAAGAGTATAATAGCAGAGATCTTCATCTTGCTTCCCGATCCTACGTCCGTCAACACGTACCTATTATGCCCATGGAGAAAAAGCGCAGTCGAAGAATTGCGCCAGAAGGTGTTCTTTGGCGCCAAAATTTATACCAGGTCCGCCGCGTTAGGCCTACAATACCAAAACAGAGTGCAAAATCTTTCCTCCTCTCAATACTTAAAGGGTTGTTCATAAGACACGCGTTAATATTGAGATCACCATGGCACCACGCAGTTGTACTATTTCCTAAAACCATCCTTAGCAGTGCAGTTTCTATCTTTACTTCTTTTAGGAGCAAAATAGGGAGAAACTTGTTGCGTTTGCTCAAGATACTCAAAACGGTACCCTTCTCACCTTCTCAAGCTCAAGCTACCATTCTCCAGAGAGGCAGCTAAACTTCCTAAAGCATGTCATCAGCGAACATAGGGGCCCAAGTTGCGACCAATGGTTTGCTATTCTTGCTCGTTATGGGCATGGCTAGTACTGTCGATATCAGAATGTTGCGGCAACAACTGCGCAACTTCAAAGCAATCTCGATAGGGCTATTTTGTCAGTTCTTTTTGCTACCATTCTTTGGATATATCATCACTATTGCATTCAATCTTCCTGTTCCCGTTGGAGTGACATTGATCATTGTCGTTTCAGTCGCCTGGCGGCTCTTACAGTAACTGGTGGTGTGCACTATTCAACGCAGATCTTGGTTTGAGTGTATCCATGACTACCGCATCTACTGTACTCTCAATTGGATTCCTTCCGATGAACCTCTTCATCTACACATATGCAGCTTACAATTCACAAGAGGCTGAAAGTGGTACAAGCGTTATCCAGTCAATCAACTTTGGAGTGATCTTCATATCCATTGCGGTCGTAATTGGGGCGATTGGGACTGGCATATTTTGCTCTTACAAGTTCGATACACCTCGTTGGCATAAGATCGCATACATCGGTGGGAACGTGTCAGGAATTGCCCTTATCATTTTAAGCACTGCATTATCTTTCGTCGGCGGCGCTGATGGATCTCAGCCGACACCAGACGAGACATTGACTGCAATCCGACCTACTGATTATGTTGCAATTGCACTTCCATGCTTAATTGGTCTGATTAGTAGGCGACACTACTTCCTACACTATTGCAATTTTCAAAACCAGAACGGCTTACAACCGCAGTGGAGTGCTGTTACCAAAACACAGGGATAGCTACATCTGCATGCGCTATCATTATTCTCGGGTAGCGATCTTCAATTAGCTATGCGAGTACCAACAATCTACGGCTTAGTCGAGGCCATATCAATAGGTGTGTATCTTCTAATCTTTTGGAAGCTTGGTTGGTCAAAAGCACCGAAGGACGAGAAGTTTTGCACGATAATAGCAAAGACTTACGAAATTCATAATCACAATGAAGACCCCAACAAAGGATGATGATGATGGCCAAGAAGAGCTCGGCTCGAATGTGGAGAATGAGGATGAGGAACTAGCTGCCGAGAGCCCTCGCTCGGAGATGGAGATTGAGTGAGCAGAACAATCTGCAGTCGCAGAACCAGTGAGACAACGCACTCTCGGGAAAGTTGCAGTCAATAAAAATGAGAGAACCTTCGAACTGTAAGCATATTGTAAACACATGTAATCAGCTTCAGTTTACACTCAGCTCATTACTCTCAATTTTCCAAATATTAATATGTGACAACACTGTTGTTAAATTCCCTATATACATTGCAACCACTGTTTGTTCTTGCCGAAGATACTATGTGCACAGTCAACCTACAACGCAGCTTATTTCTTTGGGAACAATACCTCCTCGAAGTGTTTCCACATAACGGAGAACAGAATACCTTGAAGACCATTGGCCAAAATCTTTGTTTCCAATCCACGGAACATCAATCCTTTAATACCACTCTCCTTGATAACTCTCTGCACTACTTGCGGGTATGTCAATGCCTCTTCTGAACTTTGTTTGTATACTTTAACGACACGAATTGAGTTGGAACAGGTATCACTCACAGCTGACGAGCAGAAACCAAGAATTGCTCTCCTTCCAAGTTCTTTCAGTGGGTCATCCTGCTTTGGGATCTTTTCTGAGAGAAGGTTGTAGGTGAAGAACCAAGGGTAATGTCCGACGAATGTGGCAGAAGCTGCTGCAAGACTGCCATGATAGAGAGCTGGAACTCCCTCAACTTTCACTTTGCTGACAACATTAGAAAATTTACCAGTGACTTGCATTGTAGTCTTAACAGTATCCTACAATATTTGTTTCATCGCCATCGCAAGAGAAGAACATGAGATCAAACATCTCATGAAAAAAAAAGAAGTAGATTTCGTTACAAACGTAATCAAAAACATATCACTTACCACAGGCATCAAAAAGATACGGAATAACGCCGCAGCAGCACTCGCGGTACCAGTTTTAACACCCACATTCAAATCTTTTGTTGCGTCCAATGAATTCATCAAAGTCAACATTACCAGTGTTGGCCGCAGTATCACCAAAGCGAGACAATGGTCCCTGAATTAAGGCAGGAAGAACTCCACGGTAAAAACGAGGGATACCTCCATCGGCGTAGAGAGTACGCAGAGCTACTGGAAACGAAGTACCATTCCTGTATTGATAGTTGACCTGTTTTCGTTTTCATATATACACATGTTAGGTTATGATTACAAAATGCAAACAAAAGCAAGTTGGATTGTTTAGAGAAGAAAGCGTTCATGACGGCAAATAGTACTATGAATGAATATGTCCATGGTAGCATCTACTACAATGTAGACGATAAGATGATGATTCTATAACTCACTGTTGTCCTCATCCACATTAAAGCACCCACGTTCAGCCCCATTGCAACTGCGCCAGCAGTGCCTCCTCGAAGAGCACTCTTGGCGGCTTTGTCCATAATCTCGCCGAAGGTAGGCGGAGTCTTTGTTTCAGCAGATGCAGCAGACATGGTTGATACTTTCAGATATTGTACTGTAGTCCTTCCTTCAGGGCTGGTATGGTTCGTTGTTGGTGCAATGACCAACAAGCCGGAGGCAAAATCCAAAATCCACAGACCAAAAATGCTTTTTGCAGTCACGGAACACGTCACCGCCCGAACGAACAAACGACACGGCCGGAACGTGCGGAATCCTTAAAATGGTCAAATCTAAAAACAGCTTCAATTGATAGAAGAGTGAAAAAGCACAGAGCAGAGTGTAGTGCTATTATTGTACTATTGTCCAGCAAAAGTAGGCAAAACTACTTATATCTACATTAAAAATCTTTTGGCATATCGACGCTATAATGTCATGAAAGAAGTATTAGGAGGATACTGCATCCAATTCTCCTCCGACCATTGCGTATCCTTACCTTCTATGCAATGCAATTGGAATGTATGTCTAGCTTTGGAAGAGTAGTTCGATAAACTCAAATGGTCTAATTCTCCACAGAATGCTAACAAATCACCTGCCTTGCACGGAACAGGAATAAAGCCAGCTTCATACAAGCCAGCACATTCTGGTGGAGTCGCATTTTCTGGTATTGCTCCTTCCCACGTGACGTTGGGAGTTTCATTCATTTGCCGAAAAATCATTTTTAGTTCAGTGTGATCTTCATCGCCACTTCCATCATATGCTAGAGATTCTCCAAAATGCTTTGGATTCCTAACAAATTGCCGTCGAAGACTTTCGTGGTGACTCCCCGGGCGAACCCACAAGCATCCATTCTCAAGCGTGGCATCATCCAAAGCCAACCATAACCCTATACAATGTCTGCCGTGGTGTTGTGTACAAAAATGTGGAGTCTTGATGATGACTGTCACTTCTCCCCCAATGCCGAGATTGTTTGAATATATACATACTTTGAGGAACGCATGGCTCTTGCCAACCAAGCTCTCGTAGCAAGTTGCACACCTTTTCTGAACTCGTGTAGTCTTGAAATGCACCATGGTAGTCAAATGAAGACCATGCCCTGCCTTGTTTCAATGCCGCAATCTTATCTGATTGATACTCTGCTTTCAACTCGCCTTTATCATCGAGTGCATCTTTTTCAGCGAAGTAGTGCACCCTTGCCGCTGAATCGAGAAAGTAGTCGGAAGTAGATTGGGCCTCTAGCTGTCCTTCGTCTGTTCGAAATACCTGCGTTTCAGTTTTTGGGTTCCAATTGCTTTCAACCAGCTCTTTCATTGTTGATTTCATAGATTCGACTTCGTCGGGATTGGCAAACCCTGGAATAAAGATGAAGCCGTGTTTGTCAAAGAAGCGGCATCGCTTGGACGCTGATGTTTTCAGCTCCTCGCCGGTGACCCATGATGTGTAATTGGAGTCATCTTGATCGACTTGCTGCTGCAATTTCTGTAGCATCTCATCTCTTACATCCATGTTTACAATATGTATCAATTGTTATGAAGGCTCAAGCCGGAGACTCTCTATGCAGGTTCGGCACACCAACACTATGATAGCTGTATCATTGCAGCCTATTTTAATTGCAGCATTCTTGATTCTTGACTTCGACATTTTACAGAGAACACAACGCCTTGTTCTTTTTTCGAGAGAATTGCGTTCGCAGAATTGGGGGGATAAGGTATCCCCCGCTTGTAGCTGTGACTTTCCTGCTTCTTGCTAGCTGTCTTCTTTTCGCATTTTGCCACATCATCATGACGTTGTTCCCCCCACGCTGATTCATGGCGCGATTTTAAGTGAAAGTGGTGGTACGTTAAAGTTAGATGATATTAGGACTTATCTACATGCCTACATACTCAATCAACCATTTTTACCGACACTCCACCGCACAAAACACCACCTCATGGTGATCATTCGGCGTACTCTAGTACCTTAGGAAGTGCTTGTGACCACGGGTTTACCAGCCTTTTCGTCTTCATAAATATCATAGGAAGCGATTTAGGCCACCAAACCCGTGGTCAGAAGCAATATTGAGAGAGCTAGGGCGCATTTTCAGCACACAGGTGACGACGCCGAATTTCAACAGCCCGTCGGTCCTTTGAAAGGATTTTCGAGGTTCTCTCCAGCGATGATACTCGGCCAATCGATACAATATATTTATTAGAGTATACCGACCGAGTATCATTGCCACAGCCACCCCCAAGTCTCTCAAAGCACTGCCTTGCGGTCAAAATTCGACGCATCATCACAACATTTGACCCCCTATCCGAAGGGCCTCTCGTCGTAATTATTAATGTTCTGACCAAATAATCTTGTTATTATATATTAATAGAAGCGATTTAATCTATCAGACTTAAATAGGGACTTGGTATTAGCTGAGATATAGGCGACGGCGTCTACGCTGTCGGATGCCATGTGTACGGTAGCTTATGTAAGGTTACAGTAGCTAAGTTAAGGTAAAAAATAACGCACATAGGAGCTAGAATAAAATCGCGATTTACTAGCGCGGTGAATCAGCGTGCATGCCCCACATACCGACCACACCAAAGACCACCAACCACCATGCTATAAAGCACGCCATTAGGTACCATAACAGCCGCCTTTGTTCCAACGACCGGCGCTCATAGTTGCCCGCTCTGTCAACTGTGTTTCATAGCTGCACTTTGAAGTCAGTGCTTGATATTGTGCCATAAGTACTACCAAGATGATGCGCTCTTCATTCATTCTTCTCTTATTACTGAACCAACAAGCCAATGGCTTCCTTCCTTCACCTCAACGGAAGAACATCCCATCACTTGCTTTCTGAATCGAAGACTCTACTGGACAACATACTTGACGAAACAGCTTTCAAGAATGGACAGACAGAGGAGTTGCTGATGGATCCACTGGCAGATATGAATGAAGATGCTACACCATCTTCTTGGTCATATGCAGAATTTGCTCAAACATATCCCAATGTGAACAATATCGGAATAGCCACAATAAAAACAGCTTCCGCAGATTTGTTGGCACAAGTCGCTATTTCGCACACCCCTGTTTCCGATATCGATTGGGAACGAGCATTCTTGTTCTGTGCATTCGGAGCAGTTTATTTAGGTAAGTATAACACTTAGCTTTCTATTGGCTATCTATCTGTCTCAACTCTATCTAACATCAAGTACATCTTCTACATGTATGATCACACTACAGGTGCATTTCAATATTGGTATCAAGTCAACATTTTCAAAAAGATCTTTGATGTTGACAAATTCACATCTCAATCTTGGGGCGACAAACTGAAAGATACCGAAGGGTTGAAGTCTCTGGCCGCACAAACAGCTCTTGATTTGACTGTTTTGACTTTTATATACTTACCCACATTTTATATCTTCAAGGCTGGAGTATTTAGTGGCTCAGCCTGATCCAGTCAGTGTGGCTGTCGAGCGGTTTGGACAATTACAATTCCAATTTTGCGAAGGATGAGTTTGACCTAGTGAGAGTTTGGGCTCCAGCAGACTTGGTATGCTTTAGTGTACCCCTGTATCTCAGATTGCCAGTGAGACACGTTGTCAGCTTTGTCTGGACAGCATATCTATCATTTGCTAGAGGTGGGCATTAATATGACAGGAGCAGCGATGGTCATGATTTACACTAACAAAGTAGACTGTCTTTGAAATTAGACCTTTCGAACGCTGTCACTTGTTGTTGTTTTCTGGTTCTGGCATGGACACAATGATGTGAAAATTCAATTGTTGAAGGGATTCTCAATCCTTACAAAATATCCAGCGTAGAGACAAGAATCCAGTGGCCCAGTTTGAAACTTTGGATTCGTTACCCATTTGCTTCAACTCTTGTTTAAGACGTGGCAGATCTCTATAAAATCTATCTTCCCAATCATTTGGTATGTAGCTAGTGCAGTCTTTGCGCACACTGACTTTGTACCTTGCATGGTTTGATTTGCCTACCTCAAATCCTTCTGATTCATTCTGTGGTAGGTGATGATATGTCACATGAGTTTGTTTCTATTTGTATTGACCGTAACCCAATTTAACAAGACTCGCAACTTTCGTTGCTGGAGAGGAGGTATGGGTGTGTTCATCCTTGCTCTCAGTAACACCATTTCTGCAAAATCTTCGTCTGTCATGAAACTGAAGTCTGTTTGTTATCATGATATCAGTGCATCTCGAGGAATAAAGCGGAAGGGAACGTGCGCAACTAATGTAATTTAGAAAGTTTCTCACCTTCAAGGACAGTGCAGTCAAAACTTCGAAGAGCTTGGCGAGATTGTTCTGATATACGAAAGATGTCGCAGATTAACATCATATCGCGATGGAGGCGTGGCGGCTCGATTTCAACTTCATCTGCATCTGATGATAACCGCGACGATGTTGTCTGTAGAGCAGTCATAACGTAGATATGTATACATTATTTTGTGAGCATATATAATTTGCGACTCTGCTATCTCGTGCCTCACAATCAATGAATGAAGATTTATCGTTCAAAATTCTAATCCTAGGCCAAATCTAAAAGTGCAGGGTCTGCCTGCCAAGATGTTCATTCTCAGAGCAAATGTTGAGTTCATATTCGTGAGCTTATTGCTCTGATATTGGAAAAGCCAAATTGTTGTCAACAAGTATTTACATCATCTCTTACTAATCATTATCAGCAGCGCTTTTATCACCTACTTCTTAGCCTTTCTTAGCCCATAAATTACTTCTGATGTTTCATGTTCGTTTAGGTTTAGGTAGGAATGAAGGAAGTGGAAGGTTCACGACCTGCAAATTTCTGCAACGATCTAACGGATGTAGTAGTGTTTAACGGCCTTCTAGCTTGATACGTTGGACTTTAGTACATTTGATCTTTACAAGAAAAAGGCTACTTTACAAGAGCAATGTCGCTTTTTGAAAAGCCATCTTGGCGAAACAAGAGTGTGAAAAGATGCACATGAAACATAAACGGAGAACGGAGTTTATCATTGTTGTTAGCTCATAATACAACACCAGCAGCGAATAAAACAAGGTTCAGTAGCAGCCACGACGACCACCATGAATCGATCACGCTCCTCCGACGATCACGAGCTCTCTCATCACCGCATCTCAGCGAAATCCCGCTTCTCCACCACCTCCTATCTCTCCGACGCAACTCTCCGAGGCGCCCTGTCCTCACCATCAGAGGACGAGAACTCTGATACCAACAAAAACGAAGCACCTTCAAATCCAAGGGCGGAATTAATGGCCGAGGGGATTATGACGATGAAGACGAGCTGAGCGGACTTAGTGGATCTCGTGCCATCCGAGAGGCAAGCAAGAAACACGCCGCTGCAACAGCTGCAATGAATGATCTCGAGAAGGACATCCACCTCGCTCGAAGCACTAGCACCAGCAGTTCCGCGAGTAACCGAGACCGTCCCTGGCGCTCGGCCAGTGGTGCGAGTGGCACCAGCTCTGCCACCAATAGTAGTTACACCACCGCCGCGACCAGTTCGGATCGGTGGGCACAATACGAGACGGAAGATTTGGTGGAAGAATCTAGGAAGGCCACCTCTGCAGCGGTGGTGAATATGGCTACCCGAATTGCCAATGATGAGGCTGAGAAGTGCGATGATGAATATGTCGGGTTAAAGACAGCATCTCCTACTAGAGCCGAGACTAAGAAATCATACAGAGATGATCCTCTTCAGGACAATGGGAACTCCCTATCCCCTCCTCCTCCTCCGCCTTCAAGCAATCGTTCCACCACGGATTATGTCAAGTCGCGTCTCTCCACTTTGTTGGCACCGGATCATCGCAATTCAACTCGTGCACAATCGGATTCTCGAGTAAGCTATGATGATGTCCGAAGTGAAGCGATGAAGATGCTCCAATTAGCCGATGAAAGTCTCAATCTCAGTCCCTCCTCCCCAAACAGAACAACTGGACTGTTCCGTACCACAGGAGGGGGATTGGCCATGCGAGAATTAGATGAGGAGGAATCGGCTGGAATTGAAATTACCACGGGGGGAAAACAGATTCAGGCAAGTATTTCGGGGTTGGACACATTCAAGTCATCAGAGAAAAGTTCCATTCCAAAATACGATGGGACGTTTACGATTGGTTCTCATGATGAGGAAGATAACTACCCTCCCTCGAATGCAAAGGGGAAGGATGGAGATACACCCTCACTCTGGTCAAGCCGCTACTCCGTCGAGCGACAACTCATGGCAATCACTGGTGGGTTGGATTCAGAACACATGCTCAACAAGATGGACAACTTGCACGCCTCCCGTGAGAAAACCAAGAGTGCTCGTGGATTGTACCGTGCATCGGCTGCCGCTATGGATGGTAGTGGGGAAGAGTATGTTGATTATACTCGATCGTATTCGTTGGGTGTGCATCTTGGAGGGGTGTGGCAATGGATTAAGGGGACTATGTGGAGTGATGTTTCAATGAATTATGATGGGACTACGCAGAGTTTGGTGCGGGCTGAAAAGGCTCGTGTGAAGCGTAGAAATATTCTTATTGGTTCTGTTTTCATGGTTTTATTCATGACTATTGTTGGAGTGCTGGTACAGAAGGGGAACCCCGTTGGGAGTGCTGTGAATTTTTACGTCCTGTCCGATGAACCATACGATGTGTCCGACCTTCGACAACTTACGCGAGATCTTGAAAAACTTCCCAAGGATGCAGAATTTGTGGTCCATCTTGGCAATGCGAATGGGGGTGAACAGTCTCAGTGCGAAGAGTATGGATTCGAGCGTGCCGCAGCTGTGCTAAAAGAATGTCCTGTCCCAATGTTTGTTATCACTGGCGATAAGGATTGGGCTGCCTGTGGCAGTAAAGGTGCAGCTCAGGAAGCTTTGAGATATTGGAACAATAATTTCCGTCAATTTGACAAGAACTGGGACCACAATTTCGACGTGCGTTATCAGGGATCTGTGGCTGGGAATTTTGCCTTCTTGCACAAGGGTGTTTTGTTCCTGAGTGTTAATATTGTTGATGCCGACACAGAGCCAGAGGAGATGACTGCTAGGCACGAGAGAAATGTCATGTGGACGAAGGAGCAGATGAGAGAGTACGAGCAAAGTCAGTATCGTGCCGTTGTTATATTTGGTCACTCTTCTCCCTCAGAGGAGCAGGGCGAATACTTCTGGCCTGTCATTGATCAGGTTAAAAACATTGACAAGCCTGTGCTCTATCTCCACTCCAACAAGCACGGAAACTACGAAATATACACACCGTTTGAAGAGGCTGAAAATTTCAAGGCGGTGCAACTTGAGAAACAAGGCAAAGAGGCTCCCATGAAAGTTACCATTTCGGGTAATGTTTCTAAGCCTTTCAAGGTGTTGAGGAACAAACATACTTAGGGAAATCACTGTGTGGCAATGTTGCGTTGTGAGATAGAAACTTGTAAAAAATAGGGCATGCGTGATATATGGAGGCTACTGATAATTAATTAATGAAACACAAAAGTTACGCAAAGTTACAATTACAAGGACAAAATCAGGTTCTATACACAAATGATGCATATCAAGCATCTTCCAAACAGCCACCAACTAAGGAAAACTTGGGCACAGGAGATTGTCCATAGCTCACAAGTTTCCAACCCTTGTTTGGAATAGTATTATCAGACCCTCCAAACAGTGGACCACCCAGCCCGCCGCTCTTACCATAGCTTACTGGACACTCGTAAAAATCAATATCAGTCGTTTTTCCAGGAGCTTTTCCTTTGGGAACAATCGACAGAGACCAACTCCTATTGCCATTCGAAAAGGTACACAAGAAGATACGGAATACCTCCTCACGACCTCTCCAAACCCCCTCTTTGTTATACATGGGTGTACCTTCATGCACACCACCTTGGATGTATCTTCCATTCACTTCCGCAAGACCAGCTCCCTCTACAAACACTGTAGCTTTGGACCGTTCAGCAGTCAACGCCTGAAGGCGGTAGGCTTTATATAAATCATGACTTGAGATGAGGTTAGATTCGGTAATAGTCGATGCTAAATCGCTTGCAGGGATGAGTGACAAATCAATCTTTTCGGCAAGATGACGTGCAATGATCAACCTCTGTTCATGCTGGCCATCTGATAAGGCGTCATCCATTGTAAGTAGGAGGTGGGGGAGCCGATGCACCAGCCTTTTCAGCGTACGAATGCTTCAGCTTTGGAGTACGAGAGGCGAGAATTTCATCTTCCTTCTCCTCACCAGCATTATCATCTGTGCTATCTTCCATCTTTCTTGGTAGTTCAAAGTCATCAAGCGATACAATATGCCGACACTCCTCAACCCATTTTTGAAGACATAAAAACTTGGTAAGCTCACTTGCCGACGATTGATCATCAAAAATAACTTGCTCTAACAACGCAGCATTCAATGCGCTCACTCCACCGCGTTCTCCCCAGCCACATCCATTATAGGCGTTATTTGCAGCATTGTTAATGGTGGATGCAATGTTGCCGTGACTATTTTGTTGATGATGGTTATGATTCCAAAGCAACAACGACGCTTTTGGTAGATCTTGAATACGTTCCATCGCCAGTAATCCAAGCTGTTCTCCTGAAGGTACCTTACTTGCTTCATCTAATACAGCGCATGCCAATGATGGGTGTTGTGACATCATGACATTTAAGTGAGTTTGAATGTCCTGTTCCAATTTGGGTATATCGAAGTAGTGTGCAGCACCATTGAGTTGAGTGAGTAATCGAACCTTTTCTTCCAGCGTGCTATTGTTCTTCGCAGTATTGTCGGTTAAACTTGCCAATTTATCCGTGAAACAAAACTCCACCAACAACTGCAGCACTCGACCTGTATAATCTAACTTTACTTGTAACACGTCATCCTCGTTGTTGTGATTCGATTGAGTTTCTTTCCATTCTCCGTACAGACATCTTCGGAAAACTGGTGACCGTGCCGCTAGGAGTGCTTTGATGGCAGGTACTGCTGTGATGGTGTCATTACCATCTGTTGATTCTGGGATTAGATGAACGTCAGATAATTCTTCGTCGTTCAACAGGGAATGGATGTCAGAGAGTATATCACGTGTAGAAGTTTGGTAATCACCATCGGTGGATCCAGTTGAGTCAGAGGCTTCTTCGGCAGACGACATCTTGGTGTTTCGACGGTCGTCTTGATGCATTTATTTGTTACTAATGAGGGCGCTGAAGTTTCCGTCGCGGTAGCGGCCAGCGGCGTGTGATTATCACATGATTGTATGGTGGTAGGTATCTAACTGCGAGGTGTCTTCAAGTGAAGGCAGCTTTGATGTCAGAGGAGATGAATGCAAGAAAGGTGACGTCACCCATTTTCATTTACGTAATCTTGAACACATACAAATACGTAGGTTTACTTGTACATTTCCCTCCTATGTTTGCCAAGAAACGAACGCAGCCGTGCCCTCCACGATGACATTTTTGGACTGCTAGCCCCTCAACGCACCCGCACTCATTCAAAACGTTATCGGTGTGGTTGTGGAGAGCTGCAACCTACATCGCTATCAGCCAAGAGCAAGAGGACATCAGGTGCGTGATCAAGATCAAGAACATCCGGCCAGCGGTGGGCGGTGGTGTCGTCTCTCCTGTTTGCGGCGGGATGATGGCGGTGGAAATCTGCGGCGTTCGTTGGGTGTCACAGCGCATGATGTGTATCATGAAGAAGCCTCTTTTGCAACGCTATTGTGCATCGCTCATGATGCTTTTGGGGCAGGATGCACCAATGCTGCCATGCATCGTTCACGCCTTTATCATCTCAAATGCATGCTAACTCATTCTCCCGCTGTGTACTCTATTCTCTGCAGATTATTTGTTCACTTACAGGACTGCCCCTGCCCCTCACTGTGTCACTGTATCGACAAGAACTAATCATCAGCATCATCAAAACATACTGCGTCGATCATGCCCAAGGGAAAATACGACCGATCCCAAACCAAGAGGCACGTTACAGCATCCATCCCATCCATCAAGGATGCCTGTCAACAATTCCCCAATGAAGAATCGGCTATCGCCTTTCTAGTTTCACACGGCATCCTCACAGCTGCCGAAGAAGTCAACTGCGTTGCATGTGGATACCACGGATGCCGACGCAAGTCCAAGGCCACACCCAAATCACTCAAATGCAACAAGAAGGATTGCGGCAAATCTCAATCACTAGTGGTCAAGACCGTCTTTGCAAATACGAAAATGCCATTGCATCAAATACTTTACATTGCCGTGTTCTTCTTGTTTCAATCTCCGGCGGCGACTGTGGTGTCTCAACTTCATTGCTCATCGAAGACTGTGAATGAATTTTATCAGTTGTTTCGTCAAATGATACGTAAGGTACTGGAGGTAGATGGTGCATTCAAGGCTGAGGATCATGTCGATGCAGCAGCCTGCGGCTACTGGTACTAGTACTACTGCTCATTGATAAGGATGCCGAGAAGAAGAAGAAAGGAAGCAGATGATCTGCAAGGCCTTGGCGATTTGGCGTCCAAATGCATAGTGAAAGTATGTGGGAAGCGTTTTTGGGCTGTCTCAAGAGAGTGACGTATGATTCGAAGGAGGGTTTCAAGGTTGTGAAGGAAGCTGCGGCACCAGGTGGATGCCACTGAAGTGGCGGCTGCTACCGCGGCTGTTGCAGCTGCTACAACAGCTGCCGCCGCCGCAGCAGCATCTGCAGCTGCCTACGACAGGTGTAGCGCAGGGTGGTGAACCGCCTGCTCTTCCGCCGATAGAAGATTTCATGGAGACTGGATCAGATATCATTGGTGTTGCAGAGGCTATAATTGATATCAACCCCAATCAGAAGAAGAAAGGAGGAAAGCGCAAGGCAGGTGAGAGTGTTGCCGAGGAGCATTCATCAACAGTAGTAAATCGTCAATTCATGGAGGAAAGTCAACCTAGCTGATACCAAGCGCCACAAAGCATCCTCGTCTATCCCATCCTTTATGGATATTTGCTGTCTCGTTCCAGACGAAAAGAGTGCAATCTCGTTTCTTACCGCACGCGGTGTCTTTCCTAATCCAAAGGAGGTTATCTGCGCTCACTGTGGATACAAAGGCTTCCGCCATAAAGGCAAGAAGACACCCAAGTACATAAAATGCAATAGGTGAGTGAATACTTGTATGCAGTATGGATATCATGATTGCATTATGAACTGGTCGAGAGATGTTTCGTGCTGACAAATCGTTCATCTCCCATCTATCTATCAGGTGTAGCAAGGGCCAATCATTGATGAAGGGGACACTTGTTCGAAAAAGTCTCGCGTCCCTCTCCACCAAGCACTCTATATGGCATTATTTTGGCTATCTATGAGTTCAGCATCTACGGTCATTGCACAATTGGGCTGCTCCAGTGCCACGGTAACAGAATTCTTTGGAAAGTTCCGTGCCCATGCGAAAGAGGTGCCTCGATGCCTCTCCAAATCCTGCATTTGAGAATCGTGACCCTGAACAGATTGAGCAGCAAATGAAGGTTCATATCCCAAGGTATGCACGCAAGAATGAGAAAGCGCACAATGACCACTTTTCTGCGGCAATGTGGCGTGATTTGAACGTAAATAATCTTTGGGGAGCATTTGTGGAGTCATTGAAGACAATCAAGTACGACCATGATCCGGACAATGAAAGCAAGAAGGTTTTTGTATTAGAAGATGGAACTGCATGTTGCAAGTATCATTTGAAGCAGCAGGGTGTAAAGGGGAAGGAACCCAAGCAGCAACCGCTTCAGCCGTCGCAGGAAGAGTTGGAGGTCATTGCTGCTCCTGCTTTGCCAGCGTTAGAGGTACCGACCATTCCTAATGATGAGGCTGATGTTTGAGGAGAGAAATCTGTTGGTGCGGTGAATGCATTTGCATGTTTTACAGTCGTGTAAAGTGATACGAATACGATAAAATCAACCATATATGGTAGAGTGTCTATGTCCATACGTCTCCAAGACAAATAAAATGTGTCATTTGCAATGTGCACATACCCTTGAGGCAATACTTAGGTGTACGCAAACCAATCTGTACCTAGTTGACTCAAAGTGGGATTGGATCAGCTGAGCGGAGAAGTTGGGTTCAAAATACTCTTGATCATTACTTATGTACTTCGAACTTTTATTTCTGCATAGAGAGTGAGCAGCTGGATCGGACAATGAGCTCCCGTCACTGAGCCCTTTAGCTGGTAAAGAGGAGTTATTCGAGCCCCAGATCGGATGCTCATGAGCGTCACGCATTCTCTATCACGTACAATTTCTTGGATAGAAATTGGTAAATAAGTACGGTAAGGTATGGTATTCTCATTTACGTAGAATATTTTTCTTTCATTCACTCACGCGCACGCCGTCGAATGAGAAGAGATCATTTTACAAAGACAACGGTGGCAACGATGACTGTGTCAAGCAGCAATAAGAAACCAGTACTACAGCGCTCCATCCCGTACGGAGCGCCCTATGCCTACGAACAACTCGCTGAGGCCGAGGCCAAGAAGAATCAACCTATTCAAGAAAGCTCGATTCTCGATGGCGTATCGCTCTCATCCATTTTACTCTCGTTCGACAACAATCGCTCTGCTGCCTCATCTTGCGATGACAGCTATAGTTACAGCTACAATGCTGAGAGCGATGCGGAGAGCGACGACGATGGACGTCTCGGGGCAACACCGTCGAAGATGCCCCTCAAGAAGCGAGGAAGATTCCCCTCTATTTCTCCAGTGAAAAGTAGCGAGGACAATGAAACTCTTGACATTCCAGGAATGTCGGACTGGTCGGTTGATATCTCCCGCATGTCGGTGCCGGCTTTGATGATTGACCGTGGTGATGAGGAACCGATTGCTCAGGATGCAAACACGACGCCCTATGAAGTGGCCGATGATGATTCTCGCGAAGATAGCCCCAATGAATCGTTGCAAAATGATGCAGAAATTTCAATCGCTTTGCGTGAACAACTTGAATCGTTGGGGCTTCGATTGGATTCCTTGGAAAAGGCAATATTCTACTCCGACAGTGATGATTTGAATAGAAGAAGTGGTGTGGATGTAGGAGATCAAAACCAAAATATGGCATTTATCGTCGAGGAGGACTCGACTGTTGAATCAGTCGTTGGTGAATCAGTCGTTGATGAATCTGTCGTTGGTGAAGTTTTTGATCTTTCGGGAGCAGAAGAGAGTGATAATGGCAATGTACGCAACGCACGTAGCAAGCAGTCGTTCTTTATGAAATTCTTCTTCTTTGGTGGTTGCCGAAAGAGTTGAGTCTGAAACTGCCAGGAGCGAACCATGCGCACAGTTGAAAACACCAGATCTTTGGAAGATCTGTCGTTTTCCTGTTGAGTGTAACGCATAATGCATAGATACATAGATAATGATTAGACATGAGATTGTACTATTACAATCTAGACACTTCTTTCTTTTTCACCAGCCGCTCTCCAACTTTAACAATTAGCTTGCCATTATTTTGACCTTTGAATAGATCCACCAACGCAGATGGTGCATTTTCCAAGCCATCACGTATATCTTCTTCCTGATAACGTATCTTTCCTTCCAGGACCCATCGTGCCAGGTCTTTCTTTGCTTTTGACCACTCCTTTATGTAATCAAGTACAATGAAACCTTGTATCTTCGCTCTTAGAGAAATGATGGACATGCCATGCTTCATGTATAGTACCTGTTTGTGACACAGTGTTATCAGTCTGTTGTTTCGTCAAATCATTGTTGTAACCTGAAATAGCTCCACATATTGCCACTCGCGCAAAATAGTTCAATCGAGATAAGCATTCATTCAATTGATAGCCTCCCACATTGTCGAAAACAATGTCTAAGTGATTTGGCATCGATCTTTTTCAGTACTCTTCTCAGCCTCTTTTGGAATTCGGCCGATTTCAGTGCAAACAAGTCAGCTGGATCTGATGTTGTTGCGTTGCTTGTCACCTCATTCTCCATTTCTCTGTAATTGATAACTGCATCACAGCATTTCAAATCATCCATTAGCAACCTACATTTCGCATCACTTCCTGCAACACCAATAACTTTACAACCGTAAACATTCTTCGCAATTTGACAAACTATACTTCCGACGGCACCAGCTGCAGCGTTTACCAATACTACCTCTGGTCGCTTGGTTTCAGATGGTAAACGCGGGCAGCCTACACGTATGAATCCAAAGTAAGCAGTCAGCCCTGTAGTCCCCAATATGCTCAAATGGATAGTCAAAGGGAGCTCCTTTGGAATTTGATTATTGCTATCACTGCAAAGCTCGGACCAAGTCTCAATCTTTCTTACGCTTCTTGCTGAAACAACGGCATACTCTTGCCATCCGCCTGCTTCACCTGCAAACTCCTGAGACAACATCACCTACTTTCAATCTGGATGTACCCCTCACTGCAATAACTTCACTTAATGTTGCACCACGCATGACCCCATTTATCGGCACAGGTGGAAGATACGATCTAGCACTGCTCATCCATCCACGCATGGCAGGGTCGATCGAAAGATACAGCCGATGGAGGAGAACGAGAGGTGTTTTATTGCCATCATCATCGGGGAAATTTGGTACTTTTTCATAGGTGAGGGGTAAATGGTAGGATGGGTTGATCTCTGCTGTAGGCCGGTGTGCAAGACGCACCACCTTTTGGAGTGTTGGTAGCATGGTAGAGGCCCTTTTGTGTTCTATCTAAGTTCTACCTGTGCTCTACCACAACCACAACATTGTCATGGCTCATCATGGTACATGGTGCTTGCAGGTGACAGGTGATGTTTGATGTTCATTGCCCAGATTTCAGATTCGCACCTACCTAAGCAATCGTACTAGTACAGTGTTGATTTTAAAGATCAATCACTCTCGGCCCAGTCCCACAGACATTGCTTTGATTCATTGCTCTACCATGCCAGAACTTTGTACTGCCGTGCCTACAACATCTGATGTTTCGACCGAACAGGAGCCAAAGCCAAGGACTACCTGTACAGGAATACTTGCCTTCGTCGTCGGTACATTGCTCTCTCTTGCAGCGTGGATATCCAACCAAGGCTGGGCTATTTGTTCCATTTTCTTCTTTGGGGATTTGTCGTCGGTCAATGCGTGGAAGCATATTCTCTTTTCAATCGTGGGAAGTTTGATCATTGCATTTGCGTGGTCGTTGTCTTTCCGGAGCTGTTTCCGTAGCGACGATGAACTTGAACTTGATGATTTGGGCGAGTTAGGCTTCATCTTTGGCTATATTCTTGCCGAATACTTGGGTATCGGCCTTTTTTACCCCAACGAGTTTGACAAGTTTTTGCCTCTCATTATTGTTATTTGGGCACTATTGACGCAACTTAGAAACTACCGGAAGAAGGTGAAGCGCCGTGTTCAAGTGGAGAGCTCTGACTTCCTGATTGAAAACGATGACACAGTTTGAACGAGCAGTGTGCTAGAGTAATAGTTGATAATTTATCTTCATTTCTTTGAAGTCTTCTTGGTGTAAATAAGATGAACGTACAACTATGAGGTGCCATACTTATGTGTAGAACATGTGGATATTCAGTCGTACCGGAATATGCGTATGCGTCCACGAACAAAGAGCCAGGCGCGCAAGTGCAAATCTGATGATTTCAGTCTTGTCGACAAGAGCGTTCCCATGCACTCCGTGCTTGCACTGCTCACAACAACAAAAAGGAAGTGAGCACAGCCTTCTCAATATCAGTCTCTTTACCATGACCGTTGTTTTGACGAAAGCGAAACAGGAATTGAAGCCAATTCTTGCCTTTGTAGTTGGAGCATTGATCTCTCTTCTGGCTTTGGTATTTTTCGACGGCTTGAGTGCAACCTCCATTCACTTGTTTGAGGAGGTGTCTGAAGACAATAGTTGGAAGCATGCTCTCTTTCTCTTTGCAGGATGCTCGATTCAATTCCGTGCATTAGGGTTGTTTTTTGGGAGCTTTTCTGATGACGACGATGACATGGACTATATAACGGCACTTTGGGCTCTCTCTTTGGTTTTTTCCTTGCTAAGTATTTCGGTATCACCGTTGATATCCTTTTTACACATCCACTTGTTCAGTATCTATTCGGTATCGATAAAATTTTTTTTGACGATCGTGACAAGGATGAATTGATTTTGATGCTAGCGTGGATTTTCTACTTGCTGGTCAAAAACTATCGGAAGAATGTGAATCGTCGAGTTGCGGTTAATGACAGTGTGCTTGGATAAAAGTTGATTATTGTAGCTTAGCTTTTTTTTGGACTTCTTTCGACTCCTTCACCCTGTCATTTTATTGCCCCTCAGTGTAAATGTATGCATTGTTTGTCGCCCCAGGTCCATATCGACTAACACCTACTCATGTCGACCCTGGAATTCTAAGCTGATCCGCATACCGCCACAGAATAGTAGGAGAGATTAATCCATCCATCTCATGAACAATGCACGTCTTATCATCAACAAACTCAAATGTGTTGACCACCTTGCTCCCATTCAAAGTGACACCTCCGTCCTCTCTACCCCCTACTCCAAAGAATCCTCCCGACACGGATCGTTCCGCTGGCACTTCACCTCCCATAGTAATCACGCCCCCTGAATTGAACAGCTGATCCGCCGTTACTGGCTCAGTAATACAGTGATAGGCAGCAATCTTTTCCGCCATTTCTTCATTTCGGACATCCTCCATTTGAGCATTCTTTTTATCCCCAAGTGCTTGGAATGCTGCCTCGTTCGGTGCGAAAATAGTAAATCCCTCTTCAGCCTTGTTGATTTTCTTCATTACTTCATTGTTCCTAGATAAGAGATTAGAACAAGTGGGAAAGTTCTTGGCGATGTAATCCTCAGCGTCGGTTACGCTATCGGACAAAATAATTTGGCTACGGAGCCTATTTGTGGTATGAAAGCTTTTGTTTTTGTGAAGGAGAGATGATGATTTCGAAGATTGGAAAGCAGTCGTCGTCCATGGTAGTAACAGACTACAGGTCAAAGTAAGAACGAATGATTGCGAAGTGGATAGCATGGCGATGGCGCTGGCAAATTTGAGCTCTACTATGGCTAATGGAATGTCAACAAGTGCTGCTGGCGGCTGAGGCATCTTACTGAGGCAGCTGAAAAGGAAAAAGAAGATGTCAGCTCGAATTCAGAGACATACGTAGGAATTAATACCTATTTTTGTCGCAAAGGCGACACCTATCTACCTACTTGAACTTCATCGGCGTTTCAAAGAAAACGGGGAGGCAGGATGGATAAACTCGCGCCCTCTCTCTCTCGAGATACACAATAAATTGAGACACTAAAATGACGTGAGAGATTACTTCTGTACGAACAACCCCTCCGTGATTGAAGGCAGCTTCGCAGACCAATAATAAATAGTTTCATCAGAACCTCTGCAGCTGCAGCACCTGCAGCACCACTTATTAGCCTACTTCTGTACCGCCGAACTTGGAACTCCCTGCGTCGTGACTAATGTGTCGCAAACACAGCTAAGTCTACTTCAGCTTGAGTTCAGAATAGATCCGAAAGCCCTTACATTGACGTGTGCACAGTTGTTACTACTTGTATGTAATAGTGTAACAGAAATTTCCACGCACACTGAATATGAAGTGAAAAAGGTGCAGTACACACAGTTAAAGGCTTTTAACGAACTACAACTACAAATTCTCTCTTCAAACTTTCTTTTTCATCGCTTCTGCCAAGTTCATGATGCAGATGCAGCACAATTGCAATTTGTCCATGCACAGGAGCAGGAGCTGGACACAAAATAGATACTCTCATTAATCAACAAACCAATCAATTTGGCCATTGATTACCAGAAGCAATCATCACTTGCGAAATTTCGTCGGCACAATCTTTGATACCACCCAACGATGCTTCAGTAATGGTTCCAGAAGAAATATCATTCATCAGAGCAGTGCATCCGTTTCCAGCCAATTGATCAGTCGCCAATTGATCAGTCGTTTCAGTGATGGGTTCAGCAATGAAAGGAATGTCCCCAGGGTAAAGCGTGAAGTAGTAGGCAAAGCCAAACCAGAACTCGCCACAAAACTTGAGGTAGGGTTTCCACACTTCTTTCTTGAATACCTTCGGGGTGACTACAGCAGGATCAGGTGGTGGTGTATTACTCAAGATATCGAGTGGTATAAGAATGCATTGAATAACGTAATCTTCCAAGTCTGGTTCTTCGCCTCCTTGTTGCCTGACTTCCCGTTACCAATCGATTCCATCTTCTGGGCTTGAAGGTTGGGCTTGGTGGCAGACTCAGTAGATCCGGCAATTCCCATTCCTACAGCAATGCCAGCTGCACCAACGGAGCATAAGAGCACAAACCCGCAGACCATCATCTTGGTAGTCAAGGTAAAACCTCGCGGGGCATCTCCTCTTGAAGCAACATCGGGGCCGTTGCTTGCATTCGCAGGTACAGGATCGGCCTCAATGTCGTCGTCGTCGTTGTTGTTGCCGTTGTAGAAGACAATCTCTTGTCCGTTAATTTGAGTCTTCGTTTGGTCGGCGTCCGCATCGACGGCGAAATTGGATGAGTTCATGTTCATGTCCAATGATCTCTGGGGATGTACAATAGAGATGTAAAGGTGTTTGGGGAGTTCGGCAGGGCAAGTCAATCGAGATCGATCGAGGTTTGTTCCATCAATGAAATACTGCGGAAAATAGGCGCGACCTCCTGGCTGTATGGTCCAGGGCCAGGGTTGTGCACCCGAGTTCGCACCCATACCCGATATCGTACCCGACGATTTTGGCTCGGGTACGGGTAAATACCCGATACCCAATACCGTGAAAATTCCCCTCCGGGTATATAACCGATACCCGATACCCGTGCAAAATACCCAGTATTTCGGGTATGGGTATTTTGTGATTTTCGTGTGGGAAAAGGTCGGTTTAGGGGCCATTTTAGCCCAAAGTAGTTAAGAAGTTTTGGACTAGAAGATCCAATATTTCTTCAAATCGGGCGAACTGCCCCGATTTCAGAAAGATTTTATCTCCTGTTCCAAATCCACAATGCCTCCTTTCGAGCGTTGGAGAAATGAGTCACCAACATTTCTCTAAGTACCCAAAAATGTCGCTAAATTTGGTAGGAATTAGTATTATAATCGCTAAAAAATACCCATACCCAATACCCGATACCGTACGTTTGCTTTCAGAAGTCGAGCTTGACGTCAATTCTTGGAGTTAGCGGACAAGTAAGGTATCTATGAGATTCCACGGACCATATAAATAACATTGATGCTTTGAAATAGGGTCAAGAACCATGTAGTTACCGAGTTATGGCTGGTCGTAGGGAGCCATTTTTCACCATGGTTGTGTCGTTTTAGATGCCATAATCGGAGGTGAGTCAGGGCAAAAGACTTAGTTTTACCTATTATACGTAGGAATTAGTATATTGGTACCAGTTACTGTCACACAGACAAAATAAACTGATCTTTCTCGAGTAGGGTAAAATAGGCTTTGAAAACCACTTTTGAAGTAGAGGAGTGCAAAAATATTTATTTTGGGCTTCGACACGCCACTCTACTCATTCCGACGTGTGGCGTGACGAAAAGAATTTTCGAAAAATTCCTTCTGGAAGCTACAAAAAGTGGTTTTCAAACTTTTGCTCGACTTTTGAAAGCAAACGTACGGTATTATGGCGCGCACTTCACCACTTTTTTTTCTTCGAATTCACAAACGCTTCATTTTTGACACCTCTAAAAATTACCATTTCGAAATATCGCCTTTTTTCATTGTATTGGTGGAATAACTTCGTCCATAGTCGGTCCGACACCACTCCAACGCCATCAATTGTGGGGCTCCATATATCCGCTTCGGGCTGTGGCCTTGGATCCGTTGCAATCGCCGTCATTTTCGATTTTTACGGTGGCTAAAAGTGGCTCGGAACTCTCCTCCATCCCTCCGACATCGCCGCGACGTTGCCAACAGCCGCAGCACTCCACCAATTTGCTATGCAAGGGCATAAATCGACGGAATAGATCATATTACATCGCCCAGTGACCTGGATTGGGGTGGCGACTCCTTTTTCTTGGTCTTCTTTGGTCCATCAGAAGATAGGTACGGCAAGAGGTGGTATGGAGTGACAACACTGTGAAGGATCGTTTCATGGTGACATTCTGGTCCATGGGATTGCTCTAGCTTCCGTAACTAGCTTCCGTATTCGTACGTTGTTCAAAGAGTTCAGAGAAACAATTTCTCTGCATCCGTCCCCTCTTACCTCCGTGGAGCAACAGATGAATACTGCTGAAATACAAACAATCCCGAGTCCCGAAAGTTCTCCATGTACAAGTGAAGAAGTTCGTTGACAAATTGTCGCAGGATAGTGAGCGGTTGAAATGGAGTGGAAGATGGATTGTGTTTTTTGTTAAAAGATTATTCCTATTAAGATGAGTACGGAGGGTGGATTGCATCTAAAAATGTAACTTAATATTCAATCTCTCTTTCTCATATTGGCTCCTCTCACTCTTCCTCCCAGTGGAGTATAATCTCATAGCAAGCTATCCAATCGATGTTGTTGGCTTCACCACATCGAAGAGGCGGTGAAGGCATGGGAACGTGATAAGTACACACTATTGCCAGGGCAACGACTCATCAGCGATTACTTCCCAGAAATCGAATCGGCTCCACCACAACCGCCACCACCTCGCAATATCGCGAGAGAAGCTAGGGAGCAAGCAGACAGCGACGTGTTACGCCTTGAACCAAACCAAGTGAGAATAGATGATGTTTTCCACCCAGTCGAGTAATCGACACCACAAACGAACTGAATAGGTTGACGTTGTTAATCCTGGCCTGCTTGAAAGATAGCAGGCTTGGGGTGCGATCTGGGAAATAATAGCTACTGCAGCACATGTTCGTTATCACTTAGTGTAGATAATGTCGCCTCTTGAGGGCCCACCAGACGTACTTTAAAATTTCTGTTACATATATATATATCCAATCGATGTTGGTCCTTCCCTCTCGACCCTGAATTTAAATGTTCACCCCCACCTTCAAGGCTCATGCTTTTGTTCTCCTATCCTGCAGGAAAATGTAAGTTTGTTCCATCCCGATGAGGATCTGCATGCAGCACATGCACGAGTGATTTCCCTTCTGTCCGCTAATCTTGAAATGAAACAGTCAATCAGCGCATGGAGGATTCATTCTTCATTTCCTCCTCCGAATGGCATCTCATTATTCCCTTTTTCGATTTCGTTGTTATTGCCATCCTCATCTACTCTACATCTCCACCATAACCAATCTTATCTTTGTCGAATGCAGCTAATTAAACTAATCCCCCCCCACGTCACTTGCCAATTTTTGCTACTCTGACCCGTGACCCATCGCAACTCCAACTCGATAAAAATCCAATGAAAAAACATTAAATATTGCCAGGTCGCAACGAGTTGAAACCGGCGAAGAAAAAGGAGTCGCCACCCCAATCCAGGTCACTGGGCGATGTAATATGATCTATTCCGTCGATTTATGCCCTTGCATAGCAAATTGGTGGAGTGCTGCGGCTGTTGGCAACGTCGCGGCGATGTCGGAGGGATGGAGGAGAGTTCCGAGCCACTTTTAGCCACCGTAAAATCGAAAATGACGGCGATTGCAACGGATCCAAGGCCACAGCCCGAAGCGGATATATGGTCCCCCTCAATTGATGGCGTTGGAGTGGTGTCGGACCGACTATGGACGAAGTTATTCCACCAATACAATGAAAAAAGGCGATATTTCGAAATGGTAATTTTAGAGGTGTCAAAAATGAAGCGTTTGTGAATTCGAAGAAAAAAAAGTGGTGAAGTGCGCGCCATAATACCCGATACCCGAGGATTTTGGCTCGGGTATCGGGAATCCGATACCCATACCCGAGGCCCCTTTTCCGGATACCCATACCCGACACCCATACCCAACGGATTTTCCCTTGGGTGCACAACCCTGTCCAGGGCACACATATGGTATGGTCTGTCACGACAGGTGTGACAAGGCTCAATCTCGTGCGGGCCAAGGCTACTTACCCACGCACCTACCTGTGACCTCCTAGAAAAGTTCGCCCGTGACTTGGTAGGAAAGTCAGACCGTGGCCTTTCTCGTGTAGGATGTAAGGGTTCATACTCACATTGCATTGCGCAAGAGATGCGCAATGGTTAGCGTTGAGTTAGACTGAATACTGGTTTACTGTGTACTTTGAGGCTTGTACGCAGCTATAATCTGTTGTAACGTTTAACAAAAATAAGCAAAAGACGGCTTGTCACTACACGAGTGACAAGTACGCGCCTTCGGGATATCGGTTGTGCTTAGAATAGATAGTTAGCTGTGCTATTTCTGTAGGTTAGGTACACATTTCGGGGGTTAGCTGCAGACAGTCTAGTGTGACGTGTGGCAGCAGGATTTACGACAGATGTTACCGTGAGAGGATGTACAATCTCCACGGGCGATGTTTTGTAGTTTATCAGACCCATAGTTCATAGCTGTTTGTCAGGGGACGGAAGGGCTATGTTGGTTAGTAATGCTTCTGCTGAAGCAGTGAATCGTCAGTGAAGGTGTTGAGAACAATAGTGTCCTAGAAATGTTGGGAACATCTTCGACGTATGTGTGCGCCAAGGGTGCAATAGTGGCGGTAGAATCTGCCAATCCATCAGTCCGTTGTGGGAAATTAGATCGTATCCTCTAGGCTCAGGGTCTTTTGCAGTAGTGACTGTGAGTAGTTTGGCAAGCTTTCACTAGCAAGGGACCGCAACCAGACACACAAGACACACGTGTGGGCGTGGTTTTCACTAAGAGCTGCAACCAGGGTAGGGGAGAACACGAGCTCCTTTTCCTTCAACTTGCCATGAGAAACAATTCCAGCGTGTTGGAACGTAAATATGATGAACGAGGACCACAAGGACGAGCATGTTGGAAGCCTATGAGTGTTTGATTCCGAGTGACATGTGATAATGATCTGGTTAGGCTTACTAGTGGGTGCACTGGAGCTGTGAGCAACCAATGCTCAGCCGTGAGATTTGTGATGGTTTAGTCTGGTGAGGGATAAATATCTAGATTTGACATCCAGCCAGGTGGTAGTGGTACAGTGGATGGACAAGACGTCATCCTGCCGGCCACCAAGTGGTAAAGAAGAACATGGATAAATCTGGGAGGAGAGATTTGACATCCAGCCAGGCGAGGACAAGTGAAGTGCTGCGAGTCGTTGCAGCGAGAAGAATTGATTAGAGATCAGTTGGTGGAGGTTGATACGATGAGGAGTGTCGACGAGTTTCATCAAGATTTATATCAGTTCTTAGTGGAGTGGTTCCACGAAGTCTTCCGAGATCTAGTGAAGTGTGAGATAGATTCGTTTGAGGAGGACTATTCTTAACCACATCTCTCAGCGAGGGGACAAGTGTGAGGGAATGATTAGCTCGTTGTGATGACGTATATCAAATTGGCTGATAACCAGACGCATATCATGATGGCTAATTCGTGCTCTAGCGCCTGCGCTGAGGTGATGGTGGTGAAGAAAGGAGACAGGAAGAGCCCTTGTCAAGGATTCTAGTTTATGGCCTAGTATGGCAAAGCCGTAATTGAATCAGAAACAGTAGTCAGCAGGAGGTGTCCAAGAAGGAATAATATGCATGAGCTTTGTGAAGCCAAGTACGATGGGTGATTTGCGTATGATGATCCTCATTGTGAAGCCAAGTACAACGGTTGATGTGTGTATATCTTTCTCCTTTATGCTGATGAATTAGACCAGAGTACACCGATCAGATGGGATGGTAAGGTACTTGGTAAAGAAGTCGGAACGAACCAGAACAGGAGTAGTGATACCTGTAGGCTGGATTGACAGAGTAGAAGTGTCATTCATTCGTTGAGCTGAAGAAGTTGCCGAGGAGGATAGTATGTGTGGCAATTGGCATACCGCACGAGATACAAGTCTTCGAGGGTTCGTATTTGAGTGATCTGACATTCTTATTGAGAGCAACGAGCGTTGCGTGAAATCGAGAGTAGGTAGGCCTGAAATACTCCAAGTGTTCGTCGTGCCGAAGATAGTAGGCGGTGATAAAGTGACGAACGGAGGTGACCTCGGAGCATGAGCAAAGAGGAGTTTGGCACCTGATTGATAGTGTGATGAGACGTCGATAAGTTGCTGTGTTGCGTTTTACATGGCGGTGATGGAATGACTTGAGACGATACATCATTAGTTCCAAGAGACGTTCCTGTTAGTGGTTAGACAGGGGACATGATTGGAAGAGCGGTCCTTATATTTGAACAAGCTGAATCGAAGTGTTGTGAGGAATGACTAGTACTTCGATGCAGAGGGGACAAGTCGAGATGAGAGATACTTCCGCGAGGGGACAAGACAGAATGATGCTGTGTAGTTCACTTAGGAAGAGTCCTTATGTTTGAATGTGCTGAATCGAAGTGTGGGTGTAAAAAAAAACAACTACTTCAATTCAGAGGGGACAGATTTCAGGATGGATGAGCAAGTGTTCAATGAGATGGTGCAGATCTGGAATGCAAGGCTGTTCGGGTGATGGTAATCATGGCATCCAAGATGGCGGTCCTCACGAGGTCATGGTACTAATGACCGCTGGGAGGATTGCTTACATCGATTGAAGTTGCGGTTGTAGATAGTGTTTCTAGCAGCGCGAGAAATCGAAGTGGGATGTTATTCTGCCGCTACCAAAGATAGTTTGTAAGGGGACTGCGTGAAGCCACAGGAGAACTGCTTTGATGTCTGGAATGAAATAGAAGTGAAGATGCAGTAGTCACGACAGTTGTGTGTTGGGACGAAGGTTACATCGAAAATCAGTCAGTCAGGATGACAGTGATTGAGTCTAGTATGTATTTGTTGGCTCTGAAGTTGTGCTGTTGTGATTGGCGTTGCGATACAGAAGATACATGGGTGAGAAATGGGTCTTGTGTCGAACAACTGTGTGTTGATTGAGTCTGGCTGTGTTAGCGTGCATGGCGGTAATAAAGTGACTCGGGATCGACTGCAGACAAAGTCTGATGGGATCGTTGCCGCAATGATAGGAGTGGACAACCTAAGTAGGATTGCAAGGCGGCGAGACATATCAGCAAGATTCTGAAACCAAAGAATTGATAACAAATATGCTTGAGGCGCGAAAAGATTAGTGGTTGATTAAGCTATGGTTTTATGTGAAGTGCATCGCAGCAGATGGGCTGAAGTGGCACGAGCGGAAAGCTTTGGCACATATCGACGCTGGACATCTTAGACAGAGTGCAGAGTCTAGTGGACGTTCAAGGAATGGACGTACGGGACAGAGTACAGTGCTGTCGTGGTCTGCCGATGTATTTGATGAGATCAAGACTTGGTGCGATATAACAACATGGTTTGGCTTGGGTCTTTGAGTCAGGGTACGTGAGGCTTTAACCTTTAGGTTCAGCGGGCAGAGGCTCGGTTGAGGGGACGTTTAGCTAAATGATGGAAGAGTTTCATCATATGACTCATTGAACAGCGCGAACTGTGGGGAGAGCCTAAGGAGGTGAATGGACAGAGGATACTTACACTGATGCTCCAGTGGATAAGACTGAAAGTAGTGCTGCGTTTGAGTGTTCGCAGGACAGTTGCTCTGAAGTTAATCCAATGGAAATGCATCGGCATTGTGTCACGAGCTATAGGTTGGTAGCTTGCTCTATCTCTGTTTAGATTCTCTCTGAGGGGTTATTTACCCACCGATGGTGACAGAAGAAAACGAATCTGTGACGGTTCGTATGTGCGATCGGGATGATTGGCATGAACAGCAGTTTATTGAAGTAGGCGAGTATCGATGCACCTATGGTTCGAATTGTGAGTATATCTCGACGATTTGGGACGTGAGTGTTGACAGAAAGATGTGGCTTCTAGCACATTTATTGCTACTTTGAGGGGACTTCTGGCTTAGTCCTTGGAACTACTGTGACCGGATGTTTGGCAGGTCCGGGTGAAATATAGCAACTTGTGCTGTAAAGCTTCGTGCTCGTACGGTAAGTTGTTTGGTGATGCGATAGATGCATAGACTTGCTCTGCGAGATAATGCATAAGACTTGGACGCAAGTTCGAGTTGATTGTGACTTTAGCTGCGACGGTATCTGGGATACTAGGTCGGATAGCTGAGTTGAAAACCTTTTGAAAGTTGTCGTCGAGAAATGAGAATGATAGTCTGCAAAGATATCGTGGTATTTCAGGAGTGATGCAACGAGTATGAGGTATGTTGTGGTTGCGCAAGCGATTACAAATTTGGAAGATTCGGTGACTTATGTATCGAGGCAGTATTGAGTTGATTCGGCAATCGACGTCAATCCTGAGGGGACTAGAAAAGTTCGCCCGTGACTTGGTAGGAAAGTCAGACCGTGGCCTTTCTCGTGTAGGATGTAAGGGTTCATACTCACATTGCATTGCGCAAGAGATGCGCAATGGTTAGCGTTGAGTTAGACTGAATACTGGTTTACTGTGTACTTTGAGGCTTGTACGCAGCTATAATCTGTTGTAACGTTTAACAAAAATAAGCAAAAGACGGCTTGTCACTACACGAGTGACAAGTACGCGCCTTCGGGATATCGGTTGTGCTTAGAATAGATAGTTAGCTGTGCTATTTCTGTAGGTTAGGTACACATTTCGGGGGTTAGCTGCAGACAGTCTAGTGTGACGTGTGGCAGCAGGATTTACGACAGATGTTACCGTGAGAGGATGTACAATCTCCACGGGCGATGTTTTGTACTCCATCAAATTCAACCACACATACCATGCTGATTCACAGCGCGATTTTAAGTGAAAGTGGTGGTACGGTAAAGTTGGATGGTAATATTGCTTATCTACATACCTACATACAAAATCAACCATTTTTATCAACACCCACCGCACAAAAACACCACCTCCATGGTGATTATTCGGCGTACCCTAGTACCTTAGGAAGTGCTTATCATCATGGAACTACCGGCCTTATTGTCTTCATTAACGCCATAGCAAGCGATTTAGGCCATTAGTTCCGTGATCATAAGCAATATTGAGAGAGCTAGAGCGCATTTTCAGCACACAGGTGACGACGCCGAATTCCTGCACCATGTCGGTCCTTGAAAGGGTTTTCGAGGATTTCTACAGCGATGACACTTGGCTGATCGATATAATATATTTATTTGAATGTACCGACCGAGTATCATTGCCACAGCCACCCCCAAAGTCTCTCAAAGCACTGCCTTGCGGTCAAAAATCGACGCATCATCACAACATTTGACCCCCTATTCGAACGGCCTCTGGTCGTAATTATTGATGTACTGACCAAATAATCTTGTTATTATATATTAATAGAAGCGATTTAATCTATCAAACTTAATTAGGGACGTGGTATTAGCTGAGATATAGGCGACGGCGTCTACGCTGTCGGATGCCATGGTCATGATGGTTTTTTGATGGGACCTACCGCGAACTATACCCCCCCCTGGGTATAAAAATTTTGGCTAGACTTCTGCAGGTGGGTATTATATTCGCTTCTAATTCCCTAGTAACTACTAGTAAAAACGAGGAGGTGGGTATAAATATTTTGGCTAGGCTGTGATTTGGAGGGTGGGTATAAGCCGAGTAGGTGGATAGTTCGCGGTAGGTCCCTGTACAGCATACATACTATCTATTTAGATCTAAATCCTCCTTATCTTTAGATTTTGACTCAGTCTGATCTGATAAATAGCAACAGTAGAGTCTCAGCTCTCAGCTCAGAGTCTCTCAGTGTTAGATATGTAGATTATTCTCTCAGTGTTCGTGAAGGAACCTGCAACACCCATTGGATCAACTGATGAGATTATTGAGCATACTGATTACCACCATAACAGTGGGAGTGGCTGATGCGTATGTACCGCCGAACTTGGAACTACCTGCGTCCTGGACGGATGTGTCGCAAACACAGCTAACTCCTCTCGAGTTCAGATCAAAGGCCGCAGCTGCCTTGGAAGCGAAGGATGATGTATCCGAGGCGGAGTGCATAGACGCAGCCAGTGTAATCCGGCAGCATTCGGGGTCTCTTGGATGTATTGCATTTGCTGTGCGTAGACCAGGATGAGTTTTATGCCGCGAGGAGGGCAAAGCAATTGCGGATCTCGCGGCGAGAGAGGACAAACCTCTTGATGGATTTGGTTTATTTGGTGTTGTAAAGGAAGTAGGGGTTGATGATCCGGGTTTATACGACTTTTATAATGATTATTTTACGTACCCGTTGTACAAAGATGAAAGTCAAGCATTTTATACAGCATTGGGCACTCGAAAATTGTCGATATCAACTTGGAATCCAATAAAGATGTTCAGGGGAATGAGAAACATATCCAAGCGTCTATCCAAAAAGAATATTAGCGGGAATTATAAAGGGGAAGGGTTAGTACAAGGAGGGGTGATCATTTTTGATGCAACGGGTAAAGCTAGATTTGCTTACAGGGAAGAGACTGGATCGGAGGTACCAGTGGAAGATATTATAGCTGTTGTGAGAGAGTTGAGGGCGGAAAGCAAGACAAAAACTAGCTAAATTTTGGTTGCAAAGTAGCTACTTTGCTGTTTCGATATTTGTACCGCAGAATGACAGTGGTTCTCGAGCTGTTATTCATACTGATACACAGAACCACTTGATAATGCGGTCAAGTCTTGTTTCATCTGTATCTACAGAACTGAAAGCTCACAACTACTGATATTGTTTACTATTTAATCTTTACCATTGCAATGATATTATCGGCATCCTTTGGGAATAATTTCTCAATGCGTTCTTTTTCTTTGCGACAGGAGTGCTCAAATCTCGAACATTGATCTAATGAATGCATGCCATCCAATTGCAGTGACAACAGCCGTTTGGGAGAGTGACTCAAAAGAGCTTGAATACCCATTGATATATCATTACTCGTTCTTGCGACATCTGTGTGATCAATTCCCAACCTCAGCTTTTGTGATTCGAGCAACTCCCGCGCCGAAGGTAGAAACCGAGCCATTAATTCGGTTGAAGCTTTATTATCAAGTATAGAGGAGCAATGCTCTAGCAGTACTTCAATCGAATCGAGATGTAGCCTCCTGCAACGAGATAGTAAGATATGATTGTTGTTTCCAAGTGATGCTTTAGCTGCCGTTATCAATTCCCACACAGTCAATTCCAAGGCAGCAGCTCTCTCAAAGGAAATAGATGACATAGAATTGCCCTCGTCTGGCTTGGATAAAAACACGGCTTGGAGTTCAACTACAATATCTTCTAAATCGTCCAAAGAATTCTCAATATTGCATGCTACAGGTTGGCCGTCGCCACTGTCCTCCTTTATTCCTGATTCTATTCGAATCGGGGAAACTCCCGTGAACTAATTCCGATTCATAAACTGCTTTTGTTCTCGTATTGAGATCCTTAGTCAAACGCAAGAACTTCTTGAATGCATCTTCATCTCCAATATCAAACCTGTGCTGGTCCCAGAGAATCTTGCGTCTTGTAGCATGCGATACTTCACGTGGATTTTCGAGGTAATGAAGTGTCAGAGCCTCTCCCTTTTTCACAAATCGAGTTGTTCTTGCTTCTGAGTAGTGTCGTTGCTGTGCACCTTCAGATGAAGGACGGAATTTAATACAATTTGGATCTTCGTCATGGTTAAAGATACTGAAGTGCAAATAGAGTCCAGAATCAAAGCCATTGTACCGCATAGTCAGTAAGAGTCGATTGATGTCTGTTGAGGTGAGGTTTGTGCCATCAGAATTGACGATTCCTCTGTCTTTTGCATAAGCGATAAGCGATTGAACCTCCTGATAGTGAGATGCGTTACTATCCGCACTCGATATCATGTCCAAAATTTGAATCTCATCGAGTGGAGCAATATCCTCTGAATTACCTTGATATACAGTGTCGACTTTTTCTTTTGTTGGATGAAGTTCTTCCATACACTGAACAATACTTTGAGCGTTATCCCTCTCAAAAAGATGTTGAATTGATTCTAATCCCAACCGCTTCCCCATCTGTTGCTCACTCCAACCCTTGACGAATGGTTCTTCTATCAGGATGCACGTGCCTGGTGGAAGATCAGCTGTTGCGGTATATCCTCTCCCACCCCCTAGCGTCAACTTCTCAACAACTGCAGGTCCCAAGTATAGGGGAGGATTATTTGGCCATGGCAACAAAGCCGTACGTTGCTTTTGATCATGAAACGATGGTTGAAATGTTATCGATGTTGAGTTACTGCTGCCAGGTATTGAGCTTTGCTTGTCTTGAGCGCTTTGAGTGTTGTATTGCTGCATGAGACGTGTCGCCTCTTCTCTACCAGTCACATCATTATCGCCTTCAGAGTCGCTACTGTCACTATCTGATCCAAATGCATTCCAAGCGGCCTCCATGATGTTAATGTTTGGTTCTTTGGCTGTTGCGTTTGTGAGATAGGGAGGATAATAGCTACTGGCGGGAAATAATTGTCACTGTCGCGTCGTGACAGCTCACAATTTTCACACACAAATCACTAACAAAATTGTAATAGTCTAAATATGGCCATGTTGCCCGACGAAAATTCATAGATCAGTTGAAAGATAGCATCCCAAACAGTATATGTACAATATCTGATGCGGAAGAGACTATGATTCGTCGAGATAGAGCACCTACCGACGAATTTGGGACCAATAACTTGAGTTAGCATAAGATGAACCTATCAATTGATGTCATCTCACACGCCGAGGAAGAGCCAAGAAAGCATCTATCAATGGAGCATGTAGAAACAACTTCTCTGCTGTGGGCTGATAGCAACCTACGCAACAGGGGGAAACGACGATGTACGTACGTTCCTGCCGCTTTGGTGATCGCAATCGCAATATTCGCTACTATCTTGAAATGCGCAGTTATCCGTATTAGATCGCCAACTCAAGCATTCCCAAAAGATTTCATATGGGGTGCTGCAACTTCATCTTACCAAATTGAAGGAGGAACAACTGACGGTGGCCGCGGTCCATCTATTTGGGATACTTTTTGCCGAGAATTTGAAGAAAACTGCAATGGTGACACAGGGGATGTAACCGATGACCACTACCATCACTGGAGAGAAGATGTTCAGCTCATGAAAGGATTAGGGTTGAAAGCGTATAGGTTTTCAATCTCTTGGTCAAGGATTCTACCGACGGGCATGGTTAACTTCAAGACTGGAGATGATGACACAAACATTAAAGGTGTCAATTATGAGGGAGTAGACTTTTACAGCAAATTAATCGATGAACTCCTCGAGTCCAACATTGTTCCATTTGTAACCCTATACCACTGGGATCTTCCTCAGGGATTGCAAGATAAATATGGCGGTTGGGAAGATAGAGCAATCATTGATGATTTTGCAAACTATGCCAGAGTATGCTTTCACTTCTTTGGTGATCGTGTCAAGCATTGGATAACCATCAATGAAGGTTGGACTGTCGCCATCCACGGCTATGAAGAAGCAAGTAATGCACCAGGTTTGTTGGGGAAGGATGTTGGAGGAACGGGCGATCCATACCTGGTCGGGCATCACTTGCTACTTGCTCATGCTACAGCAGTCCAGGTGTTTCGACAAGAGGGGTACGAAAATGGTGGAAAGTCAGTCATTGGCATCTCAAATTCTGGAGACTTTCGTTTCCCTCTACATGCGGAAAGTTTGGATGATCAAGAAGCGGCAAGCAGAGCAATTGAGTTCCAATTAGGTTGGATGACTGAACCTGTATATCTTGGAGACTATCCTTTGTCTATGAAGCGTATCCTTGGTGATCGTCTTCCGACATTTTCATCAGATGAAATAGACTTGATCACAGGATCAGTTGATTTTCTTGGTCTCAATCATTACTCGTCGGCACTTGCATCAACACCTTTGGAACCACCACAGTGGGCTGGCTACTGGGCTGATCAGTTTGTTACTTTGAGCGATAACCCTTCTTGGAAGAAAACTGCTATGGGATGGAACATATCGCCAGAGGGAGCAAAAGGAATCTTACTATGGATTGCAAAACGATACAATAATCCCAACGTTTACGTCACGGAGAATGGCGTTGCTTGTCATGAAACAAACTTTGAGCAATCAATACATGACTCTGAACGTATTGATTATTTAGCAGGGTATATAAAAGGATTTGGAGAGGCAATGGCAGAAGGAGTAAATCTGAAAGGCTATTTTGCATGGAGTTTATTTGACAACTTCGAGTGGCAATACGGTCTTTCAAAGCGTTTTGGTATTGTCTATGTGAATTATACAACACTTGAGCGCACTCCGAAAGATTCGGCTAAATGGTATCGAAGAGTTATTGGTAGCGATGGTGCTGAAGTATTTAGCAGCCATTAGTGATAGACAACCTACGGCAGCAACACGTGTACTGTTTTTCATGGCAAGAGCATATCCAAAAATGAATAATTCTTGTTGTTCGCCCTAACTTCTGCCACATCATCATACTTGATTGTGTTTCGTCCCTTCTTCTTGCAGCTCTCTAAACTTTTCTCTGTAAATTCTTTCAAAAAGAGGCCAGTTGCCGCAGTGACCATGATTGCAGCGTCGTTCTGAATTATGTTAATGTCAGGATCTTGCTGCATGATCTTTTTGACAGTACGGAAGGGCACAAAGAGTCCTTTGGCAGCAGGTTGTCGTTTTTTCGCAGAGGATGGCTCCCCGGTTGCTTTTCTTTTTCCACCAGAGGATGGCGTCGGCTTTTCAGCAGACTTTGCAGATGACGCTTTTGATGAAGCACCCGTATTATCTTCTTTTTTGCCTTCCTTTTCATCTTCTTCTGCGTCGTCGTCGGAGAGGCTGCCAGAGGCTACTATGGATGCCACAGGGATTGCTTCTTCATCTTCTCCCTCATCGTCATCATTTTCAGTGTCGTCATCTTCAGTCGGTAATTCATTATTTTTATCGAGACTGGCAATATCCCCACTCTTTAAAGGAGACATCTCCATGGAGGCATTGTCTTCGTCGCTATCGGCAAAGGCACTCGGCTGGGAGGGCGCTGACATGGTTGTTGTCGTTTGATAGGTAGGTATGAGAGAGTATGGTAGAGGTATGGTAGAGGGTAGAGAAGCTTTTAGTATAAGTGTATGTATGTACAATACCTACGCACTCCTACGCAGTTTTTCGAGGGAAGCGGGGTCAAACAGTAATGGGGAGCGGGGGCGCCCCCGGAATCCTTTTTGTTGGCAATAAGGGAAGAAGAGCGAGGACGGAATGAATGTACAGAAGCAAGGTAAGAGCATTGATTTATTGTGCACCTCATAATGGGTACACTATCTCTCTCTCTTAGAGGCACCAATCTCTAGCAAGAAACAGTATAACATGTACCTAATCCTAAATATACTTTTTTTACATATGCAACTTTAGACAGTCTCAGCAACATCCACCTCTTTGCTTGCGTTTGCGTCCACAAACGAGAACACATCTCCAAACGCTGTCTGAAATAACCGCCCAGTGTTATACTTCGCCACTTCTGCCATCAGCTTCTTGAAAATAATGTCTAAGAACCGATCCATCGGAATTCCCACTACTGGCATGCCCGTTTGTGGATCTCTGGCTGACATGGAAGGTGACATTTCAGCCCCAGTTAGAGCCAATTCGTAGACTACAATCGGACGGCTCCAACCTGCGACATGATGATCCACATTTCCTAACTCAGGTGGTTCTATTGTTGATTCTTCGACTTTTCCTACTAGAACATGTTTCGTAAAAATACGAACCTCACGTAGCATCAACGATCCGACCCGTATGTAATCTGGTGCACCTGATATCCATCCTTCTTTTCTCGGAGGAGGTTTTTGAAGAAAACCCATTTGATGTTTAATATCTGACACGTTCTGCTCTACCACTTCGCCCAAAGCATTTCCCAAGGATTTCATCTTATTTTTTTGTTGCGACCAACCTTCCTTGTGGTCATTCCCTCTCCTTACAAAAGCAGAAGCCGGTGACATTGAATGCAGTTCTTTCAAATTCTTGACCAAGCTGTCCTTTTGATTTATCAAGGCCACCTTGAGACCTTGGGATCCTCCTTCACCAACAGCTTTCCCAAGATTTGAAACGGTTCCGACTAACTTCTCGATGATTTTATTTGCCTCGTCTTCCTTCTCCCTCAAAGGGCTAATCACATCACGACCACTTGCAGCGTCTCCTCGCTGCTCTTCTGCATCTTGCGACTTGGCATTATTCAACGTGTTACGATTGTTCTTGGCGGAATCGAAAAGAGCATCTCTCTCCTTCCTTTTGTTGTATTCTTTCATGATTGGGTCATGATCTGGAATGTCTAAACTTGCATCCATCAAATGAAAGTTGAATACATTTTTCCTCTTCTCTACGAAAATCTGGACGTCCTCCACCAATATCGTGTAGATGTCAAAGAAGCTGTGATCGAGAATACGCCCAACGTAGGGCAGTTGAACCACTGAAGCAAAATTCATTGAGGCTTCAATGCGTCCTACACGTACTAAGCACGGTGAATCCCACTCCCAATCATCACGTTCTTTATTATGCACGATAAAGTCATGCACGACGACTTTACCTCTCAACAAGTCAACCTGTGCATCTGATAAAGTTACCAGTGCACCATTCATGTTTTTGGATATCTCTTCTTCCGCGAATTTGATAGCATATCGGCGTAATGCCCCCGATTGATGAAGGAGTGATATTATCGCGGTCGCAATGAAGACCAACCGCAAGAGTGACAGCGATAGATACGAGAGGTAATGCTGTACAGTCGATTGTAGAATAGGAAGAGAGTTGGTTGCACATAGCGCCAACACGATGGAGCATATGAAAGAATGTGAAAAGATGGGATGCCGCGATGGAAATCTTGACCAATACGCGAAGTAGGTGGGCGCTGGTATTTCAACATTTTTATTGGCAATATCTATCCGAGATGTCGAAGCCGCGGGTACTATTGCAGGCGGTGTATCTTGCGTATTCGTGTCAGTCGTCATGGTTAGACTTGAATCGACCACCGACCACTGCCTGCGTATACAATTCAAACAAACCAAGGTTGCTTTGCGGTAAGTGGTAGCTTTCGTTGTCCGTTTCTAACACTGTGTTATTAAAATCTCCCGATGCGCATTCCTCTCACATTCATGTAAACGGAACCGGCAATAAACCACTTCGACTTTTTTGGGTGTTGAGAGTCGGGTTTTGGTTCTTGATTCTTGGTCGGATTTTGTTTTCATCTTTGTTTTAGAGGGCAAAGAGGGGTGATCATGTGGTACTCCCCCCTCTTATTCAAAAGCGGGCGAATCTATCTTCTCTCGCTTAAGAAGATGTGTAATAAAAAAAAATGTTGATGAGGTACCTACACGGACAATAACAGATGATTAAAATAATCTATTATTAATCATTAGAGAGACGACAGAGTAACTGGTATATGTTACAGTCTCAAGTTTTCTCCAACCATCTATCTTACTCCCCTCCCCTACCTAAAATATGTCCTTGGTGAACATGTTGTGTTCCAATCCCCCTTCAGATAACTTCTTCCTCTATTCATTGCGTTACAACCCATAATTAACTCAACTCCTTCAAATCACGATAATTATGCTTTTGGTGCATCCACTCGTTGACCAAACTCATCCATGTAAACCCACTCCCCAGTCTTCTCATCAATAAACTCAGTCCATTCACAGTTCTGAGGAATCAATCCCTCATACAACGCAGGGTCATTGGCAACCCATCCCTCCTTACCAACAATATCCGTAATTAGTCTCACCCTGTGATTCAAGGATTTCTTCCACCTCGGCACCAGGCTTGAGGTCAAGGTGTTCACATTCCACGATGAGGGGAGGTTCTTCAAACTGATGGAGTGGTGGGGGGGATGAGAGAGTCCATTCGAGAGAGTCGGTGATTAGGGGGACGACGACGTTCTCGCCTTCGGAGAGGGCGGCGAATGATCGGATGGTGGTCCTCTTGGCGGCTGTAGTGTGGGGAAAATAAGAGAATTGTGTCAGAGGGTAATGAAAAAATGATGTTTTTATACACATAAAGTGTGAAGCATTTTCCCTGGATAAAATGGATGTAAACTCGATCTCTCTTCGTGAATATGGGTGAGATTTACTCCTTCAATTACTACGTTGGACGCAGGACAATAGCACCAATTGAATAAGCCACTGGCGCTGGAGATGTGTTGCTTTTTGAAAGTAACCATCATCGAAGGATTGAGGAGGACCAACCACGCCGCACCACCACTGTGTCAGTGGGGCCCCTCATCAAATAAAAATTATCCCATTATTGAGCTGAAGAGATCTCCAGTTCTTGGAGCCCCAGATTTGTAAAGGAGGTATAAGATCCCTAACGCTTTCCAACTGCCGATAAAACATCGGCAGTTTACACATTCTTTTTTTACCCAGAGAAAAACTGACGGCCGCAAAACTTGGGTCATAGGACGCATCCAATGGAGATTTAATTTACCTTGTGCTGTGGCACACCTTGCCAATGGGCGGGCAACTGATCGGAGGGAGGCGAACATGATGCAATAATAAACAGTAGGGGTACACAAAGCCGACGCGGCTGAAAATAAAATCTGCGAATATTATGAGCTTTGGAGCGAGGGTTTGTCCGTCTGTCGCCATTCTCTTTTTTCCTTCCCCTCTTTCCCCCTCTCCTCCTCCTCCCTCCTCCTCCTATCCCCTCTCAAGCTAGTACCAGTACCCACCAAGACATGGCGATATGGCAATGGCGATGAGCGGCGAGCCAGAGCAGAATTGACCAATAGTGGACCATGCCAGCGGCCAAAAGTAGTGCGCCATATGATACTTAGCCTGACCATGTAGTCATAAACCTCTGCCAAAATTCAATTTACAGAGGCGAGAATGCAACAAGCCCTCCGACAAGCATTCATGACCAAACTACAACCCAAAATGCGTCTTCCAAAAGGAGTATATCTATCACCAATGGTGCGAGGCTCAGAACTTGCAATGAGAGAGCTTGCACGCAAGCATGGCAATGCATCTCTTGCTTATTCTCCAATGCTTCGAGATCATGATGTGATCTCTGTTCATGAACTTGTTTTTAGCAAGGATGATCCTAGACAAGCAACAACAACAACAACATCGATTTCAGAGCTTTAAGGAGTTAAAGATTGACAAGGCAGGTCGAACAGGATTCGGTAGAAGAGGCTGCATATCTACTACACGAAACGTCATCAACAGATACATCACATCTAGTAGTACAATTGTGCGGATCGTCGCCACAAACTCTTGGCAAAGCAACCTCTGCAGTTTTGGACATATATCATAACAACACTGCGACATTACCATTTGGTATTGATCTCAATCTTGGCTTGTCCGCAAGAAGTGTGCAAAGAAAGAAGGATTCGGTGCCTTTTTAGTTGAAAGGGATATGGATGCAACAATATCCTGCATAGGTTTAATGAGACAAGCGATTGACATGTATTGTAGTAGAGATCAAAATAGAAGAATTACCACCAAACCAACGCTATCTGCAAAAATAAGAGTATTAGATGGTGGAGTTGATGATACCATTGTGTTTGCAAAGAAGTTGCAGTCGGCAGGGATCGATTTTCTTGCAGTTCATTGTCGAAGGAGGGAAGAAAAGCATAATGGAAGACCAGATTGGGAAGCAGGAAGAGAGATAGTATCAGCTTTAGCTGATCTTCCGGTTGTGCTCAATGGAGGTATATCTTGTCACAACGATGTTGCTTTAGTAATGGAGAGAACAAAGTGTCATGCAGTGATGGTAGCAACTGGATTACTTATCAAACCATCAAGCATTCAACTCAACTATTCAATCGGAAACTGGCATCAAAGCAAATTCTACTGTAGAAATTGCTTCTCAGTATTTGGAAATGGCCGAACTCTACCCACCACCAAGCTATCTATACATTCAAAAGCATTTACGTTGGATCTTCCGGAAGTAGCTTGCAACCAGAAAATGATCCTTCGTTCAACGCATCCGATTGGAAAGATTGGAGAGTCAAGATGTGGTCGTTCTTGGTTCGTCCATATCTGAGAAGCGTTGAGCAATTTCGTGGCTTTTTAGCTCTGTATGTACAGCAAAGTGGTGACCAAGACCGCGTTCCCGATACCATTCTACGACTTGTATCTGACTGTAACCTTTGGATCAGTCAAGAAAGCAGGGAAGCGCACTGTAAGAGAAATATGATATTATTCAGCATACACTGATGTTAAGTTACGCAATTTGTTTGTTTACTACTTGATCCAAATAATAATGAAGTTGTGTTCCACTCAATAATCACCAACTGCAAGTAACAAATTTCTCTTTGTGTACTTGAGGTCCAAAACCGAAACATTGTTTGTCTGATAAACTTTAGTTGGGGCCTCTGGTCCCGGCTCTGGCTTGCTCGACTTCTGACAAGGGATTTGTTACATGTCTGGACACCATTGCTAATGGATGATGTGGCCGCCGGTCCTCTCGTAGCAGCAAAGTAGTCTGGGTTCGAGAGATGATTTCCTACACCTCGCACATCCCAGATTCGGACACAGTTGTCTCCGGAAACAGCAAGAGCTGCTCCGCACGAACTAAAAGCGATTGACTGGATACTTCCTTCTACTTGACCAGGAATATGCTCTGGACGGAAGTTCATTTACCAACCGTCCGTTACCGAGGTCCCAAATTCGCACAACATTGTCGTGTCCATGCAGCTGCGGCATATCTTCCTGATGGAGACACCCTAACCTAAATTCAAACCACTCGCACTTCCTGATAAAAGTCTAACACACCGACCAGTTTGAATATCCCACATTCTACAAGTCTTATCATCACTAGCAGTCACTACGTAGTTGCAGTTGGGGTGCCAAGTGACGCAAGTTGACATTCGGACTGACATGACCACTCAATACACGCACAGAAGTGCTTCGATCTGTTGCATATATCCTCGCTGTGTAATCAGAGCCAGCTGAGGCAAAGTAGTATCCGCATGGTAGCAGACGAAACAGACCAGACTGGCGTACCAGGTGCATGTCCTCTATAAACAGCCAAAGCTGCACCGCCAACTTCGAACGAGTGGTTCAGCTTTTGAGCCTGGGATTTCAACACTGCCTGCTGAGAGATGTACTGGTGGCAACACCTCCAGAACTGCTGCTTGAGCTGCCTTTTTGTTGTGATACATTAGATAGCCGACCATAAGGTCCAACCGCTTGTGTATCCCATAGACGAACAGTGCCAGTCGCCACCGGCACTGAGAAGAGTACGACCATTGCGTGTCCAATCGACATCAAACACTGGAAAGCCATTCTTATGCCCCAAAAGTACCATTGATGGATTCCCCCAAAGATGCAGCACCAGTACCCTCACTCTTCTTGGATGACGTGCGATCCAGAGAAAAGATTCGCACTGCGGAATCATCACACCCAACAGCCACCTTTCTTCCGTCTGGAGGGCAAATAGATGCAGAGGTTATTCCAATATTCGGCTCTGCCCATGGCGCTCCAGCACCAGCGTCCGCTTCCGACGAGGAACAGAGCGACCCCAAGAGAATGGATGGTGACAATGGATCAGCGACATGTATTTGCTTCGATTTTGACGACAAGAGCCCCGCTTCGTACTCGCGCTTCAAGCTCCAACGCCTCCAATCGTCGAAATCCATTCACTAATAGTGCCCTATTAAATTCAACAGCCGATCGAGCTTCGGCATCGGTACCATCTCCTTCGTCAAGTCGATACTTTGGGAAGGGGAGCGCTTCTGACTGAGTAAGAATCGATCTGGCCAATTTGTGTTGAGGTTCTGATCCATCCACGCCACCAACAGCATTCCATGTCTTCTCCAGCCTCAATCGCACGTGCTACCGGGTGAGTAGGAGCAGGCCCATCGAACCTTCTTGGCATCATTCATAGTCACGACCATCCATATCCTCCAACAGATGCCGGGGGACAAAATGGCAATGGATCCCTCTTCTCGACAATCAAATGACAACGACTTTGTAACAATGCACTCATTGGGAGCAACTCATCACGTGAGGATAGGAAGCCCGAAAGTAGATTAAATGTCTCGGTACTAATAGAAAGATTCCATTTCATTGCACGAACCTTCCGTATAAACACATTTGTCCCTAGTTTCGCAGTCAGCGAGGCATTCGTCTCGGTCAACTCCTGCACCTTGCGTTTAATCCTTGACAAATTCTGACTCAACTTGCCATGATTGTGCTCATGATCACGAAGGCGTCGTTCCTCATCCGTCCCATTGACAAATTGAGCCGGATTAATTTGCTGCGCCTGCCGCATTGCCCCCAATGCCTTTTCAATTTCAATCTTCTTCTTTTGGAAGGATGTCGCGTGATTATTCAGTGATTTAATCTCCGCCACCACGAGACTTTGTGCCGTCACATCATCATTTAATTCGACAATCATTTTGGTCGAGTTGCATTTCTCCATATCGGCAATTTCCAATGGGTGGATCTGATCGTATAAATGACGGTAATGTGTCCAAGAGTGCCTGGGCGGTGTGTTCTAATCCACATGTGAGGAGTTCACAGTAGGAATGCACCATTAGGGGGAAGGATACATTGAGCAATTCTGGTTTGGAGGATGGGGGCAAGAGTATATGACGGTCCAGTGATTCGGCAGAGGGGATGACTGCAGTGGCACCCAGTGGTAGGGTGACGTGTTCCACACTTTTATTTGTCGCAGCTGCCAGTGAATGTTTCACAAGGGTAGCAAGACCCTCATGAGGACGATGATTCTCTCCTCCATTGTTGTTGTCGTTCGAATCTGACGATGATGGACGACCAATAGGATTGGCAGGATCGTCTGGTAATGATAAAATCCACGTAATCAAACAAGTAAACCCTTCAATGTACCTGCGTGCCTCATCTCGAACTTCTGCTGTTGCCAATGCCTCCTCTTCATCCATCTCTTTGTCATTATCTTTCATTTTGTCAGCAGAAGCAGCGGCAGCTTCCTTCTTGCGATCCTCCTCCCTCCCCTCCAGCAGAAAGCGTGTCACCTTTCGATTTACCAATGGAGGTGCATATCCCACCCCCCAAAGGGCTATTCCGGGTGATGAATCAAGATCATATCCATATCCTCCACCTGTTGCGGCAGTTAGTGAATTATTGGCGGCATTGTCATTGTTATTTGCACCTGTTGTGGCAGCAGCTGTTGTTTCATCTCCCTTGGTCTTACTATCAGAGGATCCTGCAGTTATTGCTGGATTCGTTTTGGGATCATTACTGTTATTGTTGTTACCGTCAGCATTCTCTGTCATGACAGCATCCCCATCCATATCTGCATCTTCATCCACATTGTAATCAATCGGTGGTAATTTCTTCTTGGTTGTTTCTCCATCAGTTCCTCCCCCCTGATTACCTTTACCGTCGCCAGTTGCAGCTGCTGTTGCTGCCTCATCACGTTTTCTCTTGTTACTCCCACCAGCCCAGCCAGCAGACGCAGACGAGCCAGCAGCATTCTCACTTTGTAATTTCAACTTTTTATCCTCTCGTTCCAATTTTAATAATTTGGATAGTTCCGAAGCAGCATTTGCCATTCCATACTTGTTGAGAAATTCCATTACCACTGCCTCTTCGGATTGAGATGGTTTTGTTTCATTAGTAGTAGTAGTAGTATCGGTGGCGGTGGTGGTGGCATTATTACTGATTTCTTTTGGAGAGTTGGGTGCGCCACTACCAATTTGTTGCTGTTGCTGTGGTTGTTCATTAGTGGTGGAAGCGGTGGATTTGTCATCATCGTTAGCGTTGGCGGCTTTGGTAGAGGATGATGATGATTTGATATCATCTTTTTTGCTCCCTCGGGTGCTGGTTCTTCGACGTGGTGGCATGCTGGTTCTGTTGTTTGTGTGTATATTCAATTGGATAAAGGCACTATTATAACATCATCAGTATGCTGATAAGGAGGTATCGTATGCTACCACAGAGCATGTGCGTGTCTCGCCCATGATCTATGATTTATTTGGGGCGATAAATGAGCTGTGATAAAAAGGCAGACTATCTCCATCCTTCTCCGTTCTCCATCTTCGATCTGATGTCTCGCTTTTCGCTCCGCAATTATTATTGGCAGCACTTCTTTGTCAGCAGTTGGACATTGTGGTTGATTACACCTGATTGCACCAAGGCCAGCGTCACTTCAAGCTGTGATACCCAGTGATAATAGTATTGTGGGCGAGATAATCTCCATCTTTGATCTGTCTCTCTTCGACGCACTTGGCGATTGCAGTTGCACTCAGCTATTTTGAGAGAGAGCGCACTTCGCACTTGTCACACAGCACTCACATCTCGATGGATGACGATTATTTCCGAAAATGAATGATAGTATTCTTAGCATCATCATCATCATTACGCTTGCGCTTCTTCTTCTTCTTCTTCCTGATGAAGTTTCCTCTGCTAGTAGCATCATCATCATCAATCGCAGACATGTGCTCAAGAAGTTGATGTATGCAACATCATGCTCTGCAACGTTGATGCATCCAAAACTTTCATTTGCCGCTACAGACACGAACACCAACAAATCCATCTTGGACGATATAGATTGGAATGCACCAAAATCTCTTGGACTAAATACCGAAAGAATGTGCGATGGTATCAATGATTCAATCCGTGAAACATCTTGGCTGGTGACTGGTCTTGGATGTCCATCCTACTTTAGTGATGGCTTTCAATATCAATCTTCTGACGAGGAAAATGGAGCAAAAAATGTTCGTATTAAAGGATATGAGGCATATTGTCGCTGGGTGAACAACAAACGTTACAGTCAAGATACCAAACCTCAATGTGACTTGATATGCTGTTCTGTCACTGCAAAGTCGACCATCACGGTGTTGATGAATGCTGTTGATGAATGCTTTTGCCAACTAACGTAGATAACCGGTTAGAGATGACTGTCACTTGATAGTGCAGTCAGGCTTGTAATGCTTAGAAGCATACGCTCAGCGAACACGAGGTTCTGGACTGCACGACAGTCATCTCGGCGCTAGCGACTTTCATTATGTTGATGAATGCTTTTGCCAACTAACGTAGATAACCGAGCATTCATCAACAGCGGTTATCTACGTTAGTTGGCAAAAGCATTCATCAACATAATGAAAGTCGCTAGTTCGAGCCCCGAGTCAGGTACTCTACCTCCGCGCACGTAAGAGCCAGAGTAGTAAGAGCCATCAGTAGCCAGCCAGTAGCCTGTGGTCTGATGGGGGGATGGTGATAATATTGAACACCAGGGGCAACATTAGAATGCTCCATCTAATGTAGATAATCGGCTAGAGATGACTGTCACTTGATAGTGCAGTCAGGCTTGTAATGCTTAGAAGCATACGCTCAGCGAACACGAGGTTCTGGACTGCACGACAGTCATCTCGGCGCTAGCGACTTTCATTATGTTGATGAATGCTTTTGCCAACTAACGTAGATAACCGGTTATCTACGTTAGTTGGCAAAAGCATTCATCAACACACGGCGTTATGGCGGCTAGGCTACGACGCCGCTAGCAGTAGTAGTATTGATAACGAACGATCCAAAGTCTATCTATCAACATTTACAACAAGCAACGATCATGGTGGATTAGTCATCTCTCAAACTGACAAGGTGTTGATTGAGAAGAATGCACCGAGTGGAGATGAGTTGAGGGCAAACTGCAATTGGTATTCGTGCAGTTTGCTTTGAGTGTGTAGATGATGATTGGTACGAGTGAGAATAACCGTATCGTATCTAGCGCTTGGAGTCACTGTATATATATGCGATTAGCGACATACAATTAGCATTGGTATTGCTCGATGGACGTCACAGAATCTCAAAAAAGAGTCTAAGTAAATTCTTGATTACGTGAAGAGAGACCTATTCTGCTGCAGACAAAGGAGTGAAACTGAGTCTCTGGGCTTGATGAGTTTTTACTTTAAATACGACATAGCAAGACTTGCATTGTGTTGAAGAATGATAAAGTCACTGTCCTAGCAATGCGCCTGGACGCAAGGCCTGGACGATCACTTCTAACATCCTCAAATATACACACCCGCAAAGATATAGCTAAATTGATTTTCTCTCCATACGCATTGTTGCCATATCGACTTCATCGCCGCCTCGAATCATTTGAGACTGGTTTGGGTTTGGCACTGGAGCTACTCTTAAACTTTTTTTGTTTTTGCGCTGGCGAGAACTTCAGCTCCATTGCCACCACAGGGGAAGCGCATTCCAATGGACTTCCATTGGCAATTTTGTAACTTGTTCTTCGTGAAAGTACCATTGGCTGTTTTTTGATATCGATCGGATGATTGATGGACGAAAGTTAGAGAATGAGGAGAGATGGTGGGACTGAACAACTGCGAGGCAGTCGTGCAGGTGGATTTCAAGTGAATTCGTCATCGACAAAACGGAAGAAACGTACTTACCTTGCTACGAGGAGATTGAACTCTCATCTTACCGCGTCCTTTGTGATGATTCTCTTGACCAAACGGCTTGTTGTTCTGGTCCATGATGGTGTAGATTGGAGAAGCTCTTGCTCAAAAGTCTTAGTCGAAAGGAGATGTTTGTAATGAATGATCTGAACTTCGCTCTGTTTCAAAATACTATTAATAATAATTTAAAATTTTTTACGATGATTTATTTGACAATGCAATTTTCTATTGAGCTATTCCTTGATGATACCCGCACTATCACATCAACTTGCAGAAGAAAAACTGTAAACACAACCGATGCAAGCAAATCTGAAATATTCTGAAATTTTAACACACTTAACCCCCTACACTACACACACACGACAACCTGATCCCCTTGGTTGTTTTCATCCTTTTCTTTTTCGTCCCCTGTTTTTTTTTCCTCGTTTCATGCGCCCCTAGGAGTTGGCGGCTTTTGACCCTGACTGAGCAATGTATTTGTCGTCATGGTTTCGATGTTATTCTGCTGATTGCTAATTCCTGCTAGTCGTTGCATTAACATGGCCTTCTCTTGCGCAAGAAGATTCTTCTGGTGAAGCATGTTGTATTTTGCCATCATTGCTTGTGGATCTTCTCCTCCTGCTCCTCCATTTCCACCTCCGGCGGCTGTTGGGTTCATACCAGTAGTTGAAGGCATGCTACCTGTCATGCCACTGGTCATGTTGCTTGGCATAGCTGCAAAGTTTTCGGCGTTCATGCCAGCCATACCCATGCTTGGCATGGTCCTTCCCATGCCACCCATGCCTCCCATTGGGTTCATGCCACCCATCATGCCGGGATGCATGCCCTGCATTCCCATACCACCTTGCATCTGCATACCGTTCATCATTCCTTGACCCATCATGCCCGGCATCTGACCCTGATGCATCATGAACTGACGCTGCATGATGGCCTCCTGCTGAGCCTGTTGTTGACGCTGCTCATCCTCGAACAAGATCTTCCTCATCTCAGGAGCACGCTGCCTCAGGGCTTGACTGGTCTTCTCACGGGCGCCATCATCTCCAATTTCGAACCAAAGGCCTTGCTTCTCATCCTTCTTGAGGAATCGCCCATTCATTTCACGAATGGTGCGGACAATGGAGCGAGAGATCGCAGGCTTGTCATTCTTGCGAGCTTTAAGGTAGGCACGGCGGTTAGCATTGATAAGATCACGGAAACGACGGTTGCCAGGATGAACATTTGTCCCTCCTCCACGACCACAAAGAACGTCGTTACGGGAGTAGAACTTGATCCCCTCCTTGGAAGGTGGGATGGGGGCTTGTTGAGGGAGGTTGCTTGGAGACGCTGAGGCATCTGCCACGGCTTGCTTGAGAGCGGCGCTCTCCACCTCAGCCTTGGCACGCTTGGCACCAACGGTGGGTGCGAAGTCGTCCCCGGCCATTTCCAACTGACGCTTTCGCATCATGGCCTGAGCGGCCAATTGGGCGTTGCTGTCACCGGTGGAGAAGCCTCCCATCATGTTGGCGAGCTGACTTCCCATCATGGGGCCATTGAACTGTCCCATCATCATTGGGTTGGCTCCAGCCATGCCTGGCACCGGTCCGAATCCAGATCCACCTGCACCTTCGCCATTTGTTGCAGTTCCGGCGGCAGGGGCGGGAGAAGCACCCTCAGCGGCGGCTCCCTCCTCCTTTGCGGGGGTAGTGCTGTCCTCCTTGGGAGGGGCGGTGGTGCTATCCTTCTTCTCGTCGTCCGTCATGATTATTTGAATTGATTGTTAGAGATAGAGGGCAGATACTTGGTATTTGAAAAGATGGTGAAAATCGAATGATTGCCGTTTGTGGTCGTTGGGTTTTGGCTTGTTTTTTCTGTTGGTGCAGCCTGTGTTTTTGCAAGCGGCTTCAGGTTCAACGTCCTCTCGTGTTAAGGTTGGATTTAGTATTTATTCACCCTTGGATTTAGCTTAATTCTTTCCCTAAAAGTTCGGAGAACCCGGCCGTCGTTTGGCTATTTAGCCAACAAACTAATGGTTAAGAAGGGTATGCTTCAAAATGATCTGTTGTGTGGTATCTTTTGTAATATTTATAGCATCTACTGCGACATGAAACACCTTGCATAATTGATGCGACGCTTACATCTTTCGAAAATTTGGAAGATAGTGTCTTCGTGTGCCTTTTCACGATCAGAAAGTTTGATGACGTTTGTCAATCAGCGATATAAATGACGGGCAAAATCCAAATCCGGGGGCTTACCCTCTTTTTAAACATTTCGCCTTCGCACTTTTTTCTAGATGACATCTAGAGATTTTTTGTCGTGCTTCTCATTGAAAAGGGGGCATCGAGCTTGATTATTTCTGCGTGGAAGATGAGACGAACACCACCCACCATCCTCTTACGACACTACAAACGCGGAAGAACCACCATCAGCGCCATTCAAATTCGACTGTCGGCAACATCGTGAAGACAGGAATCCTGATCTTGGTGCCGCTTTTGTTGACGATGTTGTACATGAAGAAATAAAACGTGTCTTAACAGACTGAATGCTGCGTCTACGAAAGGCACTGACATCATGGTGAGACAGCTCTTCAAGCACCTTATCAGAGACGATAGAAGATAGACGCCCTCCTACAAGTTCTCTGGAGGAGAAGTTGTCATTAGCATATCTTTCAATAATAATAATAACTTAGAAAATTACTCAACTATTGTGTTCAGATATTGATGTGGCAACAATGTTGTCATTTTTGTGATAATTATAATGATATGTAATAATTAGAGCACAGAGTAGATGTTGTAAGCAACACGCAATTGGAATATCACTAAAGTTTGTTGGTAGAATAAATTATTATATCTTTATGCGTCCATGCCGTTAGCCGTTACCATGAAAAGGCATAAGAACTTCATCTCGTATATACTCTACAAAATCATCAGGATTGTACCACCGAATCAATCTCCAAAGATGATATGGTTCAAGAGTAACACTCATAGAGTATGCTGTACACAACGTATGATGTACACGTGGAGGTCACCCAATAGATGCCCTCATGACAAGTTTCGTAAACAACTTATCATCCACAACATCTTCTTCCACACCCTGCGACCTCCAAGGAAGCAAGTGAGGCATGAGTATGACCGCCAATAAATGTTTACAAACTACGCTATTGTTGTTGCTGCTGTGAGATGATGCCTTTCTGACAGGAGATCTTTCACCACCACTGCTTTTGGATCTGCCACCACCCGAGCTGCTGCTGCTGCTGCTGCCTTTGATATTGTGAAAGAAGGATCGACAAGTGCAATTCATACCGATTCTATGTTGAGGAGTGCATAGGTAGGTACCCTTGCTTGTCTTGAAGGCATTGTTGTCAATTGTTACCCTATCCCTTCCAAGGAGACAAAGGTAATAATCATCAATAATTTCTTTGCCAGATTGTTGATTTTGGTTGGAAGTCCTTGATGATTTCTTTCGTTGTTTTCGAACTAGTACTGCCATACGGCCAGATTTACAAGCGCGAATTGTTCGTATGGGCGGAATGATTATTCCTAAAGAAGGAGAATCATTGTTTTTGTTGTTGCTTTCGTCGTCATTGGGATTGTTTTGGAATTGTTCCTGTTCTTCGAGTAAGGCAAGAGAATTTTCAAGTAGAGAGATATTATTTCCGAACAATTCTGCTGCTACTCGAAGTACTGAATTGTGCAGTTGCTCCGCTTGTGCAGAGTGCTTTGCTGGTGGTTGAGTTGATGATGATATCATGGCAGTGTCGTGTTGGTCGGAATCTCGATTGTTCGTGTCACCCTCAGCGTTACCATGAGCATTGTGTCCGGATGAAATAGAGGATAGATAAGCATCCAACAATTGCAGAGGATTATTGGGTAGTTGATATTGGAGTAGCTGCGGCATTTCGCTCTATGTATTGCTATTTGTAATAATGGGATACTCGCTCCCAGTTCGCGAGGTCAGTCTGATTGCAAATAACGACAAGACGCGCCGGGCCCGGAAGTGAGAGGAAGGAAGCGCACAAGCAGTACTACCAATTAGAGGTATTGGCAGATCCAGTGGACTTATTCGCCCCGATTGCTTTCCTTGGAGAGAGCAGTACTAGTCAGCATCGACTACATTCAGCGTATTTATTACGATGAAATGAAAACTGAGAACTTTAAAACTGGCGAGCAACTTTGAAACGCACCCCCAAAGAACATATTCTCCTTCAATACAGCCTATGGTACTCCACGCTCACGCTGATTCACCGCGCTAGTAAAGCGCGATTTTATGCTAGCTCCTATGTGCGTTATTTCTTACCTTAAGTTAGCTACCGTACCCTTACACAAGCTACCGTACATCGAAAAACCATCATGACCATGGCATCCGACAGCGTAGACGCCGTCGCCTATATCTCAGCTAATACAAAGTCCCTAATTAAGTTTGATAGATTAAATCGCTTCTATTGATATGTAATGACAAGATTATTTGGTCAGAACATTAATAATTACGATGAGAGGCCGTTCGGATAGGGGGTCAAATGTTGTGATGATGCGTCGATTTTTGACCGCAAGGCAGTGCTTTGAGAGACTTTGGGGGTGGCTGTGGCAATGATACTTGGTCGGTACATTCAAATAAATATATTATATCGATCAGCCAAGTGTCATCGCTGTAGACATCCTCAAAAACCCTTTCAAAGACCGACATGGTGCAGGAATTCGGCGTCGTCGCCTGTGTGCTGAAAATGCGCTCTAGCTCTCTCAATATTGCTTATGATCACGGAACTAATAGCCTAAATCGCTTCCTATGATGTTTATGAAGACAATAAGGCCGGTAGTTCCATGATGATAAGCACTTCCTAAGGTAATAGGGTACGCCGAATAATCACCATGGAGGTGGTGTTTTTGCGTGCGGTGGGTGTTGAGGTTGCCTAGTTGTGACTCGCCTTCCTATTTTAGGTTTACATGTTTCTGTCAATTGAGTGAGTTTCCGTATATGGTTCTCACTCACATCATCTAACGCAAGAGCTGCGCTATCTTATGCGTTGAGTTGCACTTTGCTTAATTGTCAAGTGCAAATCAAAGCTCTCACAATAAAATAATATTGTCTCTGTTACTAAGAAGTCAACGCTACACAGAGCATTCGGGACGCCGGATACTCTTCATTGTCTGCGTCAATATCTTCCTATACTTACAGCGTTGCACCTTTTCAGGTTATGAGCCCAAGTACGCTTCGCTCTGGTCCCCAGTTCGAGCCTCGCCAGAAGCATTGATGTTGTGAGGTAGGCATGTTATCTCGACGAAGTAAAATTCAGGGTCCGTAATACGGAGCAAGTGATATGGCAGTTAGAAGGAGCGAAGTACGACAGCTTGACGGCGGTTCATACTTCGAGAAGGAGTGTTGAGGTTGTCTAACTTTACATACCTCTTTGTGACTGCTCACCACAAGTCCAGTTTAAGTCGTCTGGACGTGTGGTTACGCACCCCCCTTTTACTGACGCCATTTACACTGGGTCGATTCATCCACATCAGAGTAATCAACACAAGCAGAGTCATCGACATCAACTGCTCCAACTTCTCCTTCTTGCTCGATGGACGAATCGATAGCAGTAGGATGCTCATTGATAGTAACTTTGCGATCGGGAACAGTAACTGGAGACTTGAATACTTCTTCAGACTTGAGCCTAAGCTCCTTGCCACGAGCAACCTGCTCTTGCAAGCGGTCCTCACGCTCTCGAGCTTCTTCTTCAGTAAGCCAAGGAAGATCAAGCGGAGGGGGTGTGTAGGACAATTCACCATCAACAAACTCAGGATAGATATAAAGATCATGTTCATCACTTTCAAAAAGGGAACCCCACTTCTGTTGAATAGTATCAGCGAGGTCCTCAGCAGAATCACCAACAAGGCCCGAGACAGTTTCGAATTTATCGTCGTAGACGCAATGGTATTGAGGGGAGATGTAATTTGAATCAAGATGACGTACCAGACCAACTTGGGTAGAGTGGTCGGGAGAAAATCCAAGAAATTGGCCAACCCTAGCCCTACGGCTAAACTTTGGGAGCTTCTTGCCATCCTGAAGCGCAGCATCAAGAACATAGGTAGGAGCACCGAAGACATGTGCACGAAGTAAATCACGATGATCGGAGACAACGTTGGTGAGGATCTCTAGCGGAGAAAAACCATGAGACATAGACGGTGTGCGGTTGAAAAGGAACTCGGCGTAGGCAAGAGCCTGCGGCCAAAGTGAAGGAGAGTCAGCGTTGTGAGTAGACCATCTCATAGCAACATGCAAAAGAAAAGTTCTGCACATCCAGAATAAGGTCTGAACACTTCGCTCAGCAGCGCCGTTTTGGAACTTGGCACCAACACCAGAGAAACTCTGCTTCTGATCCTTCTTCTCACAGTCATTCCGAAAACTAGCCGAAGTGAAGACGCCACCATCAGAGTGATATTTCTTGACCCGTTTGCCAGCTTGCTGCCAGAGATAGGCCTCAAACTTGAGCTTCGAGATCAAAGTTTCAGCTGAAGTCGCGGAAGTTTGGGGATAAACCTTAATAAGACCAGATCCAGCATCATGGAAGATAGTAACACATGAATAACCTTCCGCCGAATCAGCACCATAGCCAGAAAATAGACGACCCTTGATAGGAACTGTCACAGTATCCATCGAGACAAAATCACCAGGCGAGTACTTATCACGGGATAAAGCCTTCTCATTTGACTTGACAGCAGACTGCCGCCGAGAGTGAGGCTTCCGCACTTGTGCACGAGCAACTTCATTGGTAGCACATACAGGGATCGGACAATTACGAGCACTTTCCCACTTAGGAGCGATGACGGGAGGATAATAAGCAGACTTCCCACCAGCGAGCTTCCTAGAATGACCAGTCATCAAGTATTGAATCTTCTTCATGCTGCAACCGAGCTTGTAATGCCAGAGAAGTAACTCCTTCTGAGCAGGAGATAAATTTGGATTGTCAGCAATAGTGATGCAAGGTGCCGTGCGAGTAAGATGAGCACAAAGATCAAAGTCATAAGTGACTTCCTGAGGTTCAGCAAAATCTTCATCCTCCAAGCGAGTGAACCTCCAGCCGCCATCCTCATTACCAAAGAAGAAACTGTGACTGAGACGTTGTTTCACCTTCCACTGACGTGCATAAGCAGCACCAACTGCACGATGCTCCTGAACTGAACAAGTAACTCCATAAAGCATAGGCAAATTCGACTTGGATTCAAGAGGCACATCAAGGACTTGACCAGAAGTGGTGTGAAGACGGAAAGACTCATCATTAATAACACTGTGACCACCCCACAGCTGATGAAACGCTTGCGGACTAATCAATCGAATATCAGTTGACTTCAGATGATATGCCAACCCCGGCAGATAGACTACCTCACCATTAGTAGCAACGGCCTTATACAAGACAAGACCAAAACCCTGCACTTTGTTAGAGCCGCTGACGTCCTTCACAGTAATATTCACTTTCTCATAAGTGATAAAGTCAGAGCGGAAAGGAGTCAACCCAAAAGAGGCACCAGTATCAAGAATAGCAGCCGTCTCATGAAATGCAAAGGTGTTGCGTTCATTGGTAGTTTTGCCAGATTGCGCAGTAGTAGGAGTAGGAGCACCAGACTTGGCTTCCATAGCACGAGGAGAACCAGCAGTAGGTACTTCTTTCATCAATAGATTGAGTCGAGCAATAAGCTTTTTGAGATCGCGGCGATGCTCCTTCTGATTAGTAAGACGGAGCTGATTCTGCAGACGGACAAGATAGGTAGGATCTTGTACATACTCTTCGACAAACTCGGCAGTCTTAGCAGGATCAAATTCATTCAACGAGAAGCGATAGTCATCACCAGGATCAGGTTTGCCGTCAAGAAACTTGATTGTATCTAGTTCTTCAGCTCTAGCAGCAGCCATCTGTTGTTGTTTCTCAAGATGCTCTCGGGTAAACCGCTTGTGTTCACGCAAAAGATAAGGATACAAATCTTTGTACATCACTCCAGTGTAACGATAGCGATAAAACGACCGAAGAAGTAAACTTCTCCGCTTTCCACTGATGTTTGGACACGAGAAAGGTGGTCCCTTCCTCCTCCTAAGTCGATAGTTGTATTGAACCGGCAGGAAAATCAAGTAGTGAATTATGTAGGCACCCGTAGAGATGACCAAACAACCACCGCCGATCCACACTCCAAAGGCAGGAAGGAAGTAAGAAGACCATAGCCAACCCAGACAGGCGAAACCTTCCCCAGAAGATGCGAGATCGAGAACCTCAAACGCATCGTCCATCACAGAGAGAACTAACAGCAGACCGAAATTGAAGCACAAGAACCACTCGACAAGCGTAGCCATAGACACCGTAACCCCCAACAAGAAGCCGAAGTTCAACAGAGTCAAAACCACCACGAATAATTCAGGATATAAAAAGTAATAGAGTAGGGACATACCACCTGAAACGGTAGGTCCCTTTACTGAAAATCCCGAGCGGCGGCAGCCCTCAAGGCATTAAAAGCAGCTTTCCCTTCAACACTGTCAGTACCAAGAGTATTAACCTTTTCCCAGAGAGCCTTCTGCTTGTCCGCATCCACAGAAGTAGCATTAGCGGCAGTAGCAGAAGATTCCTTCTCAACCTTGGCAGCACATTGACGAGCCATTCGACCAGCAGGACAGTTAGGGTTCTCCTTCCAGTAGCAGAAGCTTGAATTCTTCATGGCCTTAGCATGCTCCTTAGAAGTATGATTTGTCCACATAGCCTTCCCCTTCAATCTCTTGCACTTAAGGCACTTGAATTCAATAAGACCTGAAGACTCATTCATGCGGAATTGAGGCGTATTACCAGCTGTATCACGGCGAGGAATAGTAGCGCCAGGACCACCACCAGAACCAGAACGATCAGAACCGGTACCACCAGAACCAGTACCACCAGCTGCCCTTCGAGCGTCCCTTTCTGCAAAGAACTCCTTCCTGTTCTTCTTGATCTCAGCTTGATTGTGAGGAAGGGGACATTGATCGAGATGATGGTTCTGTTTACAGTTGTGACACGAGATGCCAGAAGGACTAGAACCACTGGGGACCAACGAATTGGCAGAGTAAGAGAACTGAGAACCAGTCTCTGCTTCCCACTCTCCCGCTTTCGACATGCGCATGTACAAGACTTTCGCGGCCTTCAAGATATCCAAGATCTGAGTAGCAATCCCTTGCTGATCGGACGTGGCGTAGGTAACAGGCGTGTCGACATCGAAGGTGATTTCTCCCTTGAGATGTTCCAAGCGCATCTCCCTGAACATAACCTCAAAATCAGAGTTGGGGCATTTAGTAAGACCCTTGAGGACCATGCCGACATGCTTAACATCAAGACCATTTATCACCGCAAGTTGATTCACAACAAGACTCAACTTTAACTCAACAGAGGCAACGTTGTGTCCAGGAACCTTAGTCAAACCATCTTCTGCAAACTTCTCGATCTCAGCACGGAGGACGTCCATATTGCTTGCCTGCAACGCATAGGCTGTTTTCATCATGCAGTACAAGACAGTGATGCCACCTCGTTCTTGGGGCGTGAAGAATTTATCCATGTTCTCTTTCACAGCCTTCTGCAAGGTAGCCGTCATACAGTTCATAAGATACAAACCCATGAGGCGACTGTTCTCCTTATCAACAGGTGCAACATAAGGACTCGTGTTGATGAAACGTTGGACAAAGCGAGGAATGTCAATCGCGGTCCCACCCCAGCTATCACTGAGGTTGATAGGCTTAGCTTGGGTATCAAAGAACTCGGACGGATGAACGTTGGTTGAAGAGACACGAGTGATATGACCACGTGGTACAGGCACCTGAGACTGATTAAAGTCATACTTATTCATATGGTCTTGAAACGATAGAAGCTTCTCATTGTCGGACTCAAGGTGAGCCATCAACTCAGTCTCCTTACTGCGATCACCACTCGAGCTTGTACCGACAACAGCCCAATTTGCTGCACCAAGACGACCCGATTGCTTAGGACCCTTAGTCATTTCCTCACGTTGATCCGCATAACCATCACTGCCACGGGCAAGACGATCATACTTAGAGACTTTCATCAAATACGAAGAAGGAGAGAAATCAGTGGCCTCTTCTTCCTTCGCCTGAGCTGCGGCAACTTCATCAGAGTTAACGTCAAACATAAAGTTTTCGGTCCTCTCCACCTTGATGAAGCTCTTCGCACAATCTTCGCTCTGAAGACTCTCCTCCTCCTCCTCTTCGCTCTGAATACTCTCCTCCTCCTCCTCATCGTCAGGTAGAACGGATGAAAAGGGTGACACCGATGATGATGCACAAGAAGTTGAAGGGCAAGAGCAAGGCTCGGAAGGGCGACAGACTCCGGGGCGGGGGGACCGGATGCCGAGGTAAGTGCAGCACAGCTGATGGGCAGGATCCGAGAGATACTCAGCATTAAGCAGAGCACGAAGAAGCTTCTCATCACTATCCTCAAACGCCTGAGTAACCAACTTGATTTCCTCATTAATGCGGGCAGCACGAAAGCTAGCAGCATCCTTGTAGACTCTGCGAGGACCAGGAGTAATTTCATCATCAAGAGTATCAAATGGAGACTCGGAAGTAACAGATCCACCAACATAGGCAACTGAGTGATCCACAGGTTCCTCAACCCCAACCGAACTTTCAGTGGCGCCGGCGGTACCAAAACAGAGAGGAGGAACACTGGAATCAGCAGCAGAAACATGAGTGGGAGGAACAAAGACCTTAGCAGCTACAGCAGAAGGGGCTGAAGCGGCAGCAACCGGACTGGTTGCCAAGGGTGCCGAACTGGCAGGGGCAACAACAGCAGTAGGGGCTGGAGTACCCGCAACCGGACTGGTTGCAACTGTTGCCGAACTGGCAACCTGAACTGACGTCAACTCTCCAGGCGTAGCTACTGCCGGTTGAGTCAGAGAATCATCAAAAGTTGTTTCAAACGTATCGGTGGACACATCAGAAGCGGTGGACACATCAGAACGTCTGAAAAACGGTGAAAGCACGAAGTTCAAAAACGAAGAATACCCAGGATCTGTTGTCATGCCGGAGTTAGAGTCGGAGACACGACGATTTGCCTGAGGGGTAGAAGTATCAGAAGGTACCATGGTTGAACGATGAAGACCGTTGGAAGAATTGATCAGATTCCGGTCGTAGAGGAATTAAATTGGATGTATGCAGTCCGTAGAATGCAGAGACCGCGTAAGCGTTTGGCGCTCGTATACCTGTAAATGGCGTCAGTAAAAGGGGGGTGCGTAACCACACGTCCAGACGACTTAAACTGGACTTGTGGTGAGCAGTCACAAAGAGGTATGTAAAGTTAGACAACCTCAACAGTGGGTGTATTGGAAAAAATGGTTGATTTTGTATGTAGGTATGTAGATAAGCAATATTACCATCCAACTTTACCGTACCACCACTTTCACTTAAAATCGCGCTGTGAATCAGCGTGCGCTGTAGTCCTCGGTATTGAGATCCTACGTGAGAGTATTAAAAAAATAAAAAAAGGCGCGTTTATGGTTTGGCGGAAAGAAATCACGGATCTCTATAACCTCTGGACCGCCGTGCACAATTTTTGTCCCCTCAGATGCCAAAACATCATTTTGCAATGATATTGCACCAATATCGGTCGATTAGAGTGGCCGTCCCTCCAAAATTAAAACCCTCGCGCAAAAAAATAATTTGGGATGAAAATTTCGAATGATCTCTGTTCCGAGGACTACAGCGTGGCCTACTCCTATCTAAACTACAATACCCCAACCACAATGTCACTTATAATCTTTGACACAAATTCATGTACCCCTTACTTTATGCGAGCCTGAAATTTAAATACCCTCCGGGGACGAGATGAGATCCAAAAAATTAAAAAAATGATCATAACCATGATGAAAGCAGTTGACTTACAATAGTGGAGGTTATAGAGAGCGAGTAGGTCATGAAGTGTAGTCTCAAATAATATCTGTCCCAGTGAATAACGAAAGCATGGTCCTCACCGAAATCCCTCTATGGGTAACTCACGGCAGCAATGCCGACGGAGCAGCCACCTCCAAATCATCCGCCATGGGCATCGTCGGCGGCGGCGGTCTACCAAAGGCGACACCCACCAATGATGATGATGATGATACCGACAACAGTTCTTCCAAACAAAGAAGTAATGATATAGCCGCTGCCAAATCGGCAGTATCGTTACTACAATCTACCCGCGGTGGAGCTCATCGTGCACCCATGTATTCGGTCGATGTCCATCCCGATGGGACGAGGTTTGCTACCGCTGCGGGAGATGGGACTGTGAAAATTTGGAGTATGGGCTCACTCTTTGGTGGGAAATTAGTGCAGGATGAGGAGGAGGAGGATGGTGTGCAGTCGCAGAAACGAAAGAGGAGAGGGGCAACTAGCCGATTCATGGAGAATGGAAATTATGTGAGCAGTAATAGTGAAGGATATGATACATCATCGTCATCGGTGGCATCTTTGGCGAGTAAGAAGCAACCAAGCAAGCCAGCATCGGTATCGGCACCAATTGCTGCAGCAATGAATGATTTAAGTGGATTGGTACGCAAAAAGAAAGGAGGCACACCCTCTACTAAAAGTGCAACATCCAACAATCACAATCCATTTGCAATCACTGCTCCTCCATCCTCCAGTGATTCACCTCTGTCCAGATTGACTCAACAACGAAATCATGAAAGTAGCAGCAAAGAAGATGCGCACCAATCACACAAACAGCAACACAAACTCCTCACCACCATATCCTCTCACCAGGGATCAGTCCTAGCACTACGATTTTCCACCTCGGGGAAATATCTTGCCACAGCCGGAGATGACTCCTACGTCAACATTTACGTTCGTTCCAACAAACCTTCACTTGCGAAAGGAAATTTAGTTGGCGTCGGTACAGACGGGAAGCAGCAAGTCGAAGATGTCGAATATTGGAACCGTATCGCGTTGTGTCGGGGACATCAGCTGGATGTGGTGGGGTTGGCATGGGCTCCAGATGATAGTCACTTGGTGTCGTGTAGTTTGGATAGTGTCCATCCTGTGATTGTTTGGAGGTTATTTGATGTGTTGGGAAAGAGCGGTGGCGATGTGGGGGCTAGTGGAGGTGGCTTCGCCACCAACAACAACAACAACTCTGGATCTGTGTACATGCACAATTTACACCCATTCAAAGTCTTGGGAAAGAATATACACAAGAGTACCGTGAAAGGAATCGCGTTTGATCCGGCAGGGAAATTTATCGCCTCGTCTGGTGATGATCCAGCTATTTGTATATGGAGAGCATATGATGATTGGGGATTGGAAGCTCGAATTGATGCTAGTAGTGGTGTCTTTAAATCAAAGAAGCGAAAAAGAGGCGGTGGTGGTAGTGGTGACAATAATGACGATGAAGAGGAAGATGATCCTGGTGAACTTGCCTCATTATCCATGTTTCGTCGAATATCCTTTGCGCCAGATGGATCCCACGTATGTGGAACGAATGCAACTCTGAAAGGAAAGAATATTGCCGCGATGATTAGTCGAGAGGGCTGGGCGGCTTCGGGACCAACACCCAAAAAGTCAGTGGGTGGTGATGACGAATCCCATCATCACCCACCTGGTGCAGCAAATCTTGTAGGTCATAAACAACCGGTGGTGAGTAGTCGTCACTGCCCTGTATTCTTTACGGTGCCGTCATCCAAGCGAAAGCGACCGCCCTCCGCGGAAGAGGCATCGAGTGATTCGGATAGTGACAATGGTGGTGAGCCAGAGTATGCTACGTTAGTTGCATTGGGAGATAAACGTGGATTTGTGACTGTGTGGTCGACAAAAAGTAGTCGACCGTTGTTTAAGATGCAATGTAGTGAAAGTCGTTGCGCTGTGACCGATATCTCTTGGGGGCTGGTGCGTTCGTCGAAGGGCGACGGAGACGACTCTTTAATCATGATTGTATCGTTGTTGGATGGGTTTATCGTTGCACTTCACTTTTCTATCCCGGTTGAAGTTGGAGGCGGGCGACTACTTTCCGCTGAAAAGACGAAACGGATCTTTCGGGTGAAGTATGGAATTGATGATGGTGGAAAACGCTTAGTGGACGATTCTGGGCCCGCCCTGATTGAGAATGCATTGCAATTTACCATGGAAATGGAGACCGCTGACAGTGATGTTGACAATGGATCTGAGACGACCAAGTCTTCGGCGCAGAGGGAGCAACGCAATATTTCTCTTGGCAATGTTGCAACTAGTGGGAGCATTAGAGACAAACAAGTAGTATCGACGAAAAAGGGCAAGAAACGGATTGCCCCTGTCTTGTTGACTGGTGATGGTGGTGCCATGAACAATGTGGCGACTGATGAAGATACCAATCAGCAAAGAAACAAGAAGAGTAAACCATCAAATGAGCAATCAACTGACCCACTTGAGAATGCACTGAATGCTGCTGAAGCAGCTGCTTCTGTGGCCGAGGGTGTAGCGGCCAATGTAACGAATGTCGAAAACGCTAGAGTCTCACAGAAGCAAGATCAGCAACCTGCTGTTACAGTGACAAAGGGTAGTTTGTCTGTAGGTGAAATGAGGATTCCCTACAACACTAGCAAAGTGATCACGACAGAATTGATCGCCACCAAGTCTCAGTCGGCATCTAATGTGTTTGATACTGATGAAAGAAGCAGTAAAATTGTCGCCGACTGTGTCAATTCTCCACCCTTATCTACCGGTGTTTCATCTTGGCCTTTTGCGACTCTCAGTATTAGTCGAGGAGGTGTTAGACAGTGGAAAGATATCATTACAAAAACAGCATGCACATCTATTGTTGCAAATGAAAGAATCCTTGCTGTGGGTACTGCCAACGGGTGCCTTTACCTTTATGGGACATCTCCAATGCTAGGATGGGAGAGTGGAAAGGCATTCAGAGCTTTTCCGCCGTTTGTCTTGGGCAGCCCTGTGGTGGCGATCAATTTGAGTGATTCTGTGTCCAACGACAGCGAGATGGTTGTTGTCACCTCGGATGGTGGTTTCGCGGTGTACAAGTTACTGAGTTCAGGCCCAAAGCTGCATTACAAGGGATCCATCGTTCCTCCTATGCAGCAAATGCTCTTGTCGTCCATCTCAGCTAACCAACATAGTGGGAATCAGCCGAAGCTCGTCCGAATTCAAATCACTGAATCAAAGCAGTTGATGCTTGTCCTCATGCTTCCAACTTCATCAGCTGGGAGAGCATTGCAAGGATTTGTCTACAATCGTGACATGAAATCATGGATGCTTGTTGCTGACTCCAACAACTTTCTTCTCTCGGACTTTTATTCTCCGATTCATAAGCCAAGCACGAGTAAAGAAGGCATCCTATCTCGAGTTGCCAAAATTGTCACTTCCAGTGCCTCGACTATGGCATCAGCAAAACAAATGTACCAGAGGATTGTTGAAAACGAAAAGCACACGTATCAATATATCATTACAAGATCACACTGTGAAGATAGATTGGCTTGTGCTATTGCACTCGACTCCAAGTCTGAATTTGAGACATGGCTAGCTCTATACGCGCGTTGTCTCTCATCCTCGGGTGAAGCAGAAGCTTTGCGATTTCTAGTTGATACCCTTCTCGATGCTGGTGAGAGTGATACTCTCATGGACACAGGCGACGACTCGTGCCAAAATGTGTCTTCGTTCCTCTTGCTTGGAATCAAGCGTCTTGGATTGGAAAGCAAGCGAGTCATTCGACAGTTGGTATTGCCTGAAATGAGTAAGAATAGGCATATGCAGAGGCTGACAAATGAAATATCTATTGAACTTGATAATTTATAAAGGAATTCATACGGCATAAAGGACATGATTCAGAATAGATCTTCTTAATATTATGTCACTAGTCTAAACCGACTCATATCAGGTCCATCAGATATGTACCATAAGTACTACAAGCGAAACCATTGAATACCAAACGGGGGCAAAGTAGGAAGTTGATACTCCATTCAATGTTGGACTTGATGGCTGCCAATATTTTCCCCATTCCTCAAACGTGGGCGGTTGAATAACTGCTGGCGTTACTGTAGGAGCCGTGGATATGAGATTCTCTCCCCAGTCATTGCATTCTGGACAAGATCCGTCCTGTTGGCAAGAATAATAAATCTCTTCAATACCGTCGCACGTAGGACAATCACGATCATATGGATTTTCACATTGATTCAGCTCCAACATCACTCCAAGTAAAGAGCCAGCTCTACAAATCTCACGAACACGATCACGAACCATTTGAACATGTTTTTGACTAATGTTCATAGAACTCGGACACTCAAGTGGCCCATTTAGAACATTTATTGTTCCTCCAAAGTTTCCTTTCAATGCTTGCTTATGTGCAGTGGATCCAAACTCATACGGCTGATGTTCCATCCATTTGTAGATGCCTGACTGCCAAGCAAATTGAGGATTAGTTGCAAGGAGGTCAGGTCGTTCACAAAAATACTGAGCATCGCCCATGATGGCAATTCCTGCCCCCATGTAACCGTAGTTGAAAGAAGTATCGAATGAGCCCCGTCGGAAGTACATGTCGTCAGCTCGAACATATCCTATCGCAGGTGCGCGTGAATCGTCCTGCAATGGCACGTCGGCCATATTGACGCCTGCCACAGTACAAGAACATCCTTGGTTATTTTGTCGTGTAAGATCACAATACTGATTGTAGGTTTGCTCATCAACGAAGTAAGATTGAGTACACGTCTTTGTTTCTTTGATATAGAATTGCTCTTTGCAAGGCATGCAATAAACATTGCCATCCAAACCAGTGATAGGATTGACACAGTGATGCTCTTCTCTAGTGACTGAATATCCATCTGTTTCCACCAAAGCGTGTGCCAAGAATGCAGCCAGTTCTTGACGTATTTGGCTCACAGTGCCCATTTGTGCAAACTTCTCGTCGTGATAGTAATTGTAATTAGCTATAGCATCGCATAGGCCCGCGTAGGTGAACAGCTGCCTCCCTTCCTCACTTCTAGGTTGTACAATTTTATTAAATATATCTTCCGTCAGTACATCTCTACAAGCATCAAAAGCCGCATTAATATTCAGCTTACTCTTAGGTGCAGGAGGGATTCTTGGAGCCCCGTCTGCATTACAGAAACATGTTGTCTCAAAATTGCAGGCTGGATGGAGCAAAAAGTATTGTGAGTGTTTGAGCGAAGCGAGAAAACGAGCAATACTTTGAGCAACTTACGCCACCAATCTCTGTTACCGTTACATTTGGAGCAACCATATTCTCCAGTGTCATCGACATCTTTCAGAAACGAGTTCCCTGAGTAGATATTTAGATGTAGGTCATGCAATTGTGAGCCAGAGGAAGACAAACGTAATGTCTGCTTGCCTAATTTCATGGTTAATGGAAAAAGAGCTTTCGAGCTATCAATTGATACTTTACTTACCAACACAGTATTCACCAAGAGTACACCCACCGTTAGCGCATTCTGAGAGAGCACCTCCAGTTTGTGCTGTGGTTGATGAGATGGTGGCAAGCAAGAGCAGAAATGTGTTGATGTAGAATTGCATCGCAAATATTACCCTGATGCTGCGTATTGATTGCGCCGCTGGCTAGCTGCTTGCGGTGCTATGATGAGAAGTGATAAGTATGATATGGTGCTGCTTCCATCATATCACATATCACCCGTGTATCTCCCGTGTATCATGCTATGCTCTATGTCATTGCCTGTGAGAACGAGTGAGAGCTAAATACTTAGGAATAGCTGATGACTGATGAATTGATGCCCACGAACGAAACCATGGCAGAAAAATTGGAATAGTGGCGAATAGTGGCCAATTTTGGTGATTTGTGGCCTATTTTTGGATGAACGTAGGCGCGAAGAAAGAAATTCATCCGTTCACGCCTCCCGCAAATAATGTTGCACTATGAAGTCACCTCCTTCATGACATGCACCTACATCCTACATGATCGACCTTTGGAACATAAAGAGATTCACACCCGCATGATTCACACCCGCATGACCTGTGCTCTACTTAGTTTATACACAGCTTGCAAGCATCATCATAACTTCTCCTGTACACAATTTGCATTAAAAATTGAAATAGTATCGGTACTATGTCCTCAAAGAAGAACAGCAGCAGATCACCTATCGACAGCAGCGACGAGCATCGTATGGCACAGACATCTCAAGATCAATATGAGGTAGATCATGATGCCTCTCAGCATGATTGGGTTGGGTATGGCGATGGAGTATTTTCAGTGTTACGTAACCTTCCGTCTCCAACAAGATTGGCAAGAACCGCTAGAATCAATAGAACTCCTCCTCGTCCATCCGCACCACCGCCTCAGTCTGAGATCAGCTACAGCACACCTACGAAGAAGAAATCTAGCAGCGGCAAAGTCGATTCAACACCTGACACGATTGCAAGCACTCCATCTTCTTCTCTCAGCTCTACCGATGATATATCTCCTGTGTTTGGAAGAAGCACTGGTCGCTCTTCCAGAAGCAGTCCACGAAGTTCACCAAGCAGGGCCAGCTCTAGAATAAGCCGTACTGATCCAAGATTCATTGTAGTTGACATGGATGAAGATGAAGTGCTGGCAAGAAGGCTCGATCAAGAGTTGAGAGATGCAGAGTTTGCAGCAAGCTTGGAGCGTGCGGAAAGAGCACAGAATCTAGCTCAACATCAGCGAGCTGCAGCTGCATTTGCAGTGGAAGGAAGTGCGGATAGCTTTGACTCCAATGGAGCAGACATGCGCGATAGTACTACTTCGACTTCGACAAGCTGTCGCGACAAATCTATATACTGGGGCATCAGAGTGACTTTGTTTACCGTTGTAACTGCAGTTACCTTGATCGTTCTCGTCCTCATTTTCGGTGGTCCAAAAGCAGTAATCGATCCTAATACCTGGATGCCTGGTTGGCCAGATGGGTCAAATCCCAACGATGTAGGCAAGGTAGGAGAACATAACATGTGGGTGGCCGATTTAGTTGACAAAGGCTTGAATTTGATAGTCTTGAACGGCTTGGACAAGGGAAGCGATTGGAATGACTTTTTTCGCGAGTCCATTTCTGATTGGGATAATGGAACGCCTGATTCAATCACTTTGAAAGTGAGGCGAGTCCCGAAGGATCCTAAGTGCACACCTGTTCGTCGCGCCATGAAAGTATGCAATGGTGATTACGGCCCAACAGATTGGAGAGGTGTGAATCAGATTATATTGGCGAATGGCTTTATCATTGCCAGTGTTGCCAAGATGAATGATTACTACTTGGAAGGGACGAACAGGGCGCAAAGGTTGTACACTATGTGTCATGAGTTAGGTAAGTCTTCCCAGCTTCATACACCCTACACTACATTCATTGATGGCATCTGACACTTGTATCGTCTTTTTATTCACCTAATAGGACACGGCTTGGGGCTAGGACACTTTGACGAGAACTTTTACAATAAAGATCTTGGTAATTGTATGGATTACACCGAAAGGCCAGAGAACAACATGCATCCTGACGAAAGTAATTTCATGGTGCTGGAAGAACTATATGGGGATGTTAATCAAATTCATGTCAGCTCGGGTGACACAGTTGCTGTTGAAGATGTTGCTGTTGAAGAAGAGCTGAGAAACGAAGACGTAAGACAGCTCACTCTTGCTGACGCTGACGAACAGCATTTGTTTGATGAGTATGCCAAAATCTTGATGCATGATCCTATAGAAGTCTCTGATGAGAGCGGCGAATTTCCTGATGTTAAAAATGGGTGGAGGTTGCTCCGCAGGACAGAGAACGCAGTATACCATCAGAAGGATCTCCCTAACGGTTACTCTATCAGGAGTTCCATCCTCCTTGCATGATGCAGGTATTTGTTTTGTGATGAATTATTGCATTAGATTCTGATTGCTGAGCTGCAATATTGTAATGATAGAATTTTAATCTACTTGACTTGACTCCCAATCAGAATGTGAAGCATCTTTGCAGTCTCAACAGAAGGTGATTTGGACAGTTCAAATAATGAACATAATCATGTACGCTGAAGTCTTGTTTGAAAATGTTTTGTTCTGTTGACAGTTCCGCTACCCCATCCATTCAATTGTGTGTATGAGATCAATTCAACTTATCTTCAAGTATAGATGCCAATGCACCTTCATTAAATCAGCTCAACAGAGAGTACATTGTCATGATTTCATCTACCCACTACAAATGCACTCTTATGCACCACCCACCAAATTGACTCCAGGCATCTTGAGTAACTTCAATTGTTTCTGCCCCTTTCTAATCTTATATTCAATCGTCTTGAAATCTGACCGTTTGACTAATGATGCCTCCTGCCTGAATTTATCTCGTGCAAATGATGTACTGCTGTTGCTGCTGGAAGAAAATAACTGATTCAGCGGTACATGAACATCTACTGCTGGCTTGCGGTCTTTTCGGATTGTCTCGCGTAGTATGGAGCGATAGAGGGCTAGAACATCCTTCTGCAGGCCTGAGAGCCGCGCTGCTGGAGCCATTACTCCTGCTGTTGTTTATGGGCAATCTCCAAACTGGAAGGCAATACAAGGCAATGCAACCCCATGCAACGCAAAAAATAGGATGCTACTGTGTTGGCTTCCTCTGGGTTCGTTCGCTGCTGTTCGCTGTCGGTGTCGGCTGTTTTAGTTGCTCAGTTGTGGTAGAGCTCTTTAGCCCCTTAACGTGTTCCAAGAAACTTTTCTGACGACCTCAAGCATTACAATCACATAGAGAGAAGCTCCTGGTAGCTCCTAAGAGAAAACAGCCGCGACAAAACGGATCTATGTATCATCTATCAATGATTCACGCGGACAATGAAGCTGGCGGAGGCCGATCTGACGATGCCATATTTATCGTCATCTCACCTCCAGTTTAAACCATAAAATGAGAAACGGACGTCGCATAAAACGGTCGGGGCATCGACCAACACTCAGTTCAGCCTCTCGCAACAGCACCGTCCTAGAAACAATCTTTCTCATCGGGCTGGTCATTGCTGTGTTTATTGCATTTTGGTTGTATCAGCTCGTGTCCATTCTTATAAGCAGTAGTGTCAATGAACCGGGGCCCGCGATTTCATTGCCAGATGCAGTGCCTTCGCCAGGTGGTGTACTGCAACAAGGGCAGGTTGCCAAGTCTCAAGCGGTAATTTCCACTGGTGGCCTACGCGGTGGAGTAGCTTCATCACTGTCAAAAGGAAATAATGGGGGATTTCAACACTATCTAGATATTGCACTGGAATTGGCCTCTCTGGAGCCATCAGAAGCGCTTGCAACAATGGAGAACAATGATCCATTCCAAACCAATCACTTTGATGCACTGCTGTTGGAAAAAGAAAACTCACTGAAACGTATACTGACAATTGAAGAAATCAAAGAAATATTCCCCTGCCCAAAAATGGAGGAGAGAATCACACTGCCAGATGCACGGGTGGAACAAAAGGCAAAAGATTTTAGAGACGGAAAACATGGGACATTCCTATTCTTTCAACACTTACGTAAGGCAGGAGGGACAAACTTTTGTAGTTTGGCTGAAAAGAACTTGCCAAAAGCGGCACAACCTCATTACTACTGCATGCCTGACATGGGTTGGTCGGGGAACAAAGATGCTGGATATCTTCACTCGTGGTCAAATGAAGAGATTATCACTCGTATGGCCAGGCAAGGATTTCGAATCGCAGGAAATGAGTGGGAAAACTTTGATGTGTCTCGACATTTTGATCTTCCTGCAGTATTTGCCACATCGTTTCGTAAACCGCTGGATCGAGCATTATCACAATTCCGATTTGAATGCATTGAAGATCGAGGATGTAAAATTAAAGATGTGCACCAGTGGTGGGACAAACGAGGTGATTTGTGGAATGTGTATACAAAAACTTTTGCTGATCCTCCAATTGGTGCACGTAATCATTTCAAGGGAAGTGAACATTCCAAGCAGCGTCGGGAGATGATGGCAACGGCAATTGACACTTTGTCCAAGTTTCATATCGTTCTTTCGATGGAGTGGCTTGCCTATGCAGCTCCTCAGGTAAAGTCCATCTTGGGCTTCAATGACGTTACCGCCTTAACAACACGTGTTAGACCTCATATTACTCAAGCGAAAAGGGATGATGGACAAGAACACAATAATCTTGGATCGGCAAGCATCAAAAAGGCAAGCTGGGACCCAAAAGAATACTTGGATGCAGCCCAATACAAGAAAATGAGTGAAGATTTGGCTCTAGATGAGATTCTGACTGAAGTGGCTCGAAGAATGTTTTTAGAGAGGTTGGTGTGTGAAGACTTGGGCGGTGGTGTACCGATATAAGCATTTCGAATATCCATAACTGATAGTATCTAGACGAACAGCTATACATGATGAAGATAGAGTGTGCCATCTATCTCAAGAGGTCAATCCTGCTAAGTATGTTGCAAGCCACTGATAACCTCCCTTCTATCTACACAAACAGAAAAGACACTGAGAAATACCCTCTTTTGAGAGATGGTTTGAGCTGAACACCTACATAGGCCTATAGCTGTCTCATCTCCTCGACTCCGTCAAATTGATTCCTACGTATATGTCATACAAGATAGATAACGGCACTCCCTTTCCGCCGAAATTAGAAAAATAAAATATTTCACAAAAAATCCCGCCTCTTTTGCTCCATGCACGATTTCGCAGCAAAAACATCATCACACATCATGAGGAAGTGAACCAAAACACCATGTTGATGGCATAGCGGTAAAAATCGTATCTCCTGAAGTACACAGATTTGCATTTCGTGCTATATAACTGTATGCAGCTGAAGCTATGAGGAAACTTACTGGCTAGGCCACGTAATGCACTTTTTGGTACCCCATCTAAGCGTCACATGAGAAAAGGTCAACCAGAAGAAGCCGAATCTCCCGATGTGTCGTCCGATACTACGCCTGTAACACCTCGGAGATCGTCCTCTCTCCGCCAATTATCACCGCTACTTCTACATATAGACATCTAGTGTCGGTGTGGTTCATTGTTAGTGACTTCATATGGCCATAGCACTCCGTCGGGCACCAACATTGCTGCTACACATCACATCATCAATTACAAACAAATGTCACCCATTTCGTTGTTCTATTCCGACCTCTAATCATGACGAGACAACTAAACACGACAAATGAGCTCTCAATAATATGTAAGGATCGCTTTGTACCGTGAAGTTGACAATTGAGATCGATTTCACTGCCTACACCACCATCGGCGAACTCAGCCTTGGTATCACCATCGCCCAACACATGGCCATTTACAGAACAACTCCGATGGTAATGTCATTCAAATCAACATTACCATCTGACAACAATGACACAACAACTATTGTATTTGATTGAAGAGATAAGGTCGTAGTTGGGTGACTTAAAGCTCGATTAGGGTGGAATAGGTGCACATTTTGTCTCCGAAGAAGGCTATTGTTACGGCGCTACATTGCTCTGAATTGATCGGAGTGGAATCTTCAACGACTTGTTAAGGCCCTTTGGTTTCAATGAAGTAATGTTCGACGGATAGAGCTGCATATGATCACTACTGACATCATTGGAATGCACAAAGTGATTCTCTTGTAGTAGATGGATGTGCATACAGAAGTGTTTGTGTTGAATGACAAGGATCTGTGGGCCTCATAAATTATTATTACCGCATTAAAAAGATGCAAACATTCTTTTCATAACTCTACAAGCGTTATTTTAGCAGTGTTTGGTGTCGTTAGTGCCGAAATATTTGTTATAACACCATCGTTCATTGCTCATGAGAGTTGAGGATACACATTCATGTGCACAAATTGGCTTTTATTTTACATCATTTGTAAAAATTAGTACATATAAAGTTGCTACATGCAATCATATGTGTCTATATAAACGTCTCGAGCATTGTATCTTTTATATAACGGCACCACGCTTAGTACAGTACGCTACTCGGGCGGAAATCCCATGGTGGTGATGTGCTCGATGATCGTTGGCGCCACTTTGGTACCGCTTCTTGGACGATTCCTACGTAGACAGAAAAATCCACGTCATGGAGTCAAGGAGATGAGACAGCTAGCTATCGGGATACAGGGACCTGCCGCGAACTAGACCCCCCTGGTCGGCTTAGACCCCCCCTCCAAATCACAGCCTAGCCAAAATATTTAGACCGCCCTCCTCCGGTTTCGACTAGTAGGTAACTTAGTAAGGCGATCACTAGGGAGTCAAATAAACGTTAATTTATGTCTTTACATCTACTTCTTTTTGTGTGCAGAACGATACATAGGAGCTCCGTGCTCTGCACAGCATGGCTTGCACATATTGATGGTGCATTTTTTATTCCTATTTTTGGTCAAGCACTTGACACATTTTTCTTGACTATGCTTCTTGACAATCTTGTAATACGTCTTGAAAGGGCTGTTATGCCAATCCGCCATCTGATCCATTTTCACCTTCTGAGATTCTGCAATACTACCGCCAACATCTTCTGGTGTTAAGTCACCAAACGTGAAAGGAAAACCATATGATCAACCAATTACGCAGCATGACTTCCTCTTGTGATGCTACGGTATTGATTACTCCTACTGTTTAATAAAACCCATCGCATTCAAAACGCATTGGAGAAAGGCCGGCAATCCAACGGATGCTTTCGCAAATGTCAACAAGACCCGTCCAGCCACTGCATCAACACACAACATCATGATGTCATCGGCATCGTGGTGGTGGTGGGTCTCTTGTCTCTTGGGTGAAAACTCAAGTTAGACCCCCCTAGAGAAGACTAGCCAAAATTTTTAGACCCCGGGGGGGGTCTAGTTCGCGGCAGGTCCCTGTATTGGGCGTGCCCGCAACATCATGTCTGGCCTGGTGTGGGAGTGAAGAGGTCTCACTGGAGATTTTGGGTGATCATGAGGGTATTTTTTGTCATTTTACGGGTACTTGAGCTGATTTATTCCCCCATTATCCACGGTTGCGGCCGGGGCCAACGTGGGCGCCGCCAACAAGAGCGTGTACTAAAGTACCTATGGTAAGTAATGCCCCAATAAATATCCCTTACTTCGAAAGATAATGTCGCCTCTTGAGGGCCGGCCCACCAGACGTACTTTAAAATTTCTGTTACATATTGGGTTCCCTCCTGGCCAAAACCACTAATTAGTGGTCGTACGTAGATGGTATATAGAGGGCATTCTAACACCTCCCAAACCCTAACATTCAAGGAATACACCACCAAAGACCTCTACAACAGAGTCCAAGCCCAAAAATCCGCAATGAAAACGCCCAAATAGAAGTAGAGATAGCTATATACACACCATAAAATCGCTATTTTAGTGACCACTAATTAGTGGTCGAGAATTATGTGTTGTTGTGTAATTGTTTATGCTTCCCCCAACAAACAGTGCACATGGGAACCTTCTTATGATATGTGGAGTAGGTTTTGACCTCTATGCGGCATGTGGCACGCCTATCCTTGATGTACTGTGTGCCAACCTTCTGCCGACATTTTGTAAAATCTGGCTTGAATTCAAGCACGGGCTTGACCGTCTAGCTCGCCTGTTGGGGCGAATAGGAGAGCAGGAAGCTTTCCTGCACTGCATATGATGTTGTTCTAACATTTACTTGGCTGATTGACGACGAAAATCACGTTGGGGTGGAGAATTCTCAACTCTAGTATGCGATATCTTGACACGAGAAGGGCGCAAATTAGCGCAAATTCTGCTGAAATGAGGTGTAGGCGCAGGTTTAGCGGAGATAACAGCCAATCAAAGGATATCGTCGTGTACATTAATGTCGTTGTGGTCGCTGTGCAAGAGATCACCATCGGATTTGCATTACTTATTGGCCAAACATACATCATAGAGTGGTGATTTGGTGCTGATGGATGCCAATTTTTTTTTGGAAAAAATGCGCTACACCACAACCTGGCATCACCTGCAGCCGCCCTGTCATTAATTTGGACCATTCCACCAACAATATTCCTATAATTAATATCATATGATGCTGTCTTTGTTTTTATTCCATTTAAAGCGGTTGATTTGTCGAATAATTATTGAATATTGCCATTATATTTGTGTCGATAAATCGTCATCATCGCATCCCCGTCGCTTCAATTCATGTGAGATGCTAACCAAAACGAACTCTCTTGGGTAGATGGGCCGCTTTCCATGTCCCCATCTGTAGATAGGTTGGCCGCTTTGGGTAGGGATCGTTGTTTTCGAGTAGAATACCGTCGTATGTCGACTGCAAATAACTTTGCATGGTGGTTGGGACATCATCCGGTTGCCGGTGAAGTTTGTGCATGATTGTTGTAGGATCCAGGCCATCTCGATGCTCTTCTTCGACCACCTGGTTAGCCACTCATATTGTGACTGTTGTGGTATGCTTTCTGATGGGTAAAAGCATCTACTAAATGCAGATACGACGGCTCGTATGCTGGGCCTCTTTCGCCATGGTGATGGTGTGATGAAATGTGAGTTCTACGGGTGGCAACATTTTTGATATCAATTCCTACGTACCCCCAAGTTGAAGTTGCAAAACTTCCGAAAAAAACTCGTCGGCTGTTCGCCAAATTTGTCAGTAGGCTAGTGTTTGAACGTTAATAGGTTGGGCCCTCTCCAGGGAACACGTGAGATAATGGGTGTACGCCTTGTCAAGACATTGAAGAGGGTGCCACCTGAATTTGATAACGTTTGAGTGATTATAAGGGGGTCGTAGGAGATCGTAAACTGACCACTAATTAGTGGTTTTTCCGCTATTTAGTGGCCCCAGGAGGGAACCCAATATATTGAAGACGGGGCCTCACATTGAAGCTACTTAAAGGGGCAATATTGTAACTTTGCAAAATCTCATTTAGACCGCTTCATTTCATTTTACGACCACGAGTTTTACGACCACTCCCAACATAAAGCCTTCCCTTTCAGGTTTTAGGCCTGATAAAGCCTGAAGTCGCATTTTGCATGCATAATCATGCTCTCGAGCCTTCTCGAGCCTTTCATTCAATGTTACGACCACTTCCAATCATAAGCCTTTCCTTATTTCGTTTTACGATCAATTTTACGACCACTTCCAATATCATAGCTTTCCTTTCACGTTTTAGAGGCCTAAAAGCCTTTTTGTTTGCATTCAAGCGCCTTCTTATTTCACCGAATGCAGGCTCTCTTGGTCTTCAAGATCCTTGATGATGCCCAAGCAATCTTCAATTCAATCGTAATCACTGTTTGCACACCCTCTCTCGCTCTCGCTGAAGGGCCAGTGGTCTGATCCCGCCCATAAAAAAACATTTTGAATCGTTGCATGCAATATCAAACCCTGCCCTACACACTAATCTTATCATCCATCGCATCATGACAATGGAATCGCGGGACGTCATTATGAAGCAAATTGCAAGCCAAGCCGCCCAGGTGAGGCACACATTCGAGACCTCCTCGAAGAAACGCCACACTAACGTATCTTCCGCAACAGCGGCTGCCGCCCTGCACATGGCCAACCTAAACAAGAGGCGAAAGTTGGAAAAGTCCATCCTCGGTAATGATGAAGGTGATGCACCTCAACCATCAACGGCCAGCAATGGACATGCCGGCAATGGACATTACTTTCACAGCGCCATCGCATCATTTACACGACCAGAGCCTGCGAAACCGATCACTGACAATCCCGTTTCCACTATCTCTGACGGCATCACACTTAAATCTCCGCTTGGCAATATAGTTGTGAATCCTAACGATGTGATTCAGGGAAATGGTAAGACAACCCAGAGCCTTGTCGGGAACAAACGCTATCGAGTTTGGATCGACTTGCACAGAGCAAAGTTTGCCAAGGCTCTATCCCAGGAAGAAAGAGTTCAAATCGCTGCAAGCGTTGTCAACACGGTCGAAAGCTCTGCGCCACAAGGTCGATTCCTCTCGATGGATATCAACTCTGGTTTGTGGCATGAAATGGGACATGAGAACGCTGTCAACATGACCATGGGAGTTTTGATGCAGAGCATTGTTGCCCATCCTGTTGCAGTTCAAGTTCCTGCTCAGCAACAGCAAGCTGTAGTTCAGCGGAAGACATTTATTTCCAGAGCAGCTTAAGAAGATAATCATAATATAATTCATATAGTTTATTCGACTAATTAAGTTATCTACGACTATGATAGAGCTTGCATAAAACAGAAAGGTCCACAAGCTGAATATGAATAAGTAGTGCTAAACCTCCTAGACAAGGAGGACTTTTGAAGAGATTCCAGAATATAGAGCTTAGCTTGCGAGGAGCAAGTGTTCCTCCATTAGGCTTAAGGGCTCACTTGTTGGTGTAAGCCAAGCTAAGTGCGTTCTGAGTTCTAAGCAACCTTATGAAAGAATCTCATGCAGTTTTCAAGGTCATCCCATCAAACACTCATCCCTCCTCAAGGTAAATAAGCCTCTCTAGCTAGGTACAATTGCATGCAGTTTTGGACACGAGAGAGCTGTACTGACAACTGAGGTGGCAACTTTACACTATTATTCATTATCAACTGTTCTCGAATGGCTTTAACAGAACATCATTGGACCAACTACAGCTTACTTACAGCTTACATTCTCATTGTGACGAAATTTAGTTTCAGACACCAAAACTCTTGTGTCTATGCTGTCAATTGAGACGCAATATCCAATGCAACCTTCAAGTCATGCACAAGATCATTTGCATCTTCTAACCCTACACTTATTCTAAGCAGACCAGGAGGGCTGGTTCGTCTCTCAGGAGGTTCGATTGACGCTCTGTGTTCAATAAGTGTCTCTGTTCCGCCAAGACTCGTAGCTCTTCTAATTGTCCTTACAGCGCCAGCGACAGCCATTGCCATTGATTCATTCTTTACTTCGAAGCTAAGCATTCCACCATACATTGCCATTTGACGTTTCGCTGTAGCATGCTGCGGATGACTCACCAACCCTGGGTAGTGAACCTGAACAACGTCTTCATGACCATCAAGGTACGTTGCCAACTTCATTGCAGTTTGGCATTGTCTCTCTACTCTCACATGCAAAGATCGTAAGCCTCTTAGTGTCAACCAGCACTCCAGTGGTGATGCAACTGCTCCAATGGATGTTTGAACTGACTTCAATCTCTCTGCAATCGACTTTCCACTCTCATTATTAGGTGAACAAGAGATCGTCCCTAGCAGTACATCCGAGTGACCTCCAAGATACTTGGTTCCTGAGTGAAGGACAGTATCAGCTCCTAGTAAAAGTGGTCGTGTGACCACAGGCGGTGCCCATGTTGAGTCAACAACAGTAATTATATTTGCATTCTCGTTTTGGCACCTCACATCATCCACTAATTCGCAGATTGATTGTATGTCTGTTACTTGACAAAGCGGGTTTGAAGGAGTCTCCATCCAAACAACTAATGTCCCATCACCTGCATTGATATTTGACTCTACATGATGCTCGATTGTTTGTCGTATATCATTAGTGTTCGTCATATCCACCGATTCATGAACAATACCATGATCATTCAGACAAACATGAAGTTGTGTTGGAACTCCGTGATAAATATCTTCTGGAACGAGCACCCTGACAGGTGACTGTTGTGCTAGTAACAAAGAGGCAACAGCCGCCATTCCAGACGAAAATGCAAATGTGGGTGCAATTTGTCCATGATCGGCTTCTAGTTGGCCAATTGCATCTTCAAGCAATTTACGTGTTGGGTTGCATGATCGGGAATAAATCCTGCCACCTTCTCCGTAATTTCCATCTGCCGGACGTTCATACGTTGTAGCAAGATCTATTGGAGGCGACAGTGGCGCATTGCTGTTTCCATCGGTCGAGGATAGCCCTGCATGAGAGAGCAAGGTTGATAGTGATGGTGGTGACTCATTGCAATTCTTTGTTTTGTCGAGATTAGTTCGCAGCTGATAGCCTAAACTGCCTGCCTTTGCTGGAGATAGTTCTTCACCTCTTCCTCTGCCTGATGATGAACTCAGTTGCCGACATGAGCATCGCTGCCATAGACGTATACCACTGCGTTGCATTATGATGTAGTGTACAGGCTGGATACAGGTCGCTACTATAGCTGACGACAGTGGTTGAGGGTTGAGGTATTCTGGGAAATTTTTGAAGATGAAAGATGCTTTTCTGGTACTGATTCCTACGTTAAAATTGAAGATATTCGATGTGATGAAAGGATCTCCTATTACTTTGGTTCGCTTCCAGCATAATAGTGCAAGGGATAATATAATGATGATGAAATCACTGATGATTCCAACGCCAAGAAGCTGTTGCTCTACTACGGCCCGAATACTGCGGCGGCACATGTCCTCCAGTAAGGACAAATGGCCCGCAGACCACCCACACAAGCATTGGCTACAACATCAACAAGATGTGATCCGCGGAGACAAGCTCCTGCCTCCACCGCCGTCAACAATAGCAACCGTGGTAAAAACAAAAACCTCTCCTGATAGCGTACCAGAGCCAACGAAACAGCAGCTACGAATCGTGGCATTACATCAAGCCATACCCTTTGTTGGCTTTGGAATTATGGATAATAGTATACTGTTATTATCGGGTGAGGCAATAGACATATATCTTGGAGTAAAATTAGGAATATCCACTATGTGCGCTGCGGCAATAGGGAACATCATCTCCGATTTGGCAGGTGTGGCGCTGGGGACAGTGATTGAAGATGCGGTGAATAAGTGGAGTAAGAAAATAGAACAAGTCACAAATGGAAGAATACGATTGCCTCCAATGCCGAAATTGACTTATGAACAACGAAATTTAAGAAGTGTTCGATTTAGTACACAAATGGGGTGCGCTGTTGGGTTGACTATAGGGTGTATCATTGGAATGTTTCCGTTGCTCTTTTTTCCTGACGCTCATCACAAATCTGATAATGATGGTGGTAATAGTGTTGGTGAGGGCAATATCTCATCATCTTTGCATGACATTCAATCTGAAAATGAACGACTAAAAGCTGAAGTAGCATTGCTCCGAGGCAAGTTCAACACTTTGGCAAAGGAAAAGCAGGATGCAATTTGGGATAAAGGATATTGATGACATTCAAGCATCGATTTTTCTTACAATATGTAATATGTTCAGTTGTGCTAAGTCTCTCAAAACTATGATAAACTTGTGATTCTCTCTCTTACACGAACGACTGCCTTTTGTACATCTGCAATCGTTACAAACTTGCTTGTATCGAGTAAAATGTACAGCTCTTGGTCGCCATTAGCGTGACAATACACCCATCCCTGCGGCAAGAAGGTACACAACTCAATGGCATTGATGCTGTCACTGTCCTCGGTCAAGTTGCTTTGCGACTGTCTATCATTCATGGTTAGTCTCAGCACATTACGCCGATGTGATAACCTTCCAACCTCATTGAACATGTCATCAAACGCATGCATGACGTCCAATGGCAAGTATGCTGCAAGTTTGTGACGACAGTCTAAAATGTCACCATGGTGGGTCTGCCGATACTTCATTGGTCTTACATGATCCTGTTGTTTTGGCTTTTGTCCTCCAAGACCAAATAAGCCCTTTGGCTTGGTTTCATTGATGGTCGTTTCATTCGCAACTCGCTTGATCTCATCTGAAGATAAATCATGCTGACTTAGTAGGATGAAGCTGTTTTCATTCCTGTTGACATGAACGATGTCCATACCTACTTCTCCTTGAAAGAGTCTGTGACTGTTAACTTCCTTGACAGGTGCCATCGAAGTAGACGCTACATCAGAAGAATCGCGTTCCGAGTAAGTGTCGCAAAAATCCACAAGTTGACTATCAAGGAATGCTAGCAGAGTTGCGAATGCTTTCGCCTCCTCTTCAATGACTTCGCCACTGATTAGTTTGCCGTCGTCTGACCCTCCACCCAATGCATTCATCTCTTCCGCCATCTGCTCCAGAATACTGCCACCTCCGTAGGGGTCTTGCAATTCAAAATAGAGAAGAAAGGTGAAGTCGCCTTTCCCGAACATAGCCACATGGGTTTCTATTGCGTCGTCGTGTTCAATCATAGCAGCTATGTTAGGACATGGTAGATGCAAGTTAGGAAGCCAAATTTGACGATACATTTCCGGAACGAAGAATGACGGCTGATCCTTTTCATTTGTACCAAATTGTTCAGGGGGCTTTGCAAATCCCGACAAGACTTCCTTCGGCGTTGGGATGGGTGGAAAAAGGTTATCGTCCGTATTAATTGATATATTTGACATCCACCTTTCCAGGGCATTGTGATTAGGTCGGGAGACATTTGCATCTCCTGGCTCAGAAGCTTTCTTTGCTATCTCTGCAATGAAATTTCTTTCTTCTCTTCTCTGAGAGAAGGAGTGGAAGTATTCAGCAATCATGCAAGGTATCTCTGGAGGGAACGGAATTTTCATCTCATTCTTCATCTTTGAGAGCACGAACCGATTCTGGTGAAAGAAACTCATACCAAGTAGACGGGAAAATTGAAGGCCGCTTTCTCCATTCAGTTGAGGTAGCTCGTCACTTATCAACGATTTGATGAACTCCGCACCCGCTAGACACACGAAGGGCTGAGGTGCTAATGGTGGATGTTGTCCTCGCACAGGAATGTCTGTTTTGATACTCGACTGCAATGAAAACAGCGGAGCAGGAATCATTTCAACGACACATCTTCCGACTCCTCCCTTCATGATATCGCATACACCTTGCATTCTCCAAAGCCAATCGTCGTAAAAGCGCCCCAAATCTTTCCTCAGAGTTGTTATTGGCAACACTTCTAACAGCTTGTCAATACGATTCGTGCAAGCACTATGGCCAAGTTCATCTGCAATACCATTAAACAGATCGTTTGCATTTGAACAAGAGCCCCACCTGGAAGTCATTCGCATCCCACCAAATCTCGCTTTAGGCCCCTCTTCCCGATGATTGTTCTGTATCTTTCGGTACTCACGACGCAAATCAAATAGCTCTTTCATGCCACCGTACCGGTAATCTTGCAGATTTTGATCATGCATGTTGGACCGGTTGTGAATAGCGCCATCCTTGTCCTGATAATAGTCATGATTATCACTGTCAGTAATACTAATGCTATTACTCAATTGTCTGGTTTTCCTTGCGTTCGACCTGGCTATAGGGCGAGGTTGGACGTTGCCATTGCTTTCTCTGCTGATATCATTCAATGAGCTATTAAAATTATCATCCTCAACTTCCATTGCCCACTCTTTTGACTGCTCGAGATGGCGTGTGCGGAGAAGCCTTCTATGAATCCCCCCTCCGTGCATTAATGAAAAAAGTGAGTGAATTTGTCGAATGGATTCTTGTATGGCCGAAGGATCCGCCCCATAGCCGAGTTTGGAATGCAGAGTATGACCTCCAGAATCTGAAGAATGATCGCTTGATTGACGTAGGAAATTAGATCTGTTGGTTGCGCGAGGTAACTGAGCAATGGCAACGATATCTCCATCCAATTCAAGTGGTACGAAGACTAATGTCGAATCAGATAGATGCACAACTTCAGTTTCCGCCACGATTTTATCATCATTATCATCATCGCTATATTCATCTTTTTGAGGCCGAAGGCCCATGGGTAACGATCTTAGGGCGCGACAAACCCCTGCAAATCTAACCGCATCTTCTGTAGCGTAGCTGAGCACTGGAGTTTGCTCCTCTTCATTGTTTGCACTGAAACCATCACTCATCGCGCTAACGAGACTACCGCGCATTTCCTTATCAGATTCGCTAAGATCTGCAACAGAAGAAGAGGACCTACGCCCTCCCTTATGAGGAGCATTCAACGCATGATCATAGTAATATAAAATGAACTCGCCGTGCTCATCTAATGATGCATCCTCACTAAGCATACTTGTTGGATTTCTCCTCAGTTTCCTTTGTTGCTGCTGATTAGCATGCTTCTCATGATCTGGCAATGGCATCAACCCCTCATGAAGCACGATGAATTTTTGGATTAGGACCGGAGGGGGCATTGCAGTGGACGCCCCTCCGCCGCCGTTGGTAAGGCCATTCTGATTTTGCGAATGGACAGATCGAGAAGATGCGGCAACAGAGGAATGCTTCTTTTTTCGACCAAACATAATTAACTTTTGACTAGGACGATGCATTCGCCGACAAAAGAGATCCGTGTAAGGTCGTTGAGCCCTGCCTATTATTTATATAATATATCCACCGCTACCAAGCACCAACCCATGGAAAAAATCAACATTGTGGTGTCTCTGTGGTACAAGAGTTGTTCACGAGTGAGAGTCACTTCCAAATTCAAAATTGGATATGGGGGCTGACCTATATAAGGGAATCCCCCTCATTTTACCCCTGAGGAAAAGGTAGGTACATAGAGCCCTTTCTAGAGATATTGCCCCAGATCAGACAGCTCAACATCGGGGGCTCCCCCCTTGCCCCATATCCAAGAGGCCTACGAGTACCACAAGAAGGGTTCAAAACCGCACCAAGATCAAGCTACTGAATGAGAGCAAATGAATGAGAGTTAGTCCATCTGAGATTCTTTCGCTCAAGTGAGACGCGCTTGTTGCCTTCCCTCTGCAAAATGAAAAGCATACATAAGTATATACTTATTCAGCGTCGATCCGAAAACAAAGTGTACGATATCATGTAGTTCATTCATCCTAATATGCATTATCATCATCTACAAAAAGCCAAACAAAACACTTCCAAAGCATTCAGCTCGCAAACTTACTTGTGTTGATGTAAGAGAAAGTCAAAGAGACTTTTTACTTACATCAACAACTTAGAAATCTTCGTCAAAAGAATCATCACTGTCACTATCACTGTCTGACAGCACATACGTAATCTTCTTTGCTGCTGCCCTTCCACTGCGTGCACGAGATGGAGCAGCAATGATCTCCACTTCACTATCTGACGAATCACCCATAAAATCATCACTATCTGAGTCATAAGTTTTCTTTGGAGGAGCCTTCTTCTTTGCAGGAGCTTTCTTGGGTGCAGCCTTTTTGGTCTTTGGGGCCGCCTTTTTAGCAACAGGCGCAGGCTTATCCTCGCTAATGGACAGCTTTTCAAGAACACTAACTACGTCATCCTTTGGAGCGGGAGCAAGAGCGGCAGCCTTCTTCGCAGGAGCGGCCTTGGTTACAGGCTTTTGAGCCTTGGGTTTGGGAGCTGGTTTTGCTTTAGAAACCATGAAGTCGTCGTCAGAATCGTCGTCTTCCAAGTCAGAGTCCCACTCATCTGCCTTCTTCTTGGCCTTCTTCGCGTTCTTAGCTGCAACGGCAGCCTTCTTGGTCACGCGAGCCTTGCTCTTTGATTGAGCTTTGACTTCCTCCTTCAAAGCAGAGGCAATGTCCGCGTCCCTCTCGTTTAGCACCTCATCAATTGCATCTAGGTCCGTCAACCAGATCGTTTCGGGGGACGTGCCTTCAAGAGTGTCAACCTCGACAGCCTTTTCTCCCCTCTGACGACGAAGTTCCTCAGCTCTCTCAAAAGTCAAGCTCCAGATCTTCATACCAAGGAGATATTCGTAGCCCTTGGCCAATTCAGCATCGGTGGCGCTCTCTTCAACATCATCATCACTGTTCTCCTCATCTTCTTCAACCTTCTTTTCATCCTTGGGGAAGAGGTCGTATCCTCTCTCACGCAACTCGTTAAGAAGCTCGGTACGCTTCCTGTTACTCACAACAAGCTCGCCCTTGCAAACTTCTTCGACAAATCGTGCTTTATTCGACAGGATCTTGAGCTCCTTCCTCATCTTGTCGAGAAGAATATCCTTGCGCTTGACGTAAAACTCGAGGCGGTGATTGAAGAAGAAGCGAAGAATGTCAACAGAGGTCTTGTATTTGTGAATTTTGCCATCAACGTCAAAGAGTGTCATGTTGTTGGTTGAGATGGTGGTAGAAAGCTTGAATTTGCCCAAGAGACCGCCCTTCTCCTTCTCAAAGCCATCAATATTTTCTTTGGAAGCGGTAATGGTGAATGAGACAGTGGTATCTGTATGATTCTCCTTGAAATCACTGATCACACTAGGAATCTTGTCAGTTCCTGTCATCATGTCTTCAAGAAACGTCTTGTAGTCTTGAGTCCACTTGCCAATTGGCAATTCCGTAATGACAAGAGTTGTGTCATTTGTACGTTCAATCTTACCACGAACAATGTAGCTGCAAGAAGTTGTGGTATGATAGATATATTAAGGGGGGTGAGATTTATGCAAAAGGCAGGAAAGAGATGAGTTATAAGAGAAAGCAATGAAATACTTACCTTCCAAGTCTCCTTCCGGACTCGGCAATGATTTCACCATCAAAGCCAGCAAAGTGAGGGTGCATCATCTCAGGCTCCTCTCCATTGATCATCTTCCTTAGATTGGCAATAACTTCGCGAGGATCGTGATTTTGAACTGTTGAACTCCACCCCGTACCAATTCCATCTGAACCGTTGATCAAAACAAGAGGAATCACGGGCATGTAATACTCCGGCTCAATGGAAAGCCCATCATCATTGAGGTAGTTCAAAAGTGCGTCATCGTCAGGGTGAAAGATAGCACGGGCGATCTTCTCGAGCCTTGTGAAGATGTAACGAGCAGAGGCATGATCTTTGCCGCCCATGCGTCTAGTTCCAAATTGTCCAGAGGGATAGAGAAGGTTAACGTTGTTACTTCCGACATATGATTGCGCCATATTGATAATCGTACCAGTCAGAGACATTTCACCGTGGTGGTACGCAGAATGCTCTCCGATGTAACCTGCCAATTGAGCGACTTTGATTTCACCCTTGAGCTTCTTTTTGAAGCAGGAGAATAGCACCTTTCGCTGGGAGGGCTTGAAGCCATCCATGACGTGGGGAATGGAACGAGCATTATCGTAGTTGGAGAAGAGCACGAGCTCCCTATTAATGAAGTCAGAGTAGTTGATACCTTTCTTCTGCGCCTCGCTGTAGTTCAAGTAAGTATCCTTATCAACGCGGTTGAGCCATTTCTTCCTCTCTTCCACCTTACTCTTGGAGAATGCCATGTCAATGAGGCCAGCACCGCTACTGATGGCGTCGGAGGGAGCATCGTCACTCATCTCATCATCATCATCGTCAAAGGAGACAATATCGTCGCTGATAGTGTTGAACGTGATCTCATGCACATCCAGATTGGAGAAGTACTCTTTGGCTTCAGCGCTAGTCGAAGTACCAAGACCCTTGTAGTATTTGGTCATCCATCCCTTGGCATTGTTTCCAGTGGACTCCTTCCACTCTTCGTACTCTGGAAGCGTGAAGAAAGTCTCCGACTTTTTACCCTTTGAAACCTTTACAATCGGAGTAATAAACTGCTGTAAGAAGCCAGGGACATCCAATAATGTAGGCCAGAAATGATGGATAAAGTTGATGACCAGACCCTTGATGTGGCTACCATCATGATCTTGATCGGCCATGATCATCAAATGTCCATAACGGAGTGACTTCACATTGGATTCATCGTAGGTTGTGCCGAATTTGAGGCCCATAATCTCAACAAGATTCATGATTTCCTCATTCTTCATGATTTGCGCATGTGTTGCATCACGAACATTAAGTGGCTTACCCTTCAAGGGGAACACTGCGTTGGAAGTGATTGACAGAGTGAATAAAAAATGGAATGAAGTTAGTCATATCGTACAAGCAATGAAAAGCTACACACACATACTAAGCAGTTCAAACTCACCTCCATAATAGTCTCTGCCAACAACTGAAAGACCACTCATAGCGAGAGACTTGGCAGAGTCTCCCTCGGTAATGATAAGAGTACAATCCTTACTTTTGGCAGTTCCGGCATGGTTGGCATCATCCAACTTGGTAATTCCAGTCAGCTTGGTCTTCTTGGTACCACCCTTACGCTTGAGTGCTTGATTCTGCTTGAACTTGGCATAGCTCAAAATTGAATCAATAGTAGACTTCTCCACACTCTTCAAGAACTTGTCCGAAAGCTTCACTTCCTTTCCAAATGCCGAAGGGCGTGTCGTAAGATTCTCCTTGGTTTGAGAGTCGAACGTGGGATTCTCGACGAGGCAATTAACAAACACGGCAAGATGATTCTTGATTTGGTTGGGTTTGATTTCAGTACCTCCCTTGTTCTTCTTCTTAACGGCGGCCTGCAATCCCTTGGCAACTTGATCGGCAATGTAGTTCACATGTCCACCACCCTTGGTAGTGGCAATAGCATTCACAAACGAAATTTGTTGAAAGCTTCCATCCGATACACCTACTCCAATTTCCCATCGATCACCAATCTTTTCAAATGCCGAGGGAGGTGTGATCCCATCAAAGAGAGCAAGGTAGGATTTGAAATCCTTCACGGGGACCTTGGTACCGTTGAGGTACACACTGAGCTTCTTCCCCTCCTTGTTGGCCATTGACCCTGCAATATCATACGCACGCTTCGACAGCAACCCAATCGTATCATCATCCAAATGCGTCATACCAAAACGCTTCAGGTCAGGCTTAAAGGTGATCTTGGTATAATCTCCCTTCTTCTTTTGAGACGCAGTGCACTTCTTCAACTTTGGTTCATCCTTCTTGTGCATATTGTTGCGAAAGACTTGAGTGAAGATGACACCATTCTCAGCGTCGCAGCACTCGACGATGAATTCGGTGGAAAAGATGTTGGCTAGCTTGGCACCATATCCATTACGGCCTCCGGTAGTCTTCTTTTCATTATCGTCGAAATTTGATCCAGTCAATAGATGGCCAAAGATCAATGTGGGAACGTAGCAGTTGTGTTCCTTGTGCATCACGACAGGGATACCCTTTCCATTGTTCAATACAGAGATCGTATTGGTCTCTGCATCAACCGAAACCTCCATCCGATCCATGGAGGAATCACGCTGCTTGTTATCGGCAGCGTTTACAATAATCTCATCAAAGATCTTGTAAAGACCCGGAGTGAACGTCACGTCCTTACTGTGAATTCGTTTCGTCTCTGCGTTGAGAACGAACATTGGTTGGGTGACTTGCTCTGTGCTTCCAATGTAGGTGTCGGGACGGAGGAGGATGTGTTCGAGTTGAGTTTTCTTTTGGTAGGTTTGTTCGATCGTCTTTTTGGTGGAAGATGATTTGCCTGGCGCTGCTGATGCTGCCGGGGCGTTGTTGGGGTGGGTGTTCTCTCCCATCATTTCTACGTCTGCCATTGTTTGTTGAGTTGTTTTTGTTATCGAGTGATTGGTTTGCTTGAATGTTGGTTTGTTGAATAATGTTGCGTTGATAGATGGTGATGTGATTTGAGTTGATGTTTCTTTTTTTTTTAGTTTTGTGAGCGAGCCGAAAGCTGAAAACCATCACCAACGGCCATTTTCGCCAAAAATCGTGCGCCTTTCTCGAAAGATCGGAGTTGGCGGTTTTAGGGGGCTGGGGGCTTGAGCACGTCTAGAGAGAGATAGCCGCTTTTATTTCTCAGACGCTGTCTTCATCAGCGCATTGCAGTCTTTTTGAAGATTCTCTCGCCAGTTTGGCTGCATCCACTGCATGCACCCAGCCCAATCGTAGATAGTTTTTGGTAGCACGCATCATTCAACGCCGTAAAATAATCTTTAGGCGAATGCGAATGAACAAAGGCAACATTAGTAGTGATAAGTGCTTTGAGCTGAAGCAGTTACCTTCTTGAGACGCCCTGACCAACGGTTGAGCAATAACATATCTTTGCTTAGTAAGGCAGGGGCTGGTCACAAGAAAATCATATATCTTGTGTTCAACAGCGGCCGACGCCATCCTTCTCACGAGTTGGGAAAACAATAGCATAGGCGAGGAGCCACCTGCTGAACACCACGCATACATTAAAAGACTGTGCAGTCATTCATCTGCACAGTACTTATAATTGCCGCACTTGCCTTACCACAACAATTCTAACAAAGTCGGCACAGTTCTGACATTAAAAAAAAATGACCAAAATGTTTGGAAAGAAAAAGAGCAAAGACGGCACAACCGCCCAACCCAACGCCTCTACCTTAAACCAATTAAGCCCAACAAGCTATGCACGACAATTCGATGCCCTGGATAATGTAGTAGCCGCAGCAACTCAACAGGGGGGAGGGGTAGAGGTGGACGAGGAGGAATTGGCCAAAAATATGAATGCGCTCAATCTTAAAATGTCCCGCAAGCAGCAGCAGGGAGGAGGAGGAGGCAACAACATTCTGGATGATTTTGATGCTGATTCAGATGGAGTATTTGAAGATGACAGCGGTGACGATGATGATGATGATATCAAATCTGATACTGCTGGGGGTGGCGTCATTATCGATAACAGTAGCCTCTTTTCCAGACTTAAGAAGGGCAAATTTCGGAAAAAGACTACCAGTACCAGTGTGGATGAACATCGAGGACGGCAAGCCTCCCTGACATCACGGGCGTCGAGATATTCCAGTTCTGCTAGTCATAGTATCGCCATGACGGATGAAGGCGGGCGAGGACGTGGTGGTGCCACATCGGCATCTTCTTCTTCGAGTAGTATGGGGGATGATGCGAGTGTGGGGACAACGGAGAGTGAAGATGAACTTGATGGAATTAGTGGAGTTAATGGGAAGGGTAAGAAGAGTGGACATGGTAGTGATTCTGCGGAGGATTACACGGATGATGAGGATGAGGGGGAGGATGGATACAAACCTGGGGGGTATCACCCTGTGAAAGTTGGAGAGGTTTACAATCAAAGGTAAGTTGTCATTTATGTGAATTTCGGTGGATAATATATGGAACTTCCCCCTGTCTTACTTTTTGTGTCTAACGTATATGTTGCACTCCACATCATTGTCTACAGATACGTTGTTATTAAAAAATTGGGATGGGGGCACTTCTCCACCGTATGGATGGTAAAGGATCGACGAGTAGTTGCATCCCCCCTGAAACCCACCGCCATTGGAAAAGACCAACCGCCCCCTTTCTTCGCTCTCAAGGTGCAAAAGTCTGCGGAACATTACACCGAGGCTGCGATGGATGAAGTCGAACTTCTCGATTGTATCGCCCAAGAGAGAAAGCGATGCGAGGGTACACTTGTGTCGCAGGGACCCATGAACAGAGACAGCGATGGTATTCGTGCCATTGACAATGTTGATCATTCCCGTTATGTTGCCACTCTTTACGATTCATTCTTTCACAATGGCCCTCATGGGCGGCATATGTCAATGGTGTTTGGCATGCTAGGCTGCAATCTTTTGAGCGTAATCAAGGCATTTAATTACCGTGGGATTCCACTTCCAGCGGTTAAGCGGATGATCAAGGGAATTTGCAAAGGGCTTGATTTCCTTCATCGCAAGTGTTCAATCATCCACACGGATCTCAAGCCGGAAAATATCTTATTGCAATTCCCTGACCAGATGGGAGCTTCCGCAATTTTTGACGACAGTATTAATCATACAGACAATGAAGATGCTATTGTTAACGCGTTGAATGGGCATTCGGCTCAACAGGAGGGCATGTCAATTGAAGAAATTGAAGCAGCAATAAAAAATCCAAAGACATCTGCAGTTGAGAAGAAGCGATTGAAAAATCGTCTAAAAAAGAAGAGGCAGAAGGAAAGGAGAAAACTAGCAAACGCCGATGATGATGAAGAAATAGAACGAAAGGCACTGAATTCGAAAGGAATATCGGATGCGGGGGGGAATAAATTTGTTGCGAGAAACTTTGCTATATCTGATAATCCAGACGAGCAAATGGCTGGAATAATGAACGAAAGTGTCGTCCTTACCGTGGCGGGGAAGGCGGAGGTTGAAGCACATCTTGGTGCGTGTGGTTCCCTGATGAAGAGGCAACATCGCGTAGAAGGCGTTGCCGAGGTTACTTTCCTCATGCGGGTACAAGAGTCAGAAGAAGCAATGTCGGCGCAAATGTCGAAGGTATTGGACGGAATCAAATGGACCCAAAGTGATGAAAGCTCTACATCGAAGGTGTGGAGTTGCAAGCTGGCTACAAAAACTCCTGGTAGTACGGGGGGCGGTGATAAGGCAGTGAAAGCCATGTTCAGTATAACACAGAAGGGCAAAGCTGATGTAAGTGCTGTCGTGAGGGATACTTGGAATAGCATATCTGAGCTGATGGACTCCAATGTTGGTGAGAACAAGTTAATAGAATCACCAGCGAGTGCAGGTGCACCCTCTGCAACGTCAGCATTTTCAGTGTTCACTGTACGATTTTCAGTTCTATCAACTATGGTTGTGTTGGGATTCCTCGAGTCTCGTCTACCTGGCGTGATGTTTTGCACGTATCGACGAGATGAAGGATCACCAAAAATGGACTCAATTGTATTCGGACCTCAAACTCAGTCGATATGTCGTCACCCCTTGGCTCTACGACTGAAGGAAAACGGGGTCAAGTTGAAAGCTGGCGAAAATACTGCACCGCTGGCATCCAGTATATTTGGTTATGATTTGCGATTGGTCAGACAATTTGGTGCACCGTCAGGGCCGACATCTTTTGGTTTATCAAGCCCTGGCTTTGAAACAACTCAAAAGTGGTGGAATGCTCGCCGACCAATCTTTGAACGAGTGAAGTCATTCTTGGGATTGGATCTAAAAACAGATCCAACATTGAAGAAGTTAATACCAGGGGAAGGTGGCAAAACCTCGTCCGACCAGGGGAAAGAGGCAGCTGGGAAGCCTGCGTCTCTAGCTTCCACCAAAGCAGCTATTGCTAGGGCATCGTACCAACCAGATCTCAAAGATATGGATGTTTTGATGAAATGCCGAGCAGTCATAGTCGACTTGGGTAATGCTTGCTGGACACATAAGCATTTTAGTGAGGACATCCAAACCCGCCAGTACCGCGCTCCTGAGGTCTTGGTCGGTAGCAAATATGATGCATCCGCAGATATGTGGTCATTGGGCTGTATTACGTTTGAATTATTGACAGGTGATCTTCTTTTTGATCCAAGAGCGGGGGATGATTATGACCGCGATGAAGATCACCTCGCAATGTTCCAAGAACTTCTTGGTAAAATGCCCAAGAAACTTGCTTTAGCGGGGAAGTATTCGAAGAACTTCTTTGATAAGAAGGGAAACCTCAAAAACATCAAACAACTCAAGTTCTGGCCTGTGGATGAAGTGTTGCATGAGAAATATCACTTTGCTGCAGAAGATGCTGAAGAAGTTGCTGATTTCATCACGCCTTGTCTCGACTTTGACCCTAAGGAAAGAGCTATGGGTATCGATTGCTTAGATAGTGATTGGTTACAAGAAGAGAACATTTAGAGAAGATGAAGATGAATTTCCACGGCATCTCTGTTTTTTAACAAGTGTTAATTTTATTTAGTGAGATGTGTTAAATTTGATTAGCTAAGCTGGTACATGGAACATGCTGCCCGTCTACAGTCAATGCTATAAGTACTTTGATCCGCTTCTAGCACACTTTGTACTGCAATATTTTTTATCGAATTTGTCAAAGCCACTTCCTAGAACTCCTCCTCCGCAATGTGCACATTTAGTATCACTGCTTTCCTTCTTTTTTTGAAGAGCAACTGCACGCTCTTTCTTCTCACGTTCTAGCTTCTCTATTTGTTTCTTCTGCTTTGCGCGTTCTTTTGCCTTTTGACGCTTTGCTTTCTTTTTTGCAGCAGCCTTTGCAGCCTTCTCTTCCACAGTTAGTTTATTTTGAAGAGAAGGGGAGCTCTCGTGAGAGATTGTTTCGACTTTGCATGGTTCATTTGCGGTAGATGCTAAACAATCATTTGCCTTCTGCTTGGTTTCAATTTCCAATGCGTTCGTCTCCCACTCATTCCATTTTCGAGAGAGCCATCTATCTATCTCTGCCCTTGCAGATTGTTTGACAGCTTCGGCTTCCATATTGCCTGCGAGAACTTTGGCGGTGTCTTCCTTGGCCTTTCTTCTGGCTTCTATCCGCTGTCGTTTACGTTCTAACGCTTCTAGGAAATAACGCTGACGAGCCTTCTCGGTCGCCTCCTCTTTTCGTTTGTCTTCTTGTATGGTAAGGCTGGCTGTTTGGCGGACGGTAGCCAGTATTTGACTTGGCATATCATTATTTTGATCGCACGGGCTTGGTAAAGAAGTAGAAGTCCGAGTCTCCCCTAAAAAAGGAAATTCATCTTGCACTTCTCGCCACGCAGCAATATCAGCTGCTTCGTGAGCAGCCTCATCGTCATCAATAATGAGCAAACCTTCCTGGTTGCTGGAAGATCCAAGACCCCATGAGTGGGTTAAACTTGAGTCTGGGTTGTGATATAGATTGAAGCCCCCTGCATATGCAGTCCTCGGCAATGTCTGCGAGACTAGATTATCGTCGCTTTGGTTTCTTCTTCTGTTCCTTTCGTGTCCAAACACAAATAGCCCTCTCAATGCCACACTTGCCTCATTTCGAAGCACCTCCTCACGTCGACGCTGATTTTCTCTATTTTCGTCATATCCGTCGCCGCTAGATGTTGTCACTTTGACTTTGATATTTTCTCTAAGTGACCACGCCTCTCTTACCGATATCCTTTCAGACTGAGAGTAATTATGTCCATTAAAAACATATTCATCTAAATATTCATCCAACTTGACGCAGTCCTCGTACTTCAGCGGTTCTCTGGTTAGCGGGTTAGTAAAAGCTCCTTGCGAAACGATGAATGTGGCCAAGGCTGCACCATCAAAATAATGTTTTGTGCTGCTGTTTAAAGATGTCAGCGGAAAAGGTGGGTATGGCAGATCCTTTAGCGGTTCTAGAGTGATTGGACACTCGTCATCATCGTAGTTGTCATCATCGGAGGACATGCTCACTCATGCCTGGTGCAGTGCAAGCCAAGGTGCAAGCCACAGGAGTGAAGTAGGGCAAGGGGCAAGGGCAAAGGGCAAGGGCAAGCATCAAGCATCAAATAATATCAAAATCAAAAGGAGTAAAAAATGGTACCGGCTGGCGAACCTTTTTACGAAGGAATCGACCGACCAAAACAGCGATTTTCACGTCGGAATAGTTATCACATGCATCTCCGATTCGATTCTCACTCTACGTTAATGATTACGTAATATACAGACTAATCAGTACTACTGCTACAACATCAACTAATAATATAAATACATGGTAAGGATACATAACAAGGATAAAGATGGTGAGAAGTGAGTGATCGTCTAAGGGAATGAGACGTTCCGTGCTACACGAAACGCTCCCCGTGAATTGTAAGCTTACGCTTGCGATTCATAAAGCAAAGTCTCATTGGAAATCTTCTCATCCATTATCGTGCACTGATTTGGGTAATATATGAAGTCGTTGAAGAAAGTTGAATCCTCTTGTATGAAGGTAATTTCTTCTTGAGTGTGTCCGAGTAGTTGACTCGTTGACTCCGTCCAGGAGGTATTATCGACATTGTAAAATTCTCGTTGCGGTATACTCCCCCTTGATGATAAGGTGTCGGCTCCAAGATTTGTAGATTCAACCGTACTCTGCTTCTTGTGAATTGAACGATAAGATTCTGATCCTCGCCTTCTCTCCCAACAGAACAGGTATTTCCGCTGGGTCTTCCTCAATCGTCTCCCGTAAAAATCCTTCCAATCTGTGCTATGTTTTGGGGCTTCTTCGACATGCATTATAGACGTAGCAAGTCTCCTATCTGGATACCTGTCCAGGTAACGTATAATTCCGTAAATAGCTTTCGAGGTGTCCAAGACGAAGTGCGGTCATGTATTGTGTCATGATGACGACATCAATCTGAATATAAATGCGTCCAAATCCAATCGATCGAAGCATTCCCATGATCTGTTGATATCTAGTTGGACACTGTTTTAACTTCTCCCCGTTGGCCGCTGGGTGCATTCAGTCCAATATGATGACCGGTATTAATGTATGCTTGGATTCCCTCGGCACCAAATCTGGCAACATGTTTTGATCATGCTTGCGGTCAAAATGATCCCTATATACCGGCTGGATCAATCTTCACCAGCCTCTACGGTCTCCCCGTAAACGTAAATACCTTTCAATGTACGTCCTTTCAATGTAACCCCTCAGATGCATCGCGGTCCTGTATGCCCGAGTGTCACGAGATGCTTTGATCAAAATTGATCGTCGTACAGAAATGAGTTGCTGGTATCTTTACCTCTTTCACCGCTTTAGTCCGGTGACTAGTTCTAGCGTTCTGGATACTTAATTGATTGAGTTCTCTCTCCTCCTTCTCATTCATCGTGTTGTCTCAGAGGCTCTTGCCATGTCCTTCTTCCTGCCCGAGGTCGTTTATTATTCTCTCAGAGCTTAATCATCACCTCGTTCGGGTTCTTGGTTCTTGGTAGGATGTCGTTTACGTTGACCGATATTATCTCATAATGGATGATGGATTGTGTCCCTAATCGCGTGTCTTGAGAGTGACTCTTCATCCTGTATACACCTTTGGCAAGCATAGTTCTGTACGTTGTAAATCATGTTACGCATAGTGGCAAATCTTCACTTCATTCCCTTTATCTTCACTATCTCAAGTGATTCTAACTTCGAGCCACGTTCTCACTTAAATTCAAGCGTGCGTTGCCCATACAAAAATTCGTGGCCGGTACGTCTAATGGCACTTTTGTACATGAGGTAAGCATTGTCCCGTGGGTGACAGATCTGGATCTGTACCTGTGCTGTTTTACCCAAACTTTGATGCGTTTGGCTGTTCAAGGAGTCGTTTCCTCGCAACCTCTTCTATGTTCCGATATGTGTCGCCTGTATTGCTTGTGTAACATGTGGGATGTCGTGTTTCCAGAGTCAGCATGTGACTTCCTTGGTATGTTGGTGTTGGCTCTCCTGCTATTGCCTCATCACCTCTCGCATATCTCTACATCTTTAAGTCGGCCTCTTGTTGTCGTGGTTATATCGCCTCGTTCAAGTCGTTTAAATTTGTGCATCAAATTGTCCAGTGCGTCTCTAGTTCAACTCGCATTAGCCTGGCCTATATCTCGTGTTTCAGCATCACGAGCGAGAGGTATATCACTCATATTCTCCTCGTATGCCGAGTCTTTTGTTGGTCGAGTTGGTGATTGGTCGCATCAGTCTCTTGAAGTCTGTGGTGGCTTTACTCCATCTACCACAATTGACATCTAACCGTCCGAGATAACCTATCGATGGCACCCCGTACTCTGTCAGACCTTCTCCCTTCTCTTGCCGTTTGAGATTGGTCTCACCTGATATATTCAAAATCATTTGCAGCTCCATTATCGTTTGATAATATGAATTTGTGATCCCTAGTCTGAGTGTCCTACTACAAGTAGGTCGATGCGAGCCTAGTTGTTGTTGTCGTCTCATACTAAGAAGGCTTGTTGTCGAGGCATCTAGAATCGTCTCCAAATGTATTAGGGCGCTCCCGCAGTGCTTGTCATGCAATTGCTCTCAAGTATTGTCAGCAGTCACCTCAACTGCGGGTCCTACGCGTGGTCTTAACGTCCTAGTTTCATGGAACTCACTGACAATAACCACTAAGCTATCGAGTCGGCTTGTCGGAAATGTTTTGCTCTGCTCTGCTAACGCAATTATGCCCATGTAAGTTATCACGGTGTTCACACCATAGTTATCATGATACAAGTTCAACTTGATGCTATATAGCCGCTCTGTGGGTCATCCAATCTTTCTCATGTTGCTTCCATTCGACCCGACCAAGGCCCAAGGCGTTCTTCAATATCATTTCTTCATTTGCGCTCTTCCGCCGATATCTTGGTCTGTACTACCTCGTTGATTTCCTCTGCCACTGTGTCGGGTGATAAGACGTGCATCACGTTCTTCCTAGCTTGACATCTGGCGTTTAATCCACATTCATCAATCTGCCTCGTCTATGCCATCTCTTTTATCTGACTCTTCTTCTCTGTCTCTTTTATCTGCCTCTTCTTCTCTGTCTCGTTTATCTGCCTCTTCTTCTCTGTCTCGTTTATCTGCCTCTTCTGTGCCATCTTGGGAATGTCAAGTATCAATATTCTCCCCTGCTTGACATTCAATTATTGGTCTACACGAGGTATTGCTGCCCCTTCTTGATCCTATCGAGTGTCTCCCGGTCTTGGATGTCGACCCGTCTCCAGTTCAGTGCGCATTGTTTTCACCATGTTGTTCAATCGTCCTTCACTCTGGACTCCTCATTGGTAAGATGCTATGGAGTATTTCGTTATGCCTTGGTAGTCATGGCTCGTACATTTGTTCGTCCCTTATTCTCGTGCATTTGTTTGTCCCTTGTCCGCAGGGCGTTTCTCCACCAATCTATTCTCTTCAGCTTTGTTTCTCCTTTGCCGCAGGGCGTTTCTCCACCAATCTATTCTCTTCAGCTTTGTTTCTCCTTTGCCGCAGGGCGTTTCTCCATCAATTCGGATTAGATTATCATCCGCTCATCATGATGGATAGTAACGTCCTTGTCTGCGGTCCGTTCTTCAAACTACCTCCTCGGCTCATCATGATGGATAATAACGTCCGCGGTCGTGTTGTTCTGGCTATATCCAATTTCTTGTCTCTTACACCTTGTCATAGACTACAGCTTGTATTCGCGCCCGCTGTTATCAAAGCGATACAGCTCGTACTATATATTGGCTACGCTTATACTGAGGGATCTTTTGCCAAGATGAGGTCTTCCTATTTCTTGACATCTCAACCACATCAAGCCTGCGATTCAAAATAAGAATGTTTGTCGATTGTTAATATTTGTGTTCGCTTCCGATTCACTTTGAATGCCCGTGCACCATTACACGCATCTAATATTTGCTCCGTCATAGAGTTCCGGAGTAACCAACTCTGTTGCTATGATCTTCTGTACGCCGATCCCAAGGTATATTGTATGTACAACATCATGGAATTTGTCTTTGTCCCTGTCTCATCACATGGCATGAAGCTACTCCCTATCAAGTACTTGTTGACAAGCCGTTTCTTGTCATGATCGAGTTGCCACCTATTCCTTATTTTTACAGCAAGTGCTGTCCATTTCTCTCTTTCTCTCCCTCTCCCTTCCTGGAGGAAGAGTTGTTAGATGAAACACTCTGTGCCATTCTCTCCCCATCTTTCTCGCAACATCATGGAGCTCTGTCTGCGGGTGTGCTGTACTCAATTTAGGGGATGCCATTCACTGATCTGGTTTGACCGGAGATAAAGGGATGTTCACACGAATTGTGCCAAAGTACTTGCACATACATATCATCAGAGTAACTATCACGCCGGTCGGCTCAAAATGCCATAACCTTAAATGTCATAGCTTTGCTGTAACTGTAAGCGTTCAAGCATTCATCTTGTGTTTCAGTTTCACATTGCTTATATTCATGTCTTGAGATCAACCTCTTCCCGGCTTCCATTTGTAATCGACTTCTCATGCAGAGCAGTCCCGAATACTATTCTCACATTTATGCCCTCAAAAGGATTTTTATTCATACTTGTCGTGGTTAACGTTTGATCTCATTCTCAAGCAGGGATGCTTGTATTTCTGATAGTATCTTGTCTCCGATTCCATGTCAGATCTCTCCATGAGGTTTTGGATAGTGTACTTGGCATCCGTGACGTGCAACCTATTATATTACCAGCCCGTGTTCATTACCGTGAGCACTCTCGTTCTGGCCCGATAAGTTAGATCTCTATGATCTCTCAGAGTTTATGTGCATCTGTTGGTTAACCGCTGTTCTTGCTATTCATCTGTCTCTTAGTCCTGCTCAGTTTTCTTCGGTATTCTACTCCTCGTATACGGCAGTTGTCCTCTATCGGACTGTCTTCCTGTATATCAAAGGCTTCACGTTGATTATCGTGTTCGACATCTCTCCTCTAGAGTATCTCCCCTCAGCTTTCGTCCGAGGTGCGGCCACTCTAATCTAACTAATATGACATAGTTAACGGTGACCCTATCTTCTGGGTGCACATTAGTTTTCATCTACTACTCTGGCCTTTTCAGCTCTCTTGTCGTCTCTCGTACAAAATATTTCTATCTCTCTTCATGACCAATCACAATCCCTATTCTTTTTCATTCCCGACCGATCATGTTCCCTATTCTTTTCCGCTTACCAACATTACAGGCACTCCGGCCGTCTCACTTTACGCCAGGCACTCCGGCCATCTTTTCTCCGTCAGGCACTTCGACCATGACTATTACTATTTATGCTCTCGTTCAGGTGTTCGCCTCACTTACTCGATCTATTTCATTCTTTCCTATTCTAGGCTCCGCTGGCCCCACCTCCTGGTGGTATTTCTCTTTCTTCTCCAACGACGCGGTGGCACTTTGCCATTTACGTTTACTTTTCCTCTATCTCTCCAAGAATGCGGCGGCATTTTGCCATTGACTGTTACATCGTTAATATTCTCTGTTATCCCTATTCCATTCGTGATCCTGCAGGCTCCTTGCAGCGATATTCTTTAATATTCCCTATCTGCTGGCTCCTTGCAGCAATTTCTCGTGTTACCACTGGCTCCTTGCAGCAATTTCCGTCACCCTTGGCTCCTTGCAGGGTCTATACTGGCTCCTTGCAGTATTTCTGTTCTTCCAATCACCCCTCCTGGGTGATTATCCGTATGTTTCCGTTTCCACACCCCGCCTGGGTGATATATGGGTTTCCTTGTTTCCACACCGCAGGATCTGCTCCTGGGTGATATTTTGCCGCACCGCAGGATCCGCTCCTGGGTGATATTTTGCCGCACCGCAGGATCAGCTCCTGGGTGATATTTTGCCGCACCGCAGGATCAGCTCCTGGGTGATATTTTGCCGCACCGCAGGATCAGCTCCTGGGTGATATTTTGCCGCACCGCAGGATCCGCTCCTGGGTGATATTTTGCCGCACGCACCGCAGGATCAGCTCCTGGGTGATATTTTGCCGCACCGCAGGATCAGCTCCTGGGTGATATTTTGCCGCACCGCAGGATCCGCTCCTGGGTGATATTTGTTTCCTGTTTTCCGCACCGCAGGATCCGCTCCTGGGTGATATTTGTTTCTATGGTTTCCACACCGCAGGATCCGCTCCTGGGTGATATCTGTTTCCAGCTCCATGTCTAGTGGTGCCTATCCGTCAATAGTTAGTTTGGGCCAATTCCTTTTATGCAGACGGGGGCATTCCTCCCCAGCAGGGCCGATTTATTTATCGCCAGCATTCCTCGGCGATGGTTGTTGATATCCCAGGTGTCCTTACTGGAGGGCCAATTATTATGCCGGCGTCCTCGGCAATTCATTATATCGATTTCGAATCTCTTTTCTTCTTAGAACCTCAGTGAACTGGTTGCATTTCCTCATATTATGTCCGCATTCCTCCCCGTCGGAAAATAGAATAAATATTGTCATCATTTTCTCCCCGTATTCTATTCTTTTCGAACGCTGCCATCGTAGATGCAGCCGTGAGAATGGCTGTCTGATAAACCGATTCGATTCTCACTCTACGTTAATGATTACGTAATATACAGACTAATCAGTACTACTGCTACAACATCAACTAATAATATAAATACATGGTAAGGATACATAACAAGGATAAAGATGGTGAGAAGTGAGTGATCGTCTAAGGGAATGAGACGTTCCGTGCTACACGAAACGTCTCAGCCCTATTCTCTTTCACTTTCTCTGAAATGATAATCGAAGATACCTACTTATCGAGCGATCTTCACTGCCTAGAAATACACCATCCACTGCCCATGGCATAATGTTGTAGCACAAAGCACAGCTTGTGTAGGCTGAGCCTCGTTCGTGTCCGCGTTCAGGCGAGGTTATTTTGGCCGCCGCTAACCAAAATCGAGCACGGTAGGGATCTATCTCGGTTCCAATTAAAGCTGATGGCCGCTCAACTGAAGTAAGATAAAACTTGCAAACTGTAAGAGGAGGACATGGGATCAGCTCAGACGCAGAATCGTTCTAATCGAATGTACTTATCACAAATTAATGAAACATGTATATGTATATTTGAGGGTATCTTTTCAAGCAAGAGTGGAGAACAATAGTGCTCTTTCTCTACTTAAATGGCCTCACATGACGATTCAAGGCTTTCGCCACTCCCATCGATTGCTGTTGGTTCGGGGTATCCCATGCTCACGCACTCGCAATACACTGGTCGTTCAATATTACCACAAGTGTACATTATCTCACATAGTGATCTGTAAGCAAAATGACAGGCGAATGGATCATTAATGTCTGCACGACATTTAATGCTGGCAGAGTTCATGTGCTCGCCACCAACTTTTGGTACAAGATCTCTCGATGGAATCACTCCGTAGGTATATTTTTTGATATCGTCAAGTGAAATTGATGGTGTAATCGCTGAGCGACCCATTACTGCGCTAGGTCCTGAGACCGCGATTGCTTTGGTTTGTGTTTGAGCTCCTGTGATCAGAGCCAAGCCTCCACCCAAAGAGTGCCCAGTAATTGTTACCTTCGTGTATTTGCCACTCTTCCGTAGAAAGTTAACAAACGCAGTAGTCTCGACATAATACGCAGATTTCTTCACGCTTTCTGCTTCTAGGTCGGAAAGCCTGTTTACGCAGAAATCAACAAGAGCATCAAATGCGAAGCCAAAAGGCATGGCACTTTGAACAAGTTGAAATAGAGCGGCTGAATAATACAGTCTAGCATCTACCAGAAAGTCAAAATAAGTTTTCGTTCCTCGAACGCACACAACTGCGGAGCCGTCCGAAAAGGTCACCAGCTGAAACGAAGCAGCAGTGGGCAATTCTGGGTGTGTCTCCCTAAAAGATGGAATCATATCATTGTCGAGAAAAGCTGCTCCTTCACCGAACCATGTGTCCAAGAGCGGTTGAATGTTATCAATCTTAAAATATGCAATGATTGCTAGCACGGATAGAGAGCATGATCATGATGATTCAGTCAGAAATATCGTTGGTATTGGATGGTACACTACAAGCAAGTCGAACTATACTCACATAGGAAGTTGTAGTCAGCTAGATATTTAATTGGAGAAGCGCTTGTCGTGTTTGTTGAATCATTGCTATTGCCAAAGTCTGCATTGCACATGGGGGACACTTCCTCCTGGGGCACATCATAGAAGAAGGTATTATTGGTTGGGAATGTAGTGTAAGGTACAACTCCTTCCTCTTGTCCGCTTCCAGAAGAAACCGCTGCTACTGCAATTACGCCGAATATGATAGCGAAGAAATTCAGCAGTTTGCTTTAGAAGGGATACATGAGAACAAGTGATGTGTTAGTAAACCAGATGTTGACAAGGTGGGGTCGATCGAACAGGTAACTTACGCCCAGATCCTCCGACTTGCTGTGTTGTTCACGCGAGTGATGTGATACAGTCTCGACTTTTGTTCCCACTCTGCCCTCGTCGTGGCACCTAGGAGTCCACCATGTTGAAGGGACGTACCTGACTCCAATCCAAGCGTTCCAAAAGACCCTAAAGCCTCGACGATTGGCCCGATGTCAAAGTATGTCTTTTCAAAGCAGAGCATGAACATTATAAGGTACGTCGTCGCACCGACCAGATTCCTCGAATAGCAGAAATATGATAAAGGAATCAAGGCGATAAAGATATTTTTGAACAGGAAACTGCTCCAAGTAAAGGCTGAAGTGGGTTTTGTCACAGTGTATGTTACCCATTTCTGGAAGAGAGCGCTATCGTGATCGTCTTCGTTGTCATCACTTCCGCCTTCAATGTTGCGTTTAACAATTCCATCGGCGTGTTGAATCATCTTGTACTCTTTTCGACCCTGCCAAAGCCAGTATATAACGAATAGACTAACGACTACTGCAATTACTGCGGGAGAAGCTTGAGCAAAAACCATCAAACCTCCCACCAAAAGAATGTAAAATACGGCCCCGAGAAAATAGCACGCCTGTGAGCTAAGTGCTTGTTGCGGCGTCAATGCAGATAGCCCAGATACCATAGCGACATAACTCTCATTCTTTCTCCTGCAGAATACGCTCTCCAAACTCCACGAACTCTTCGTGTAAAACGGTATGTTGAAATCAATTTCTGCTTGAGTCCAGCATCTCTTGGGCAGATCCAGTGTAGTGAAAAGTTTATCCGGCATGAGCTGTGTGAGCTTGATGTACAATTGACCTTGAGTGGAGTATAGATGCTCATTTCCATTCCCATGCAGAGAATTTGAATCCAGTTGCTTCAGATCATAGACGTTGCTCTCGTAGACGTAATTGGTGTGCAACTTCCCCGATAGAGATGATTCCTCTGCTGTGAAAAGTGTATACTTCAATCGTTCGGTGAAAGTCATATCCTCTCTTTCGTATAGTTCCTTGACAAGGTATAGACAACACAACATACGGAGGTAGACGATATGGATGGAGAAACAGAAGAAGAGGAATGTCACCGAAACAAAGTTTGTCACCAATGTGATTGAATGAAAATCCTGAGAGCCTGAATAGAGCAGGCTCAGTAAAGTTACGGCAGGGATTCCGATGAAGAAGATAAATTTGATCCAGTTGGTCAGCACCACTCCATACCCAAACGAATTAAGTATAGGAGAGCCTGGTGTTTTTATGTGAATGTTGAGCGCCGCGAGTTTCATTGTTAGACAAAAGCTGATTCGTTACGATTTGAAAAAGAAGTCTATACACAACATTTCATCATTCCTCACCTGCGAAGACATCTGTCACAAAGCTTGTAACCAGAGTCATGATTTGCGTTAGCCCGTGTAAGAATACGGGGACCGCTAGAATTGTGCTGATTAATGGGTAGGCAAGGTCTAAAATCAAAAGTAGGTAGGTGGTTTCGATTAGTAAATAACTTTCAATAGTCAATGGTGGACTTTAAATCAGACAAATATTTGTTGACAAAAGATAACACATCTATTGGTTCAACTTACCCGACTTGTCTGCCATATCGTCATAAACAATCACCCTCGCCTGTTCGGCAATATCCACAATAAGGAACAGCAATAACCCCACAGCAAAAATAAACAAGAACGCCCCCTTGAAGAATGCAATTCCAGAGTAGAGTGCTCGCAGGAAGAGCATTTCGGGGGAGGCATTCATAACTCGTTTGACAGTGACATTTGATGTAGTAATAGATTTCTCTTCATTTTCATGCAGCGATAGAGATTCACCTTTCCCCAACGCTGTGTTGTTTTTGGTCGTAAGACGCTCCTCCATAATCAGCTGTGAACCCTGCGAATCATACACGTGCACATGAGCAGATCGAAACCTCACAGTGCTAGATGGGGTGGGGAGACTGTAATGATCTAGCACACGAGAATTATGATTGGAGCGGCGCAATGATGAAGGCGGATCATCGTCTGACAACCCAACGAGGGTACTTTTGTTGCGATCTTCGTGTTTTTGCTGCATTGTCTCCCGAAAATCAGTGGTGAGGCCACTGCTGTTGGCAGCATTGTCATCATCATCTGATGATGTTGGCGGCATAGTATCACTCATTCTTCTCTTTCAGGACATGCAAGCTATATAGACCAAGAAGCATAAAATCACGGGCAACTTAGAATGGTCAATGGTCACTACACTGCAAAGTTGAGAAGCGAGACGAAGACTCGGACCTCGGACAACAAATGGGATTGCTTGACGGACGTGAGTGTCTGGAGGAAGAGGTCGTGCGAGATGAATGAGATGGAAGAGAATAAAAGAAGATATTCTATGACTTCGAATACCGTTCGGGATCACCCCGGCAGCAAAAATGACTGAAACTGTTCAAGAAAATTTGCTGCGACTTCGACGGAACTCTGACATTGAGTTGTGAATAGCATGGGCTCTACACGTGCACTCATAACAATAATGATTACACCTTTGTAAACAAAAAAAAGGAAACAACTAAAAAGGGCATTTAACCATACAACTGCATTCAAGTCGTATACGAAAACGCAATTCAGCGCAGTGCGTTGCTATCACAATGCAACATACCAAACTGAGCAACACAAATACACTTTGGCACTATCACTACAAAGTATAAAAAGACCATAGAAATGGCTCATGCGAATACTGACAACAATTCAGTTGATTGTTCTGATAGAGGCCAGCCCCAATTGAACATATCAAAACACATACGAGCTTGAAACATGCTAAAAATGCGCTATCCGAATGAGTACCGCTGAAACACTTTATCCCTAACAAAACAAACTCTAAAATGTCAAAAAAGACAACACATAACAACATTGTACATGAGGGATAGATATGGTCCTAATGTGAGACAACCAGCTCAATTGAACTCATCAGGACAGCTACAAAAAGCACAATTGAACCTCACAGATAAGCTACGAGACTGTAGCATCGCTTCTACGCACGCAATCCGTCAGTGCAGTGCTAATGATGTCAAATCATGCCGCCACAGACTATAATGACACACTAGAAGCGGCTCATGCGAGTATTGACGACGATGGATACGATATGGTAGAATGAGGTGCTGCGGCCGGGCCAGCCACAATTGGACCTCTCAGATGAGCTACGAGACTGTAGCATCGCTTCTACGCACGCAATCCGTCTGCGCAGTGCTAATGCGCTTGTTTCATATCGCCACAGACTAGAATGACACACTAGAAGCGGCTCATGCGAGTATTGACGACGATGGATACGATATGGTAGAATGAGGTGCTGCGGGCGGGCCAGCCACAATTGGACCTCTCAGGTGAGCTACGAGACTGTAGCATCGCTTCTACGCACGCAATCCGTCTGCGCAGTGCGAATGCGCTTGTTTCATATCGCCACAGACTAGAATGACTCACTAGAAGCGGCTCATGCGAGTATTGACGACGATGGATACGATATGGTAGAATGAGGTGCTGCGGGCGGGCCAGCCACAATTGGACCTCTCAGATGAGCTACGAGACTGTATATAGCATCACTTCTACGCACGCAATCCGTCTGCGCAGTGCTAATGCGCTTGTTTCATATCTTGTTTCATATCGCCACAGACTAGAATGACACACTAGAAGCGGCTCATGCGAGTATTGACGACGATGGATACGATATGGTAGAATGAGGTGCTGCGGCCGGGCCAGCCACAATTGGACCTCTCAGGTGATCTACGAGACTGTAGCATCGCTTCTACGCACGCAATCCGTCTGCGAAGTGCTAATGCGCTTGTTTCATATCGCCACAGACTAGAATGAACCACTAGAAGCGGCTTGTGCGAGTATTGACGACGATGGATACGATATGGTAGAATGAGGTGCTGCGGCCGGGCCAGCCACAATTGGACCTCTCAGATGAGCTACGAGACTGTAGCATCGCTTCTACGCACGCAATCCGTCTGCGCAGTGCTAATGAGCTTCTTCTTTTATTTGTCAGAGTCTAATTAACCACTAGAAGCGGCTCATGCGAGTATTGACGACGATGGATACGATATGGTAGAATGAGGTGCTGCGGCCGGGCCAGCCACAATTGGACCTCTCAGGAGAGCTACGAGGCTGTAGCATCGCTTCTACGCACGCAATCCGTCTGCGAAGTGCTAATGAGCTTCTTTAAATTCGCCAAAGACAATAATGAACCACTAGATGCGGCTTATGCGAGTATTGACGAGATGGATACGATATGGTAGAATGAGGTGCTGCGGGCGAGCCAGCCACAATTGGACCTCTCAGGTGATCTACGAGACTGTAGCATCGCTTCTACGCACGCAATCCGTCTGCGAAGTGCTAATGCGCTTGTTTCATATCGCCACAGACTAGAATGAACCACTAGAAGCGGCTTGTGCGAGTATTGACGACGATGGATACGATATGGTAGAATGAGGTGCTGCGGCCGGGCCAGCCACAATTGGACCTCTCAGATGAGCTACGAGACTGTAGCATCGCTTCTACGCACGCAATCCGTCTGCGCAGTGCTAATGAGCTTCATCTTTTATTTGTCAGAGTCTAATTAACCACTAGAAGCGGCTCATGCGAGTATTGACGACGATGGATACGATATGGTAGAATGAGGTGCTGCGGGCGGGCCAGCCACAATTGGACCTCTCAGGAGAGCTACGAGGCTGTAGCATCGCTTCTACGCACGCAACCCGTCTGCGAAGTGCTAATGAGCTTCTTTAAATTCGCCAAAGACAATAATGAACCACTAGAAGCGGCTTATGCGAGTATTGACGACGATGGATACGATATGGTAGAATGAGGTGCTGCGGGCGAGCCAGCCACAATTGGACCTCTCAGGTGATCTACGAGACTGTAGCATCGCTTCTACGCACGCAATCCGTCTGCGAAGTGCTAAAGAAATTGATTCATATCGCCACAGACTAGAATGAACCACTAGAAGCGGCTTATGCGAGTATTGACGACGATGGATACGATATGGTAGAATGAGGTGCTGCGGGCGGGCCAGCCACAATTGGACCTCTCAGATGAGCTACGAGACTGTAGCATCGCTTCTACGCACGCAATCCGTCTGCGCAGTGCTAATGAGCTTCTTCTTTTATTTGTCACAGTCTAATTAACCACTAGAAGCGGCTCATGCGAGTATTGACGACGATGGATACGATATGGTAGAATGAGGTGCTGCGGGCGGGCCAGCCACAATTGGACCTCTCAGGTGAGCTTCGAGACTGTAGCATCGCTTCTACGCACGCAATCCGTCTGCGCAGTGCTAATGCGCTTGTTTCATATCGCCACAGACTAGAATGACTCACTAGAAGCGGCTCATACGAGTATTGACGACGATGGATACGATATGGTAGAATGAGGTGCTGCGGCCGGGCCAGCCACAATTGGACCTCTCAGATGAGCTACGAGACTGTAGCATCGCTTCTACGCACGCAACCCGTCTGCGAAGTGCTAATGAGCTTGTTTCATATCGCCACAGACTAGAATGACACACTAGAAGCGGCTTATGCGAGTATTGACGACGATGGATACGATATGGTAGAATGAGGTGCTGCGGCCGGGCCAGCCACAATTGGACCTCTCAGATGAGCTACGAGACTGTAGCATCGCTTCTACGCACGCAATCCGTCTGCGAAGTGCCAATGCGCTTGTTTCATATCGCCACAGACTTGAATGACTCACTAGAAGCGGTCCATGCGAGTATTGACGACGATGGATACGATATGGTAGAATGAGGTGCTGCGGCCGGGCCAGCCACAATTGGACGTCTCAGGTGAGCTACGAGACTGTAGCATCGCTTCTACGCACGCAATCCGTCTGCGCAGTGCTAATGCGCTTGTTTCATATCGCCACAGACTAGAATGACTCACTAGAAGCGGCTCATGCGAGTATTGACGACGATGGATACGATATGGTAGAATGAGGTGCTGCGGGCGGGCCAGCCACAATTGGACCTCTCAGATGAGCTTCGAGACTGTAGCATCGCTTCTACGCACGCAATCCGTCTGCGCAGTGCTAATGCGCTTGTTTCATATCGCCACAGACTAGAATGACTCACTAGAAGCGGCTCATGCGAGTATTGACGACGATGGATACGATATGGTAGAATGAGGTGCTGCGGCCGGGCCAGCCACAATTGGACCTCTCAGGTGAGCTACGAGACTGTAGCATCGCTTCTACGCACGCAATCCGTCTGCGCAGTGCTAAAAAACTTGATTCATATCGCCACTTATTTTAATGAGCCACTAGAAGCGGCTCATGCGAGTATTGACGACGATGGATACGATATGGTAGAATGAGGTGCTGCGGCCGGGCCAGCCACAATTGGACCTCTCAGATGAGCTACATGACTGTAGCATCGCTTCTACGCACGCAATCCGTCTGCGAAGTGCCTTTGAGCTTGTTTTATATCGCCACTTATTTTAATGAACTACTAGAAGCGGCTCATGCGAGTATTGACGACGATGGATACGATATGGTAGAATGAGGTGCTGCGGCCGGGCCAGCCACAATTGGACCTCTCAGATGAGCTACGAGACTGTAGCATCGCTTCTACGCACGCAATCCGTCTGCGCAGTGCTAATGCGCTTGTTTCATATCGCCACAGACTAGAATGAACCACTAGAAGCGGCTTATGCGAGTATTGACGACGATGGATACGATATGGTAGAATGAGGTGCTGCGGCCGGGCCAGCCACAATTGGACCTCTCAGATGAGCTACGAGACTGTAGCATCGCTTCTACGCACGCAATCCGTCTGCGCAGTGCCTTTGAGCTTGTTTTATATCGCCACTTATTTTAATGAACCACTAGAAGCGGCTCATGCGAGTATTGACGACGATGGATACGATATGGTAGAATGAGGTGCTGCGGCCGGGCCAGCCACAATTGGACCTCTCAGATGAGCTACGAGACTGTAGCATCGCTTCTACGCACGCAATCCGTCTGCGCAGTGCTAAAGAAATTGATTCATATCGCCACAGACTAGAATGAACCACTAGAATGCGGCTTATGCGAGTATTGACGACGATGGATACGATATGGTAGAATGAGGTGCTGCGGGCGGGCCAGCCACAATTGGACCTCTCAGGTGAGCTACGAGACTGTAGCATCGCTTCTACGCACGCAATCCGTCTGTGCAGTGCTAATGCGCTTGTTTCATATCGCCACAGACTAGAATGACTCACTAGAAGCGGCTCATGCGAGTATTGACGACGATGGATACGATATGGTAGAATGAGGTGCTGCGGCCGGGCCAGCCACAATTGGACCTCTCAGATGAGCTACGAGACTGTAGCATCGCTTCTACGCACGCAATCCGTCTGCGAAGTTCCAATGAGCTTTTTTCACATCGCCACAGACTATAATGAACTACTAGAAGCGGCTCATGCGAGTATTGACGACGATGGATACGATATGGTAGAATGAGGTGCTGCGGCCGGGCCAGCCACAATTGGACCTCTCAGATGAGCTACGAGACTGTAGCATCGCTTCTACGCACGCAATCCGGCTGCGCAGTGGTAATGAGCTAGTAATGTATCTTAAAGAAGTATAATGGGCCACTAGAAGCGGCTCATGCGAGTATTGACGACGATGGATACGATATGGTAGAATGAGGTGCTGCGGCTGGGCCAGCTACAATTGGACCTCTCAGATGAGCGACGAGGCTGTATAGCATCGCTTCTACGCACGCAACCCGTCTGCGCAGTGCTAATGTGCTAGTAATGTATCTCAATGAAGTATGATTGGCCACTAGAAGCGGCTTATGCGAGTATTGACGACGATGGATACGATATGGTAGAATGAGGTGCTGCGGCCGGGCCAGCCACAATTGGACCTCTCAGATGAGCTACGAGGCTGTAGCATCGCTTCTACGCACGCAACCCGTCTGCGCAGTGGTAATGAGCTAGTAATGTATCTCAATGAAGTATGATGGGCCACTAGAAGCGGCTCATGCGAGTATTGACGACGATGGATACGATATGGTAGAATGAGGTGCTGCGGGCCAGCCACATTTGGACCTCTCAGATGAGCGACGAGGCTGTAGCATCGCTTCTACGCACGCAACCCGTCTGCGCAGTGCTAATGAGTTTGACGATTGTCACCTCTGAGTAAAATGGGCTACTAGAAGCGGCTTATGCGAGTATTGACGACGATGGATACGATATGGTAGAATGAGGTGCTGCGGCGGCCAGCCACAATTGGACCTCTCAGATGAGCTTCGATGCTGTAGCATCGCTTCGACGCACGCAATCCGTCTGCGCAATGCTAATGTCCTTGTCGATTGTCACCGCCGAGTATAATGGTTCACTAGAAGCGGCTCATGCGAGTATTGACGACGATGGATACGATATGGTAGAATGAGATGCCGTGGGCCAGCCACAATTGGACCTCTCAGATGAGCGACGAGGCTGTAGCGCATCGCTTCTATGCACAAAATCCGTTTGTTGCTTCGGTTTTGAATCCCATCTTACTTTGCTTTTTTTTTTTGTGTAAGAATTCGAAGCAGTCTTTCAGTATCGCATCTAAGGACCTAGTTATAATGATCATTTGCCTATAGGCATATGTCTTAAGTTCATTTTGAACTACTACTGCTTTATGTTGCAGTGGCAGAGGAGGAATAACTCGTTACTGACGGTCATAATTTTGCTAGATAGAGGATGAATAATAATGCAGGTGTTCGCCGTGGCAAAGGCTAAGGATTTCTGAGGAAATAATGATGTCAGATCAGGTCGGTATCGTACTTTTAATATATAGGTTAATTGTAGTTGAGAGGTGAATTGAGTCCTGATGTGACACTATCATTCATTTACTCACTCTTCGTGCCCTCATTGATAGTCATTGACCTTGATACCATGCTGCGTGTACCATATAATGTTGATCGTAGACACTTGCCACTAATTGCGCCTTCTCCCTAGAGATAACAAGTAGGAGATATTGTAATATGCCGTGGCCGGGTGGCCGCTAACTCGATTTACTGAATCAAGCAGTATAGTCATCACACAATAACTGAACAGATTATAGCTGCGTAACCCCAAAGTAGACAGCAACAATGCTAAAGGCTCACCCATTCCAGCTGCCACAATGCCTTTGTCTATGTCCCCCAGAGGCACCCTTTTAAGTCACTTGTTGCAGCTAGAGGTTTGTACATAAGATAGGAGTACCTACATACTACTACATACTAATATGCACACATGCGCGCGAGAAGTTTGAAGTTCCGTTCACGTTCACGTGTTGCTTTATTTTAAGATAAATAAGTGATTAGTTTAGGATGGTATTCAGGAGCTGTTTATCCAGCGTTGCTTTATTTTGCTTGCTATTGTGCGTGCACAAAAAATGTGATAACGTCGAAAGTAACGTGGCCGCAAATGAAGTAATATTACTGGTGTAAGCAACTCTTTGTCTTCAGGACCACGGACCATCACTATTAATAACCATGACGCTGGGCAACTATGGAGAAATCTTTATGGGCAACCCCGAAAACCTAAAGAAGACTGGTTACGATGACCCAGGTGGCAACATTGCCTACGATCCAGAGTTTGAGTGCACGGGAGGCTCCTCTGATCCAAACGACAAACAATGCCCATTCGAAACAAAAGAATCGGACGTCATGGGGCTCGAAACAACTGGGAGGGATGGGCGGTTAATGCATGTCAACATGCCGAGCTTTCGCGATCCACTTTGTCCTCGAACGTTGAAGTATTTATTTACCAAAGCCAAACGACCGAATGACATCCGAGTGCGTGTGCTACAACAAAATATGGACGACGATGACGATTGTCTTGAAACATATTGTGAGATGATGGCCCAACTTCGGAAGGAAACTGGTGGGGGGACACACATCAAAGGGCGGTCCTGCGGGGGACGACTGTCCTCATCGAGATCAAATCTTTGTTCATGCAATTAGTGCGACAGATGCCGCTGGCCCGACTTATGCGAGGGGATTGATTGGTCAAGATATGCATGCGGCGTATGTGAACAACGAAATTAGTCCACAGGACTTTTGTATGTCAACAGATTCGCACATGGATTTTGAGCCGGAATGGGACGAAAAAATGGTGAACATGTGGGAGCAGACCAAAAATGAGTATGCTGTGCTAAGCACTTATGTGGCCAGTATTGAACAGCTTGGTGTAAATCTGGGTGGGGTGCACGAAGTTCCTCACTTGTGTATGGTGATCTTTACTTCACAGGTTCGAACACATGCAACAAAATGTGCGAGAAATCTTGTGAAGCCCAAACTAACTAATGCAGTCTGGGTAAGTAGAATTTGCATGCTCATATATTGATGGTCGTTTTTTCTTAACAAATTCATGACACACGTTTTGCTCATGTTACCTACTTCTGATTCCCAAATACACACCAACAGGGAGCTGGTCTGAGGTGAGTTTGATTCAATCGCTCGAAATCATTATTAGACTTGTAACTCATTACTTGTGTCATTTTTACTTGTTCACGTGCTTTCAGCTTCAGTAAATGTCATGCCGAACTCAAGGTTCCAGTCGATCCACATACACCTGGTATTTTTGATGGCGAAGAATTCAATAGAGCCGCAAGGTTCTTCACGTATGGCTATGACATATATACTCCCAATCGAGTTTGTAAGTTGTTCATGTTTTGTTGATTCTTTTCTTTTTGATAGGATGCATTCCGTCTTTTTCTAACTGGCTATTTGTGTTGTTAGTCGTCCTTCATGACTATCAAGGATCTCAACACAACCCAAAGACAGCATCTTGGGGACACGGAAAATTTAGTCAGGAAGACTTGCACAATGCGCACTACAGATTGAATACAATGCTCGATATTCCTGGTGGGGAACCTGACGAACAAAAGGCACTGCAGATGAGAAGATCCAGATATGGATTAGGCGATCGCCGCACATTAGACCAATTAATCGAATTCAGTGGAGTTGACCTGCGTCATAAGAAAGCAACAATTGACGGAAAGAATAGATGCGGTAACTTACAATGGGTTCCATTCGAAGAGCATCCGAAGGGAGTGAACTTTATCCCGACGTTCGATGATACAACCGAAGAGCCTCTAGATGTGCCCTACGACAAGTCGAGTGTTTGGTATGATCCTCTCATTGATGGAGCAGGTGCAGGTGTAATTTCACGTGACATGATTGTAGATGAGGAGGACCCCAAAGCTGAAGAACTTCGTCATGCAGAAGAAGAGATCGCACACGCTGCTTTCAAGGAAGAGGCGAAACAACTTGCTGGAAGCAGTCACCATGCAGATGAGCACAAGCGATTAGCTGCAGCACTTGAGGAAGAGGGGGCCGAGATTGCACATAAGGAAGTTGTTTCCAGTGCAGCAGCCGCGGCCCTAAAAGCGGAGCAGATGAATAAAGAAGGTGTAGTTGTCTTCCCACCCCTGCTCCGCGGATCGCCTCAATCAGCTTTGACAAAAAGTAAATTGTTTCTCTCCCAGAAGAAGCATGGCATTGCACACTTGCCAATTCAGGTAAAGATTGCTGTCATTCTTTGCATTTTTGGTTTATGTGCTGCTGTAATAACCTCAGGCTCTGGGAGAGGAAGGCGGAAGAAAAGTTCGAAGAAGCGATGAAATAAGATAAAGTAATTGTACATTCTCTTCCTGTTCGCGAATGATTTACTTCTGCTAGAATGATTCCACCTTGACAATACCAATACCAGATACATTATGTAATATTTCCTCAATTTTAGCGTTCTTTTTACATGATGCATGCCATCTTTACACATCCGAAAGATAGACCTCCTTATCATTCCCGTCTCAAGTGCATTTATTTGTCGACATATGCATCGAAATCATTCACCACCACTTCATCAGCGATTGTATATCAACCCAATGTTTCCATATCTCTGGAGAACCTTGGCAGCATCCTCCCTCAATACACTTCGCGTCACTTGAATACCAGCCTTTTCGAGATGTTCATAGGATTGTTCAAATACAGGCCCTTCATCAAAGCCAATAGCCTGCGCATCATTTTTGGTAGCACCACATACAATTCTGGAGACTCCACTCCACAATGTAGCACCAAGACACATGCAACATGGCTCACAGCTAGTAAATAATTCAAATTTTCTCTTTCGTGTAGGAGATGATTCTTTTTCGTCATCATCATCATCATATCATCATCATGCGACTCATCATAAAACAGACCATCTTCCTTATTTTCATCCAACATCAGCGTAAAGCTCCCCAGCTTTCTCTGCGCTAATTGAATTGCAACTGTTTCTCCATGCAATGTCGAATTCCCAAGTGGAACAACTCGATTCATCCCTATACTAACAAGCGTGGCAGTATTATCCGCATGACGCTCGAATATAGCTGCTCCGAATGGACCTCCAGTCCCCTCGGTAATATTCCGATCACTCAAATGAATTGCGAGTGACATCATTTCCTCATCGGTAGTGTACTTTCGTGTGTAGTACTTCCTCCCAGGAGGCCAATGCCCATGCGGGTAGAGTGACCATAACGCTCCCTTCCACAGAAATATCTGTATCTGATAATGATGAGTCGTCTCTTGTGCTCTTTCGTTTGCTGTTATTACTGGATGAATCGCTAATGCTTGTTTGTTGATTGATTAATCCTATCACAACTGCCGCCCCAATGAGAGATGCAGCTGTCGTTACTATAGTATCCAACACGGTCGATGAGGTTGAGTTGGAGGCAGCGGCATATGCCGTTGCAAATACAATCGTTAATATGATGGTTTGAAGAAGCATCTCTTGACAGATTATCTTACTTCCAATGAATGAGGCGACGCTCTCTCTCTAGCTAACTTGAAAACTTCTGCTCTGCAGGCAACAAAGGTTATTGTTCGTGCTACTAACTGCAACAACGTGCCCAGCCCCAACGTTGGCGACAAGGCTACGGATTATGAACACAACGCCAGCATTTTATTGGAAGCTATTGGAAGGCAACGTACGCGAATTTTTGAGAGAGTTAGGTGGTGTTTTTTGTACTGATTCCGACTTATGCACAGTAAATGGAAGATTTCCTTCTTTCGGGCGGGCCAAATTGGAAATCGCCCGCCTAAAACCCCCCGCCTAGCCTGACCTTGCTCCTTGCTCGCCCGTCGCCGTCGCCCGTCCTATCAACTATGGTACTCTCCACTATACCATACATATCTCCATCAAACACCAAACAACGATGATAGCCGCTCAGTCGATGTAGGAGATAATATAATCATATAGTCAACAGGAGCAGACGATACTAACAACAATCACCATTACCACCATGTCAGCAGCATCACTCAAAAGCCCATATTTTCGCAACAGTCTGCGAAGATGCATCCTCCAGCATCAACATCATCCAACAACCACCACAACACCAACATCCATAACACTCCGTCACAAACATCAAGTCCGCGTAATCCTCACACGTGACCTCCCCGAAGGTCAAATGCGCAACATCTACGCCGGAGAAGTCCACAATGTCGCGGCAGGATACGCACGCAATTACCTCATTCCCAAAAAAATGGCCGTGTACGCCACACCCCGAAATTTTGAACGGTGTGGATTAATCGATCCAGAAATTGCCGCGAGGGAAGAAGAGGCGGCTCAAAAGTTTGCAGAGGAGGATAATGATGAAGAAGAAAAAAATGTCGATTTAGCCGCAGCAGATGTGTTGAGGAAGTATTTGAGGAATAAGACTGTCAAGTTGATTCGGAATGTGGATCCGAATGTGCCTACCATGTGTCATCCGGGGCATGTGTCTGCGGCGAATATTCGAGAAAAGTTGTCGAAGCAGTTGAAGATTGATTTGGAGGGGCATGAGTCGATTCAGATTAGGAATGAACCTGTTGTGGGGCTTGATGAGATGGATGAGAAGGAGAGGATGCAGTTGATTATGAGTATGGATGGGGTAATTGGGGCTGCTACAGCTGATGATGAGGTGAAGGGAGATGAAGACAAGGAGGAAGCAAGTGCAGAAGAGGAGGATACTGCTGCTGTTGTCGAGGCTGCTGCAGATGATGACAATGACGAAATCAAAGATTGTGATACCAAAGTGAAGCAACTTGGAGATTATCTAGCGAAGATCACTTTGGCAGGGGGTTATGTTGTCCCTCTTCACTTTAGAATCGAGAGACGGTAACAAGGGGGAGTGATATCAAATAATATGAATCACCTTCTTCTATAAGTCACTGAAATGATGAATTAGAAGCTTAACACTCTTTTCTAGTAAGTAGTGTAACAGAAATTTAAAGTACGTCTGGTTGGCCCTCTCAGAGGTGACATTATCTACGATGACGAACAATGCTGCAACAGTTCCATTTCCCAACTCTTTCCTATCTAGCCACATTCAAATGAGCTTCACTTCCTCCAAAGAGTGTGCTCAAAACAAATGCACTGCTGAGCAAAATTTCAATCTCTCTGTCTGTCCAATCATCTGTTGGCATGTTCTGCATGAATTGGAATAATTCATCAAACCCCATCTGCTGCAACTCGGCACTGTAATGCACCAAGAATGAAGCACAAACATATACATGAAAATCCTCAAACCCTCCATCACCTTCACTCAAATACGTATCCCACAATCTCATCACACGCTGCAGTCGAAACTCCCGCAACAGTAAACAATTCATCCACTTGAACGCAAACTGCAAAAATTCAATCCCAGTCTCCCTCAAATGCCCTGCCAAATCGGCATCAATCCGATTCACCAACTCCTCCAATCGCATCACCATACGTTGCATTCCCGGCTGATCACTCGTATAATGATCTTGAATCCCCGCGAGCAAATTCGTCAAACACCAATACGTATCCGCTTCAACCTCCTCCAATATCGCATCGGTCACATCCACCATGACCTCACCCGACAATACCTCCTCCTCCACATCTTTCTTCGGGAAGTACCCACTAATAAATACAGCAATCAACGGAGTCGCCAAGTCATTAATCCCCTGCACATAACTACTCGCCGGATGACGCATGGCCCAAATATACAACAACCTCGATAAAATCCTCCGAATACGATCGTTATGAAATAAGGGTACCTCCGGAGCCGTCCGTGGAACATCCACCAGAACTTGTCGTAACGTCTCCTGTTCGGAATTGGTCCGTGAATCATCGGGTATATCGTAATGTTGTTGAATGGCATCCTTGTACTCCCGTCGTTTGCGTGTGAATGTTGCTTGGTGACGGGATGTGTTGGCGGGTAGGTAGGATAATAAAATCTTCCAAATTTTGGACCGGTGGTGGGGTGGGATGCCATTCCAGGCTAGTTTTCGTAGGTCTCGGAGGGGTATTATGGTGGAATTGAGGATTGTTTCGTATTGGATTTCCTTGTAGGATTTTTTGGGTTGTTGTTGTTGTTGTTGTTTGGTGATAGTGACGCTTCTGTTTGTGGTTGTGGAGGCGCTTTTATAATTGGTGTAGATATACTATTGGTCGGAGGATTGCGATTGCTGATTGTCAGCACCTTCGTCAGTATCTTGTTCATATGGAAGCGGAGGAAATGCCACCGCCCTCAAATGTCTCTTGGCACTACCTGGGCTGGTCAAAGTTAATGAATGTGTATCTTTTTGTGTCATTCTTCCATCTATTTGTGAGTCACTTTTGGATCTGCTGCCAGTGTTGGCCAAATCATCATCATTGTCATGGTTGTCATTGCCGCTGTCATTCGTGGTATTATTGTCAATTATTGAATCAGGCACTACTGGAGACTTTGGGGCGGATGAGGGCGAATAATCACCGTCGAGCGCATTTTCTTGCTCGGCTGTAGATGTGCGCAGCGTCCGTCGTAGGAATCCTGGCAGGCCACGTGGGGTTGCTTGCTGTTGAGAGGAGGCCATGCTGCTAGATGCTGCTGCTCTTATCTTATCAGCAACTGATACAATCAATGTGTACTTGGTCTTAGTAGCTCAACTCGCTCATTGTACCGTAATGCCTCAAGCGAAAGCTTGCATGATGTATGCGAACACTTTATTGCAAGAAAATTCGAATATCCGCCCGAAGATCCGAAAATCATCGGAAATCCTCTGCAAACGGCAATCACTCACCGAACCATGGTGCCGAAGCAAAAAGAACTCACAGCAACATTATCAACGTAAGACCGCCACCATGTCACGCTCAGCCCTATGGCGTCAAGAAGCCAACGTCCAAGACCGCGCCCGCCACGCCGAAGAAACCTTCACCCGCGTCATCTCCGAAGGCCGAAACAACCACGCCCACAAAAAAGGAGTCCTCCCTTTACTCGGACCAGATGACACATTCAACATCCATCCCGTGATATTGTCCAGTGTGGCGAAGAGTCCATACTTTGTGAATAAGTGTTGTGAGAAGTTGATGGATTGGAATATGGTGGTGGATGAGATTTATTATGAGGTGAAGCATTTGGAGCCTTGGACTGCAGGTGAGTCAATCTCTCTCCCTCTCTCACAGTGATAGTATCTCATATCTCATGCACTCAAATGATTCCTCATATTATTGTATTTCATTTATTCTCCACAGGTAAGACTATTTTCACATAAAATTTAGTGAACAATAAGCGAAATCAAGCAGGATATTGGACGCTGTGTATTATTAGTAAGAGAAATCCTCTTTGTCTTGTTGACTTTTTTATAACTCATTCCATAAATTTGATCTCTCAATCTTGCTTCTTCACTGATGCATCAAATCAAATCATCACACCACTACATTAACATAATATATCACAGGTGCAGGCAAATCACCCTCCACTGCATTTTGCCTCCTCCTACGTCTCTTCACACTACGCTGCACCGAGAAACAAATGACACTCATGCTCGAACATGTGGACAGTCCCTACATCCGATGCCTCGGCTTCCTCTACCTACGATACGCAGCTGATCCATCCACACTATGGTCATGGTTTGAACCATACTTATACGATGAAGAGCCAGTTCAGGTACGTCAAGGCAAGGGTGATGTTACCGTCGGAGAATACTGTCGATTGCTATTAAGTGAATTGGATTATTACGGTACACGTCTCCCCCGTCTACCAATTGCGATAGAGCGACAATTCAAAGTGAGATTATTACAGGCCGAGAGGTCGGAAGAACGTGCAAAACAACATGTGGAAAACGAGGCAGCAATGCAATACTTTCAAAAGACTGGGGCGCGTGTCATGGCTTTGTATGGAGACGAAGACAATCCAATCACTTGGTATGATGCGGTGGTGGATCGAGTGATATTGCGGGATATGGAGAGTGGGGAGATGTTGTATCGACCGAAGTTTCAAGTTACGTTTACTGAGTATGGGAATACAGAAGTTGTTACGTTGGGAGAGATTGATTTACCTGGTACTCATACTACTGACATTTCGGAAGTTGGTGGTGATGAGCGAGATGGATCGAAGCCTGATTACTCCTCTTCATCTGCTCCTTATCATGATAGGAGAGGAGGGGATGATCGAGGTTACAATAGAGATGGAAGAGGTCGAAGCAGTGAATACAATCGTGGACATCATGACAATTATCGAGGAAGAGACTCTAGACGAGATCACTACGATTACAGGGGAGGAGGTAGCTATCATTATGGGGAACGAGGCTACGGTGATAGGCGTAACTATGATGATAATCGCCGCGAACGAAGTCGTAGTCGTGATAGACATGACTCGAGGCGTGAAGAGAAAGATTTAATGGAGGAGGTACTTCGTCGTGAACGGGAGAAGAGTTCAGCAAAGGGCCGTCGTGACTACGCGTCTCGTCCTGCTGCATTCAGAGGAGAGAGCGACGAAAAAATACAAAACAGAAGGCATATGGATCGTGATGATTCTGATTGGAGGCAACATAAGCGTGAGTCTCAACCAAAAGCTGAGGAAGTCAAGGCAACTGAAAGTCAGAAACCTGCAGCTGCACCAGTGCGAGAAAAGACTGCTGCGGAGTTGGCTGCCATCCAAGAGAAAAAGAGGAAATTAATGGCAAAATACGGCTGAGTATTCCACGAGCATGCAGCAATTTATATATCAATACAGAAGAATTACTTTTGAAAAGCGTCAAATTTGTACCATCTGGCATGAAATTTCAAATTTCGCTATCTTCTAATTATTAATTATCATCGTCCCCAAAATGCGTCTGAGAAGCTCCCTCCTGTTCGCTCATGATAAATATTGTAAAACGTTGAAGCGACGACTATCCAAAAGAACCCTGGAACAGCAAGCAATGCAGCATTTCCTAATTCACTTCGAACTGTCGCCAGACCGACTTCCTCGGGAGATACAACCACTGGCTCCTTGTGATGTACTGGAGAGAATAAGGAAATGTACAGTTGACTTTTAGAAGGTAAATTTGTACTGTCATCTATACACTTCAGCATCTGCTTCTCTACTTGTTGCGTTTCTTCATTGAAAGATTGTGCATAGATTGATACAACTTCATAGCTTGTGTTTTCATATATTGCCAACGAAGGTACTGATCGTTTACACACGATAGTGTCGCCAGCCTCTATAACAGTTTTAAGAGCAGACGATTGAAATCCTCTCAGCGCTCTTCCAAAATTGTCACGTGGGTTATATTCATCACTATCATTGTCTTGATTTGTCATGTAGAGTTTCATAGAACACTGCGGGCCACATTTTTTAATGTATCCATTATTGGGCTGGAGCTGGACATGAATCGATCCAAGGGGCGGCGCAAATGCACTGATGCAAGTGGATAGAAGCAGAGGGGCAACCAATGATGGTAGGAGCATGATTGATCATACAAGTAATTAACGTCCTAACCTAAATTGGAAAATACTGAATCATCACTTTCAAATCGTTTACGTTTACATAAGAGCAACACTGTTGCTGTAATAGCTTGTTGCTTGTTGGAGCGCGGGCAGGGCGAGGGGGCAGGTCTGTGAATCTTCTCACCGTCTATTTTAGAAAGCCACATGATAAACGACTCGAGCGACGACGTCAGCAGATCTCAGCAGTACGTCAGCACGTCCTCATTGTCGAGAAAAGGAACCCCTGAAAATCTTTATAACATTATAAAGATTTTTGTTGTATTGCAAGCATGTTTTCATCATGTAACAACCTAAACCCCTCTCACTCATCTCTCACAAAATGACTCTGGGTGAATAGTTCGGATACCATGCGCCGTATCTTCCTTGTTGAATAAAGTCAAAAAAGGCAGATTGCATTTTGGAGCAGCTGTTCGCATCCACACGCACGAAGCAAACAACCGCTGCAAAAAGCATTCCGACGTGCATTCAACACGCACAAAGCATTGTTTTTTTCCAAAGACGGAAGACACACCTGCTGTTTCAAGGAAGAGGAAGCAAGCAACCATGATAGCAGCAGCGACTACTCCCGATGTGGTGTGGTCGTCATCATCTCGTGCTCGATCTGACAGCATCTCATCAATTGCCTCCACCTCTGACGATGGAGAGCGTCGCCTTCTTGCTCGTGAAAGGAACAAGGAGCATGCCCGTAAAACGAGGTTGCGGAAAAAAGAACAGCTGCAGTCACTCAAGTCAAGAGTGAACGAGCTTGAAGAGGAAGGAAGACGTCTGAAGCAACAAATTGAAGCTTGCAGTGTCGCTTCTATCCTTGTTGGCTTATCTCATGGGAGCTCGACGGGTCAAGGAAGTATTTCTGGAGCAGACTCATCGACACAACAGAAGAACTACGGCGAGACGTTGTCGGGAGGGAAGCGCAAGCGATTCCTCTCTCTGGATGGCGAAGAACCATCTCCTCCACCTATGGAGTTGAACATTAAAGGGCACATAACGTTGGTTGGTGGCCCAGCTGGTGAAGGGAAGACACAGATCAATTGGAAGACGGGTGTTTACTTCGATGACCAAGGACAAAGGCATCAGCTCACTAAGAAGGAGTTGGAGGAACTTAGGTAAGTTTGTTCAGTTGATGATTGGAAATGACATGTCTATTATGCTTGAATTTCCCTCATGAAGTGACTAACGTATACTTGTTTCATGATATTATGTTGTGCACTTATTTCCAACTGCAGACGCGAACGTAACAGAATGCATGCGAAAATGACCAGAGATCGAAAGAAGTGTTACATCGCTTCAATAAAGCGTGTGATCACAAAACTTGAGGATCAAAATCAACATTTACGTGACACATTGGAAAAGTCCCAGGCCTTGTCAGCAAATGCTGCTGTTGCTGCTGCTGCAGAAGTAAATGAGGACACAAGTTCTTGTGATTCTTCAAGCGGTCATAATAATCTTGAAGCCAGCGCGAATGCTCTCAGCGCTCTGAATTTTGCTGGTCAGGTGACTTCTTCTTCTAACATGATGGGGTCTAACGACTTCAAGTCAGACTTTGATAGACTTGACTCACCCCCACTCTTGTGCTCGGACGAGACGAAGAAGTGTCCAGACGAAGAGCCTTCGTCCAAGTTGGCTGAAAAGAATATTGACCTGTCCCACATTTTACCCAGTGGGGCGTTTGCGTTCAATTCCAACATGTATGCAGTTGGATGATCAGTTTATATATTGTATCTCAAGCTTGAACTCTCTCTGTCATGTACAATTATAGCAAGCTCTAGCTGAGCTGAGTTCAAGCGATTTTAGTTTGAAAAGAAATTAGAACCACGCACGAAAGATGAGTGATGCGCACTGAAGTGTTGCTCTATTCAACCGACCATGCCCTATATTGTGTAATGTAATTCTACGGTAAAATCTATGTTTAATGCCCAACGAGTAATGTAGCAGAAGAACCGAAGCAGGATCGAAGGTATCACATATTTTAGAAGAAGTCTGTTTCAAAACAGTGTGAAAGACTCAAGAAGCCAATCCGGCACACACTCTTCTTTCATCCTCGCCAAGGTTGTTCGTATGTAATACAATAGATACATGCTGACGAGGAGAGCATTAAATCAAACTGGACGCTCTTCCCAAGCTCAAGTCATAAGTCTTATACAATTCTACCATTTGAATTTACATTACAATGCTTACGCGAATAGCAAATAATAATAATCGTTGCAAATGTGATACTGTTGTCGGTACTGCTAATTACAGTAGTATAATACCGATAATTGCTGCTAGTAAAACTTCTTAGTTGTACACTACCAACTTGTTCACGTTGCCCTTGGCAGTGGATGTCAGACGCACAGTATTCAAACCAGGCTCGCACGTCGTCTCAATAATCTCATTATTCCAATCAGCCGCACTGATCGTTGGATTGATTGCGTAGGTACCAACGGCGTTTCCATTCACGGACACCTCGATAGGGCGTGGATTGGATCCTCCGTTTGAGTAGTTGACGCTCAACACACAGTAGCCGCCTGAACCTCCATCCACATTTGTGAACTCAACATAAGATCCTGGGCCGGGAAAGTTGACATACTCCACGCCGTAGAGAGATTGAATGTCTCCGTCCACAACGGTTTGGTCTTCTGCCTCGTATGTTGACACCTTCGAGAGAATGTCTCCCGGTAGCTCAATCTCTGCAAACTTCACCTCGCTTTCAGATGAACTCCTTGTTGTGACTGTGATCTTGTATTCTAGATACGCACCGTCATGGGCAGGAATGTCAGCTTGTGTGAAACTCCTATTCGGGTCGCCACTCTCGTAAGTAGAATACATAAAGTTTCTCGAGGGGTTACGTGGTGGATTGGATTGATCAATCCAAGGGAAGTCACCTTGACTGATCAGCTGCCAAGGCGAGCTTGTGTCAACACGGCCCTCGAGCACGTAAGTTACAGGATCACGTGATGGATAGTGCTTGCTACTGTACACACGAATCGCGTGTACATTCGAAAGCTGTTTGTGGTAGGGCGACAAGACGAAACCTAAAGGTCCACCAGTTTTGGTACATTTCATCGGATTGGTGTTTTCATCGATTGCCTGGAAGGCGGAACTACTAACACAACCGAATGGCGTGACGCTACTGCTCTTTCCAACAACACTAGCTACGGTGCTGAGCACAGTAACAGCGGTAGGAGTAGGCTACAGGAAAAAATAACAAAAGAATCGAGCGTGATTATCAGCATGAGAGCGACGTTGCGCTAATTTTTGAAATGTGAAAGTCAGTCTTAAGAACTTACCTCAGCCGTGGTTGGTTGAGTGGTAGGTGTTCCTGTTGGCAGCGGAGAGGGCTTGGAAGTTGGAGAAGTGGTTGGACTCGACAATGGAGCTGCAGTGGGTGGAGTCGTAGGAGGTGTAGTTGGCTGCTTAGAAGGCTGCGTTGTGGGCCAAGGTGTTGGAAGTGAGGTAGGCACTGCCGTCGTTGGAGGAGAAGAAGGCATTGGAGTCGGGGATTGAGTGGTTGGCGAAGCAGTGGTTGGCGTTGCTGTTGCTACTGTTGGCAGCGGAGAGGGCTTGGAAGTTGGAGAAGTGGTTGGGCTCGACGATGGACCTGCAGTCATAGGAGGTGTAGTTGGAACCGGAGGCGAAGTTGGATTCGGAGTAGGCTATGGGATTGGAAGAGACAAAAAACAGTGTGAATGTATTGAAGCATTTGCATATAAATAATGATCGGAATCAAAGTTACTCACATCAGACACAGTAGGAAAAGACCCTGGCTTGTACACTACCAACTTGTTCACGTTGCCCTTGGCAGTGGATGTCAGACGCACAGTATTCAAACCAGGCTCGCACGTCGTCTCAATAATCTCATTATTCCAATCAGCCGCACTGATCGTTGGATTGATTGCGTAGGTACCAACGGCGTTTCCATTCACGGACACCTCGATAGGGCGTGGATTGGATCCTCCGTTTGAGTAGTTGACGCTCAACACACAGTAGCCGCCTGAACCTCCATCCACATTTGTGAACTCAACATAAGATCCTGGGCCGGGAAAGTTGACATACTCCACGCCGTAGAGAGATTGAATGTCTCCGTCCACAACGGTTTGGTCTTCTGCCTCGTATGTTGACACCTTTGAGAGAATGTCTCCCGGTAGCTCAATCTCTGCAAACTTCACCTCGCTTTCAGATGAACTCCTTGTTGTGACTGTGATCTTGTATTCTAGATACGCACCGTCATGGGCAGGAATGTCAGCTTGTGTGAAACTCCTATTCGGGTCGCCACTCTCGTAAGTAGAATACATAAAGTTTCTCGAGGGGTTACGTGGTGGATTGGATTGATCAATCCAAGGGAAGTCACCTTGACTGATCAGCTGCCAAGGCGAGCTTGTGTCAACACGGCCCTCGAGCACGTAAGTTACAGGATCACGTGATGGATAGTGCTTGCTACTGTACACACGAATCGCGTGTACATTCGAAAGCTGTTTGTGGTAGGGCGACAAGACGAAACCTAAAGGTCCACCAGTTTTGGTACATTTCATCGGATTGGTGTTTTCATCGATTGCCTGGAAGGCGGAACTACTAACACAACCGAATGGCGTGACGCTACTGCTCTTTCCAACAACACTAGCTACGGTGCTGAGCACAGTAACAGCGGTAGGAGTAGGCTACAGGAAAAAATAACAAAAGAATCGAGCGTGATTATCAGCATGAGAGCGACGTTGCGCTAATTTTTGAAATGTGAAAGTCAGTCTTAAGAACTTACCTCAGCCGTGGTTGGTTGTGCGGTTGGTGACGCAGTGGTTGGAACCGATGATGGACCTGCAGTGGGTGGAGTCGAAGGAGGTGCAGTTGGCTGCAATGAAAGAAACGATTAGCATGAAACTTTAATGATAAGAATGGAAATGTACCTCGAACTTGCTTGACTTACCGGTGGTGTGGGTAAAATTGGCTGATTAGTTGGCTGCGGTGTAGGACTGGGTGTTGGAGCACCCGTAGTAGGCTAACATTTTGTATCGATTGAAGGGCAAGGGTAAGGAGAAGTTGAATCTTTAACGAATGGATAAAAACAGCAAATAATATCTCGACAAAATACATACCTCAGACGTTGGCAACGCAATGGGCGGGGTAGTCGGTTCTGCAGGTCTGCAGTAGTCTTCACCAGTTTCTGCAATACCGATGCATCCGGGAATCGGCTCGTCTCCTTTGCGTTGTTGACTGCAAAAGCAAGGACATATGATGAGTATGCTACAATACAAAATATTTTCCACCTGATCCTCATCCAGCACATATCCACTTACCACACGAGTCCAGGCTGACAATTCGAATCAGAATCACAATCTCCCTCACAAAGACCAAGAGGGAAGTTCTCAGCGGGAATTCCATTATCTCCCTTCAACCATACAGTGTTTGCAGTTGCACGTATAGCACAGAAGTCTGTACCAGACGTTGTGCTTCCTGTGCATCCGGGCACAGATTCGTTTCCACTCCTCTGGAAGCAAACCAAGTCGCCTGCACATTGGGAATCATTGTTGCAATCACCTTGGCACTCGCCGAGTGGGCTTGGAGGATCACCACTGCCAGTGAACACAACTTGTAGGGTAGAAGTTGGCGACTTCGTTGTTGCCATCACTGTAGGAGAACTAGTCGTGGGGCTTGCTGTCGGACTTGGAATGGTCGGCACGGGCGTGGGATGATTTGTAGGGCTATGTGTTGGCCCAGTGGGAGCGGGAGTCCATACAGGAGCGTCAGTAAACAGATCATGACCATTGAATAAACTCGAGCCAAATTTTTGTCTGTTCGGGAGTATCCAGTCAAGGTCTTCATTAGAATCTATTCCAAGCCAATGGGCTATTCCATTCCACACTAAAATGAGAACAAAAACAATGATGCGGTGAGGTATGATAACCCGGCACGAACACAAGTTGGCAGCAAACTGCAAGTGTATACTTACCTGCATCCCACGGAGTAGTAGGGATGAATCGCCCTCTTCCAATCCAATTTGGATGTTCTGGACTGAGAGGAGAGGGAAATTCCCCAAGGATCTTCCCCCCATTAACCTTACCGCCTGCAAGGAAATAATTTCCACCCTAAATTTGTTTGAGAGAGAAATGGAAGATATCAGTATGTTAGCGAAGCGAAAATTACTTGCATACACAAAGGCAGAACAAGCCACATTCTTACCCAGCCGTGGTCAGTTCCTCCTCCGGAATTAGGATTGAGGCTCCTGCCAAAGTCTGACGCCATCAGGATGGCGGTTGAGTCCCACAACCCTTCGTTCTTCAGAAAATTTATAAACCGTTCCAAATGGTCATTAGCTTTGCCGCCCCGTTCATTTTCGTCTGAATTCCTAGACCCTGAACCGAATAGTGCTGACAGCGTATTACTAGCATGGAGGTCATATCCTCTTTGCGTCACGAAGTAAATATCACGATTCACCTTTCTATATTCTCTTGTCTTCATATGTTTAGCTACAGCATAGAACCCATTATTCAAGCTGTCTGAGCTTCCCCCATAACCACCAGTTCCACTAAAAGGTAAGTCAAACTGAGGATTAGACGAAATCTCTATATTGGCTTCATGATCTGCGAAAGCACTCGCTACTCGTCCTGAAAAAGTCTCAGACAAGTAGTTATTGTCACTTTCACCGACTCCATTCAGCTCCTTCACCAATTCAACCAAATTGTCGATTGAAGGTATCTTGTTTAATGTAGACGGACCACTACTAGAGATTGTATTTACTGGGTTGTTGTAGTACTGATCACCTGTTAGAGCGGTGTCTCCTCCACCTGCAGTATTTGCAGAAGTATGATACCCCTTTAACCGTAACTTATCGAGCATACGACCGAAGACTCCAGTTCCTGCATTCATCTCGTAAGGATCACCAGTTGCATACTCATGCAGCTGTGGGACAAGACATGGAAGAAACTAGGGTTGAGTACAAGAGGGCAAAAGGACAAAAAGGAATCTTGGCACCAAGCGACTTACCATAGTATTATGTGCGAACAGCTGAAAGCTAGTTTCTTTCACCCATTCATCATGCTTCGTCATAGGCTTACTTAGCACTCCTGTGTTCGCGAAGAAGAGTGCTTCGCCATTATTGTACAGATCTCCAACAATGTTGAGAGCATTATAAACACCAAACTCTTGGCAATTTTGTGAATTTGCATTAATTGATACGAGATTTGACTTTTCCAGTGCATGACTTCCACGAGCTTTCACATACTCATTATAACCATCTCCTTGTTGGCATTGCCCAACGGGGACTAATAGGTTGAAAGAGTCACACCCTCCGTTCATGACGAAAACTACCAGAGCTTTATAGGGTTGGCCTGGCAAATCGTCGTATGCCTCCGCTTGTCGAACACTCTCAATCCTTCGAGGCACGCCCGTCGTATGGTATTCAGGCGCCGAAACTAGGAGCTGCTGAGCTATTCTAGTCGCCCTGCCGATGTCACCAGAAGAGAAATAAGGGAGAATAGCAGATCTAACCAATGCTTTGTTTTTCTCACCGAGCCTTCCTGAAGTGATTAACATAGAAAGTTCTTCAATCAATTCGTCGACAGATGAAGTGACGGATGGCTGGTAGGAAATGATAGCTGGTGATAGACTAACATCACCTTCCGTTTTAGCGCAATGTCTGAATCTTCCAGGCTCCAGCTTGAATCCAAAGTCTCCTACATCGTTGCGCCAGTTACTGAAGGTGAATCCCTTCGAGGCCAATACAAATACGAAGTTGGTTAGTCAAGAATGGTACGACAGCGGACTGGCAAGCCCGACCGCTTACGTAAGGAGCTACATAATTCGTTTGGGTAAGGATGTACTTACCTGCTCGTCCCCACAATTGCGTGAGTCAGTAAATCCAAACTTGATCAGATTCCAAGTAGCGTCGAGTTGATAGAGCATGAGATCACCCTGAAGAACCATAGATTCTGGACTCACGAGCCCTGCAGACTTTATAGCTGGGGAGTTGGGCTGGAACTCTGTGAAAGATAAATGATGCAGTATGTGAGCAGGCGGCGACAATTGTCTATAGATATAGAATGACAATCAATACTGTAATGTTTACGGAAGACTCACCAGGTAAGAAGAATGAGAACACACTGGGGCTCTCAAAAGATCCTTGACCAATATCTCCCTCCAATGACAGAAGAGATGGGATTCGAAGGGGCATATCAAATGAAATACCCATAGACCTGAAGAAAGACAATAGCTTCACAAGAGGTTCTCGGATATGTCCATGAGATGGATCCCTGTCGAGAATCACTTTACGAGACTCATCATCAAGCAATACTGCCGCAACCAACGCGCCAAGATCACCGTAGGTGCCTGACCCGATGCCATTGTACGACCCTTCGCTATAAGCAAGCGCTACTCGCTCGACCAAACCAGGGGAAGGGTTCGACAGTCCAAAGCGTTGAAGAATTTGATGACTCAAGAACGGCGGAGAGCTGAACACGGAGATACACCACGAAAAGAGTGAGTAATCTAGTTCTAGTTCTTGCCTACAGAATAAACAACAACAAGAAAACACACCATTGCACTTACCTTGGATGATAGAAGAGACTATCAATCGTCTCATCACTTTCATAAAGCATGTCTCTAATTTCTGGATCTGCCAAGCTAATGTATTGTACCGGATTACGGAAAGAGAATGAAGTACCTGTCAAATGCACCTTTTGAATGCTGTTCTTGAGAAAATATTGTCTGCTCTTCACCTCGAGGGCAAATACTGTGTCCCCATCAAGGCTTGAACATTCCCCACCTGACTTGCTGTACACCGTGACTCCTGGAATATTGCAACTACCTAGACTACCATAGAGTCCGTCATCAAATGTAAGAGGATCGACAGCTCCAGTTTGCAATTTCTCAAAAATTTCATCTACCGAAGATACTTCGCCAGTTGATAGGAAGACTTGGTGGTCGCTAACTTCAGTACTGCAGATGCAAGAATTTTCGTGGACGATACATGACTCCGAAGCAAGACAGTCATTCATGGAAGGCGAAGATTCATCCCACTTGACTTTGAAGAAGTTCAAAGTATCCTTGTCTACCATAGCCTCCACATGTACTTGGCCACTGGTATGGGGGTCAGGATTATGGACTATGGCAACATCACCAGAACTGAAATCGACTTTCGCTTGAACTTCACACCCGCCTGATGACCACGACCTAAAAGGTCGACTAGTTGCACCGCTTCCGCACTCTGACTCCTCTGAGACGGTTCCTGTTTGACAGATTTCCTCTCCATAGCTTTCGCACATGTGCTGCGCAGATGCAAACGGCATTCTCTCTCCTTGGTAATTACAATAAAAGTGACCAAGCCCAGCACTAGAACAACACATGGGGGTAGCTATCGCCAAACGAGGATCACCACACATGGAGGGATTAGGACTGACCTTGATTTTTTTCAGCTTGGACCAATTTCTGGCCGTTATGAAAAAAAGAATATTCTACACAGGCAGGCCTCTTATATTCATAATATATTGGCGTGACGAACCCAGAATTCTTGAGTTGCACTGTGCGGATTGTGTCGACAGTCTGCTCAGCCATTTCTGACGTGGGGTCATAGCTGAGATTTTCATCGAGAACGACACTAGCAGGGAAAGTGCACTCTCCATTCGAGGTTGGATTGCAAAGCTTGTTGAATAGAGGCGAAGCTGGATCAAGTTCCAAAGAACGCTTCAACTGGGGGCCCCAATCATCCCGATCTTCCTGCAACCGGGGTACCGGGCTCGACCCAAGTAACGTCCAGGCTGCTCCTTTTCTCAGCGCATGCCCAGATGGAAGATCACTGCACAGAGGGGCAGAACGATCACCAATAAATCCTTGATTCAAGTCAGACTTGGGAAAGAGATCACGGTAACGAGCGTCAATACGCATGGGATCAAGAGAGTCATCTCCTCTACGGTCAGAAGTCGATGTTCCTCCACGTTTGTAATGCTCTTTAAAACCAGTCCACGATCTCGAGTAGGACATAATGTCTTCAATCCTATAAGTTTCTACTGGAGAACCATTTTCATCCATGACTTTAGTTCCATCCATGTTGAGTTTGTACAAACCGATGCTGAAGAGCTGCATGATTTCCCTCGCATACTAGAATGGAGGAGTAAGACAAAGGAGACTTGTTCGTGAATACACATGGTAAAATAATTGTGGGGTAGGTCATGATCATGTTGTCTCCGTACTTACGTTTTCGTCGGGATAATTTTCTTCGCCTAGCTCTTCAATATTGTACTGAAGGGACTTGTTTCCATAAAAGCTCAGCCATTTCGCCATTACCTTATTGAATGATACCTCTTTAAGAATGTCACGGTAGCTCCCGAAAGCATTCCTGACGAAGATATCGTAGAAGGCAACGTATTGCTCAGTGGGTTCATAAAATACCTGAGGGTAAATATAGCATGATGCAGATGTAAGTCAAATGAATCAACATGAAACACAACACGAACACGAAGGCAGGACCTACCATTCCAGAGCCGGGAAGACCCACAGCAATGATCTGAGACAACGACCATGCCATCTTTTGACGAAGAGAATCTTTGGCATGAAGCGCAAGTTCCGTCCAACTAGAGTGGCGCTGGCTTGCAAGCTCCCAAATAGACTTTTCCCTGAAGCCTTCGTTCTCAGGCACGACAATATCAAACCCATAGTCACCATTGAATGGATCCGACCCAACTTCTGCAGGACTGCCGCATACCAAAACTGGAAGTCCTAGAGGGTTGAACGTAACCGTCTTGAACGCATCTGTGATATCCTGTGTGTTGAAGGGCCAAACTAAACTATCCACGATGTAATCTCCAAAACGACCGATTATGGGAGCATCAACGACTAGCACTGAAACGAAGGAGCTTCCTGGAGTAACATAATTTTGGATATCTATACCTCCCACTGCGTTCGCTGATTGATAACTCATGAAGTCTAGATTTGGACCCCCAGTATCTATTGTGGTGGTAAGTCGGAACGTATTCATTCCAGCATCACACACTGTGACGAAGGTTTCTTCCTCCCATACGTACCACGATCCAGACCCAGTTTCATCGAAAGTCTTTAAAATTGATAACTCACCAACATGTTTACCATTCATTGTCACGGCCAACGGTCGTGAATCTTCACTACCCTGACTGTAGCGAAACTTCAATATGCAATATCCACCCTGACCTCCATCGACGTTATTAAACTCGACGTAAAGGTCAGTGTCGGCCCCATAATCAGCGTAACCTGATCCAGAATATCCCTCTTTGCTTGTCTTAAAAACAGCACCGTTCATCGTTTGATCTTCCGCTTCATAAACAACTAACGGACCTGTTGGATCAAGATCTGGAATCATGCCAGAGAAATCTACAACAGAATGTTCTAGGTGATGAACATGACGCCAACAAGTCCCATCCGATGCAAGAATACTGCCAAAGTTTGTCTTAATCCTATCAACTGCCGAACACTGTAGTCCATTCGGATACACAGCCTTTCGGACATCAACAAGGTGTGCGTTAGGGACAACAGACTCTCCTCGAGAATCGATAAGACTTCGGAACATCCTGACGGTTTCTTCGCCCAGCATGACAGAACTTTCACACAAGAGATTAGCCTCATCCATTATCCAACGACTGATCTGGGCGCCGTCTCCACATGGGGCACCGTACAAGGACGATGCGTCCAATACATCATCAATCTCAAGATTTTCCACTACATAGACATCCTTTGACGTCATCTCTCGAATCCCCGCAACAGTAGATTCGTCAAGGTGGATCATGTCGTCAGGATACTGTGCAGGAGAACAGGCTTCTTTCAGGTAGGAAAGCTTACAACCTTCCTCATTAAGGAAGTTGGGCTCGACATTCTGGCACATAACTTGTTCTCCTGGAGTCCTTTCACCAGTGCCTTTTCCTCTCCAAAGTCCTTGCGTAGCAATCGATAGCTTTCCACCTCCATCGGGCAATGGGTTGTCAACTGTGTTTTCCTGGAGTGCCAAATGAGGGTCATACGCAAACTCTATCCCTGACGGAGTCTTCCCAAAAACAGTCGGAAATCTTCCCTTGGGTGCCCCAGAAGCATCATGAGGTAGAGGAAGATGAAAGTCCGGAAAACCATCGCACTCGTTGCTATCTTCAAGGGCAGTAGTATTCAACAACGCGTCTTCGTTGGGATGTACCCATGTTGCAAACGCTGGCCAATTTTCACCGTTATCAATTGACGGTAGATCAACAGAGTTGTATTCTGGAAGGCTGACCGTGTTGTATGGGTTCATCGAAGAAGGAGCGCCAGTGAATTTGACCTCAGGATTATGAAGGTACATGATTTGCTCCAACTCTGCATCCCAGAGTAGAACCGCACAGCTGCAATAGTGTGATATATTATTGTGAGCGAGATGAGACGAGAGAAAATGATGTGCAAATGAATCAATAAAGTTCTTACCCGATACAATCAGTCCTCCAATTCGCTTCTTGCGTTGATCCAATCCTATACCGATAGTTGAGCTTTATCTCAGTGGTAGATCCCCAGCCAAATGTCCACCTCGTGGGAGAGAAAGTGCGAAATAATCCATCCACTAACATAACATAACCACCCGAAACTTTCTTCACCTCAAGATGCTTCTGAAGACCCGTCTTGCGTTCCTTCAAGCAATCTCTGGAGGTGATTGCATATCGCCTCCACCTACTATGCTGCTCACAAGGTAGTTTTGATACAGCACCAGTGTTGTAAGGAAACTCAAACTTTGGATTTGTATGACTCCGATAGAAAGCACGGATAGAAGACATTGGCTTGGTGTTGACTTGATCATCCACCCATGCACGGAAGTCGTTTCCAGTTGCTGCTAGGGAATGAATGTCTTCGAGGCTTCCACCAAAAGTAGCCTGCTCCAAGAATCTAGCGGCTTCATTCTTAGGAGGCGACTGTGGTGCGTCGTGAGATTCCAAAACATACACTTCACCTTCTTGAAGGGCTGGAACAGTCACATCGCACTCATGCACACCACCGGCCTCACAATCAACTGCTACACCGGACTTGGGATGAGAAAAGACTCCAGCGACTCTCTCCCACTGCCTATCGGCGTAGGACCTGGCAACGTGGGCACGCCTAGTGCTGTCGGTCGCAGTTCGAAGAAGGATGCACAGCCCATTTGGATTCGAAACCTTGGGAAGTCGAATCGTAGTGGACCCAGTGGTGGTGGATGAAATAGGGAGAATGGTTGACGTACCTGCAGATGGGCAGGGATACGTCGCAACTTGTCCCTCGGCGGCATCAGTGGAGATGCCGATGATGAAGAAGAAGGACGCAATGCTAATCCTCATTCTTGTCGTTGTCTGAAAAAGAAGAAGTAGTAGGTATGACAAAGCAAGTTGTTAGGGAAACAGCAGTGTATTCATTGCCATCGCATGCACTTTCCACTCAACGCGCCATAACAATAACATCGGAAACGTTCACGCCCCGCTCGCAACATCACGCTGAAATTCGCACACTGCTCTCACCAATAACTTTTAACTCAGTTCTATTACAGAAAGTTACACTCAGATCAGGTGTATTGTAGGTAATTACTATTTTGTGATGAGAAGATCAGAAGTAATCTGTACTCCCACCGATGATAATTATTGGATTTTGATGAGTGAATCTACTTTTTTTTTTTTGATTAGATAAATAAGTGATTAGTTTTGAATCTACTTCACGCCACTCACCACAGAGCCCGGCCCGATCAATATTTTTTTGTCACATGTTGAATCAGTCGTATGTTACTACTACCAAACTGAGTACCGCTTTGAAGTTCATTAGGGAATAAACTTGTTGCGAACGCAGTGTTCGTGAATGAAAGTGGATATTTGAAGCTCAAAATGGGTGTAAAGAGGGTATTGTGACGTCGTTTTTATTGGCCTCTCCTTGACGACAATGACTAAGTCTCAGTTTATGTACCGGTTGGACCAGGTGCGTGAAACAAGGTGAAACAGTGGATATTTTGATTTGCAAAATGGGTGTATTGACGTGCTTTTGGCGTCGTTTTCATTGGCCTCAGCAATCTGCATCGGCGACATAAATGACTCTTTCTCAAAACATTACCGGATGAGACAAATAGATGCGTGAATGAGAAGTGGATATTGAACTAACTGAATCACGTGCAACACGGCGAGATCCTATCTCGATTTCTCGAAAACCATCTTGAACTCTCTCTCTATAGAAAGAAAGGAATGACCATCTCAACGCTCGGCTCACGACTCACGACAGAATGCGATAGAAAATAGAAATAAACCATGACCAACACACGAGCAAAAGTGTATGGTAGCTGGTAGCTGCACAAAGCCACCTTCCAAATTCATTAGAAGATAGAAGACATACTGAAGATTAGCAACCATGGGATTTTTCAAGAACAAGAAGGCTACGATGGCCTACCCGGCGACGCGTAATCGCATAAATCAGCAGCAATCTCAGCAGCAGCAACCTCAGCCCATGCCAACAACCTCTGTTTATTCACCCTCAGGAGGTGGGGGAACAACTTCGGCAGCTCCACCGGTAGTAGCAACTGCCGTCCCCTCCTCAACATATGTCCCCTCGAGTATACCATCTGCAAGTGCTGCTCCAATTCTAGCCACCGCCTACATACCCACGAATGAAATTGACGACGGGCACACTCAACCATCGGCACCACCAATGAATCCATCGTTCGATCCCAATTATGCAAGCAGTGTTGCCACAGGAAATAATAACTATCACGCAGATCGTGATGAATTTTGGGAGTGTTCCGTTTGCACCTTTCCAAATCTTCAATCGGAGACACATTGCAAGGGCTGTGGAAATGCACAACCGGGGGGAACTGTTGGTAGTTATGGTAAACCGCAAGCACCAAGTACTGCTGTTCAGTCGTCTACGGCTACAGCGTCATCATCATCCTATTCTACAATCAATCAGATTAATTCACACATGGCGAGTATTAGTTTGGGCACAGGCACGTATCCAAATGGGATCAACTTGACGCCTTTCTCCTCAACACCAGCAACAGCGACAGCAACAGCAACAGCAACAGCAACAGCAACAACAGCACCACCTAAATCAACAACATCGGGAACAATGAAGGTTCATATTCCTCCAGGAATGCATCCCGGACAACAGATTAAAGTTCGTTCACCAGCTGGAGATGAAGTTATCAAATCCATTCCAAATCAATCCGAATGGAGCTACGAAGTCGATGGCCGTCCATTTTTCAGATTACAGTTTGATTCCTCGTCTCTAACTGCAGTAGCACCATCTACATCCGCAGCTCCTGCCATGTCTGCGACATCATCATCAACAACAACAACGACAACAACAATGAAAGTTCACATTCCCAGTGGGATGGGACCTGGTCAGAGAATTAAAGTACGCTCACCGACTGGAAGTGAAATCATCAAGACAATTCCAAATCAATCCGAGTGGTGTTATGAAATTGATGGACGTCCATTTTTTAGAATGACATTTGGGGATAATACATCAAATGCAACAAACAATGATTATTATTCAACAACTTCTTCTTCATCAGCAACAACGTCATATCGTCCACCGCCATACTCTACGACCTGGCGTGAATTTCACAGCAGAGCATCGTCACGATACAATCCGCCACCCATTGGGATGACAACCGTGAATTATGTCCCTAGAGGGGTGTCCAGTATTACACCCAATGGGCGTCACAAATCCTTGTTGATTGGTATCAACTACACTGGTACAAGAGCAGCCTTGAGAGGATGTATCAACGATGCTAAGAATATGCAAACCCTTTTGTTGAGGAATGGATTCCCTGATGATGGTTCTCACATGTTAATGCTAACGGATGAACGTCATCGAGGTAGCGAGTATCAACCCAACGCGTCGAATATCATGAAAGCCATGGCTTGGTTGATGAAGGACGTACAGAAGGGAGACGTACTCTTCTTCCATTTCAGTGGACATGGAGGTCAGGTACCGGATACAACTGGTCATGAGGCGGATGGATACAATGAAACAGTTATACCATTGGATCACGCGAGAGCTGGACAAATTACGGACGATGTTTTGTGGGGCAGTCTTGTGTATAATTTGCCCGAGGGGGCAAGGTTGACTGCGTTGATGGACATGTGCCACAGTGGCACTGGACTGGATTTACCTTTTGATTACAATGTCAATACGAGGAGATGGACTGAGGATATCAACCCTGCTCACTCGAAAGGAGATGTCGTTCTTTTCTCTGGATGTGAAGATTCTCAAACGAGTGCCGACGTTCAAGGTTATCGTGGTGCAGGAGGGGCTATGACACTTGCATTCACCAAGGCTTATGAGCAATGTCCTAGTGCAACTTACCATGACTTTCTGAGTGCAGTGAAGAGGGAGTTACGAAAGAAGAGGCACAGTCAGAGACCACAACTAACTTCCAGCCAACAGTTTGATGCAAACTCGAGGATTTTCTCACTAGGCCAGAGTAGTGAGGGTGGAGGAGGAATCACGAGCTTGATTGAGCCGAACCACAACCCTCAAGTGGGAAGACAAAAGCGAAGACACGTTCGGCCAGCACGACCGGGCTTTGGAGGAGGAGATGGTAATGATTTGTTTGGCTTGGGAATTGCTGCTGTTGGAGCTGCATTGTTCGCCGATGCCTTTTTTTAAGAGTAATTAATCCGTTGAGTAAAGATAATAAACCTTTGTTTAATGTAGACAAACACCGCAGTGAAGCTATTGGCAGTATAAATTCATTTGTTCTTCAGAGCATGTATCAAGGCAGCGCAGTCTGAAGAAGCTGTTTTTGGACGACACAACCGACCGTTCGCCCTTCATAAATACCAACCAGTAACCCCACCAAAACCCCACCTACCAGCTCAGATCTTTGATGTGCGTGATCGTAATCATGATGATGTCGTTGCCAATAAACAAGATAACAAGTGTAACAACACAGAAGACATGAAAGCCAAAGTATTTCGTCCGCATATTGACGACGTCGAGCGACTGAGCTACGGCAAAGGAGCGAAGAAGCAGAGAGGAACAGGAAGTAGATACCATTGCCATCGTCTCAACCAAGAAGAACGAAGATTGTACGAGCTTGCAAAAGTTTGCAATTTTCTGACAGTAAGAGCAAATGGTTATAGAAAAGAGAGAAAGGGCAGTCCACTGCAGAATATTTGGAGACAACGATGTGATGCTCAATCTACGTTGAATGTTTGTGTCGAAAAGCGATCTACCGAGGACACTGTTGTAATTGATTTCTCTACGCTGCGGGTTTGGGATGATGCCCCCTTAGTGGCAATGATAATGAATGATGTGTTGAAAGCAAAGTATCCAGATCTGCATGAATCGGTGGTTGATTCTGCTGCTGTGTCAACTCTGATACAAACTTCAATTAACTGGGAAGAAACCAAAACTCGGCCGATATGGGCAATTAATGAGAGACTGATCACGATTCCATGTGCACGAGATGTTGCAAAGTCTCTGGCTGCTGACGTTGTAAAGGAAGGCTATCAATTATTATTTAATCAATTTCAGCTTGAAAGAACAGATTTAGAGGACACAACAAAATCTCACGCGTCAAAAGAAGTGATACATGAAGACAGAAGTGATGACGACAGCATCGATTGGGATGATATATGAAGAAATGACTGAAGTTTTCACGAGTTTCCTGAACGCATTATCAGTCTGTCGTGTTTGTGTATGCCAACATTTTCATTGAGCGAGCCCAAGACCACGTCACCTTCCTTTTGAATGGCCCAAGTAAGTTCATTGTAATGCAAGTATTATACCCGCAGCAGGCTGCATACTTTTATGCAACCATCTACTGTAGCAGCTAGAGTCTTAGACAACATCTGGATCTCTAATCTGATATTGCAACTATCTTCTATGATGTTTTGTCATCACTACAGATCGATCTCGCCTCGATTGAAAGCTGTTTGAGTAGATACATATCTCTCTTCCCGCCAAAAAAGCTTGCCACTTTCCCTTTTTCACTTCACCGCAACTACCACCGCATGCATAGTGCATAGCACTTCGGTATTAGTATACGATAGCCGCCCATGCCATAATCGTCCGCCTAATAGCTGTATCTGGCAGAACCCATCCGTTTCACAGTGACTGCGGCTAGAGGGCAATCTGTCGTTTCAACTCTCAGCTGCTTCTACTTAACTCCTTCTCTAAGCATCACAAGATATCCAAATCGACATGTCGTTCAAGGCACGCAATAATCGATACGATCCCAGCCGACGAAGACGCCGTCGCAATATCCACAACCAACCCACTCATCATTCTCCACTCACCACGTTGGCGACAACCGCAGCTGTGGCCTACGGTGTGTATCGATTGGGATCTTGGGCTTGGAACGCCTACGTAGGAAAGGAAGAGGAAGATGACTACGTCTTCGGTGAGGGGAGCGGATATGATAGCGAAAGTGAAAGCGACGACGGTGATGACTTCGATCATAATCCTATTGAATCACCTCGGACAGAATTTCGATCTCGCCGATCAAGGGGTGATTGGTCGGAGTACAATCATAGGCACAGATCTAATCCACATTCTCCACATCACAGTTCAAAGAGAAGTAGCGATGGAGCAACTAATAATAGTGCAGGCGTCGGTGAGAAGATCATGTCATCTACAACTGCAGCCATTGGGGCGGCTGTTTCTGCAGGAATCTCTGCAGGAATCAACGCCTACAACAAAAACCAAAATACTGCAGCGTCTGCACAATTCATTCGAAACTCTAGAATGGATCGATGCCGTCTTGAGGCATCTCGTGCCATGATAGATTTTCTACCAACACTAAAGAAGGCAATAACAAAAGAGACAGACATAACTGCTGAAATGGAGGAGTTGAAGCGCATCCGTGCCCAAAAGAAAGGAAGCGAAGGTGGCGAACCGGGTGGTAATATTCGTGAACGCGAAGGGGAGCTTTGGAACAGTATCAAAAACAAATCCATTACTCGATTGGTGACCACCATTTATGCCCATACGCTTGTCTTCCTTGTACTTACTGTGCAAGTGAATCTGTTGGGGGGTAGACTTTTAAGAGAAGAACAACGCGAAGAGCGTCAAGAGCAGCAAACGTCATCTCTTTCTTCGGATGGGAGTGATCGGTACAGATCATCACACAAGACCGTCCTTGCAAAAACGTATCATCACGTGTTTTCCAAAGGAATACCCTCACTGGTTGAGGCAATAGCAAATGCTTCTCGTGATGTGTTGCAGAATTGGGATGTGCTGGGAGGAGATGACGTATCGCTTGATGATGTGTCATCCTGGATGGAGAAAATGCGCGATTCTATCGAGAAGAGACAGCACAAAGATAATTCAAGTGCATTAGTCCAATTCATTATTCCTGATGACGTAGAACAATCGAGTGACGAATCGATGGATGAGCTTGCAAGATATATATTAGATGAGACGTATGACTTGTTGGAGAGTCCAACCTATGCGCATGCGGAACGAATGTGTTTGAATGTCACATTTACGTATTTGCGAGTGGGTGGGTATGCCAAACTGTTTCCATCAACAACAATCAACAATAGGACAGATGAGCAAGAAGAAGGTGGCGAGGAAGAACGGAAACCATTGGCCAAAGTCATTACACATTTGCAAAAGCAGACAGTTGCAACCTTCTACAAGCCACCATCCCATCAAGAAGAGATAAAAGATTGGGAGGGCGTATTTAGAATGATGGAGGAACCATTGCCCTCTGCCCCAAATGTGTACATTCCTAAATTCTTTGATGCAGTTGCGGAGCTGAGCGACATTTGCTTCAGCTAGTTGGTGTATTTGAAGTCTCTTTGATTGCACAAATAATGAAGCATCAGGACAGATTAGGCTTATCATGTCGAGGTATATCCGAGTAACAACATCTGTGGAACTCTTTTTTCATTTAAGCTTTTGCATCTACACATCTCCAGACGGCACTACTTTATCCTTCTGTTTGGAGAATGTCACTGTTTGCACAACATAATTGTAGAAGTGACAGCAACAGTGAATGCCATAATGGTGCGAGTACATTTATGGGTGCAAGGATTGGGAAATTGGTGAGGTTCAAGCCGCAAGACACCTTGACCAAGTTGCAGATTTGAGCAACGCTGGGCTAGAGTAGCACGTAAATCTTAACTGATCATAACTTAAAGCACATCATGTAATTAATTTGTATACAAATTCTGAATCATTGGTAATCATCATATTCTAGCATGTCTGGTACTCGGTCAGAATTGAAAAATATAGGAGTCCATTTCGCTGTCTCTTTCATCCGATCTGAATCAGCTGCGGGCAAACCCAGCACTCGTGATATCTCCTCTACCCGCGTTCTTTGATCCATGTTACCATTAATACAGTTCTTCTTGACACAGAATGGTGGAGGAGGAAGTGTCACTCTCGCCTCACAACGTACGTTTACTACACCTTCGTCAGCGAATAGTAGCTCAACATCGTCGATCGATCCAGGCGCAGTACCCGGAACTTCTACATGTATGTAAGAATCTTTTGCGATTCCTTCAACCTTATTGCTGTTTAGCGCCGATAGATCTCGTACTGCACGACGATACGCTGTTTCTTTATCGCTCAATGTTTTGAGTGGGGACATGTAACGATTTGGTGGTTCGAGATAGCCGCTGCTGACACAGTTTGTGTTTGGTTCACATGATTTGAGCCGCGTGCTTGTTCGATATCAGAGGAAGGAATGTACCCGACCTGAGCCACAGATGCAAGAGGATGACCAAGTTGTACTGCTACCAACGTTACCGTCGCTAGGGCTGCTCTTGCTGCTACGCCAACAACAAGCATCCTTGCATACAAACAGCAGTGAATGACAACGCAGGTAGGCTGCTAAAGTATTGTAGCTTCTTTTTCAAGTCCAAAAAAGTGAATGAAGTGCGTGGATGGAGAGGGAGGAGAGAGATGAGAAAATGGAATACCAGAGTCCAGAGACCATCCCAAGAAGGAGAAAGTATGGACTTGTACTTGGCGACTCGAGGGGCGGAACGTAGCGATCAGAATGGGATCTAAATTGACGCGCGAATTCTTCTGCTTCAATCACACGGAAAGAACACAAGATGAATCACACCACGTCTACCAATGATGCGGAACAGCTTGCGGCCGGCATCAGCAAAGCGCTTGTGGCAAGAGAATGAGCAGGAGCCGGCGATGTTTTGTTCGTGAACTGCCGATGTAAGCAACTTCGTCATAATATATTATCTACAGTGATTGACTCGAAGAATCTCTTTTGATCGAGTAGGAAGAATTACATAAATTGCAAAAGAATACACTACTCATTATAGTAGAGAAATTATATCATGCGGCGAAGAATAAGATCATCAGCGCTAACCTCCCTCGCGCTTCTCTCAACGGCGGCGACAACATCATCATCGTCGTCGTCGTCTTCACTATCCAACAATCCCCTTCTCGCCTTCACCACAACCCCAACCAATAATCGCATTCCGAAGAAAACTGCTTCGCTACGAATCAATTCCTACAAGCAAGCAGTACTAGCGATGATAACTGATAATCAGTCTCAGCGAATTCACCAGATATACAGCCGCCGCCACCACCAAAAAGGAGCAGCAAGAACAATCAGTATCCACCAATAATAATAATAACGGAATCGCCAACACCTCCTCCACCCTCAGCACGATGGTAGACGAACAGCGTGAATTCGAAATCAACTTGGGCCGGGCCATGGACACATTACGAAACGATTATCCCAAGCTCCTCACTAATGATCCAAGTTGGAACATTTACCATACCGATTTGGAGGTGATTGATCCGACAGGCGTGAGTTTGCATGGGTTGAGTAATTATAAAAGAGCGTTCTCGTTTATTCATGCTGTGGTGTATATGTTTTATTGTGAGGAGAAGAGTGGTTTGACGTTTCGGAGTACGTATGATTGGGCGAGGAAGGCTATTAGGTGAGTTCGATTGGTGTAGTGTTTTGGTCGTCTTGACTTGCTTGTGTTCCTTCATCATCATTTCCCCTAACGCTGTTCGTCTAATATTTATCTCCTTTTTCACAGAGTCAGTTGGAACGTCGAACTTGTACCGAAGATGATCATGGGTGGAACCCGCAACACTCTCCACGTCGATGGTATTAGCGAATACTATCTCGACAGAACTACCGGCCTCATCACGGAACACAAGGTCTCCCACCTCCTCATCAACGATCAGGCTGTCCGTCCCGAGAATGGGGTGTTCCACGCACTAGCAGAGATGTCTCCGGTCAATCCAGATGGCGTGCCAGTCTTTTACGGCCTTGAGGAGAATAATCAAAAGATTACGTGGGAGGATATGACACATGTGAATTTTCAAACTTGGAATCCACTTACCAACCTCATTAGTGGCAAGTCGTCGTCGTCATCATCTCTGTTCAACAATCCCAACGAACAAGCAATGCAGCTTCCCGAAAACAACAATAATGCGATCAATACGGATTCTCAAGTCCCCTACGATCGTGATGCACTCCAACGAAAGAACGAGTCACGTAAAAGATTCGGTTTGCCACCCATCACACCTGACGAATTTATCAAAATCGAAGAGGAGGTACGTGCAATGGATGCAGTGAACAAGAAAAAGGCTGCCTACCTCGCCGAACAACTGGCACAAAGCCGAAAGAAGGACGAGAAGGATTCATTCTTGAATAACATCTTTGGGGGAGTGTTGAAGAATGGATGCGAGAGTAATTTTGATTGTGAAAGACCGCAGGTTTGTTGTGATGTGGGGTTTAAGAAGATTTGTTGTAGTAATGGGTTGGGAATTGTAGATGGGATACCGTTGGAGAAGTGGGAGAGGGCAAAGTTGCGTGTGCCAATGGAAAATGATGATTATGGGGGTAATTACTAAAGAGGAGAACTGGTGGGGAATGCCGGCGAGCACTACACTGTACATTGACGGACGAGAATAAATCAATAACTGCAAATAATAAGAGATCAATGACTGTAACTCTTAACTTCCAACAATTACATCTACATGACCCCTACATGAAATCTTCGAATTCGTCATACATTGCATACCGGGGCACATTCTTTTTCAGCGATTCCCAAGCAGAATCATCAAAACTGCTACCTTTGAAAGACTCCACCGTTTTCTGCTTGTCATCACTGCAATCCTTGAATTTATCATCCACTGTTTTCCGCACACAGCTTTTCCAATAAAACTCCTTTGGTGAAAGATATTTGTAATGATGGAGCACTGCTACATCTGTTGGTCTATAATATCAACGTAGAGCATATATTAGTTGTGGTTCAATGACGATTGCAGGAGACAGGAAAACAAATACTCTCACCTATCTTCATTGCCCGCCCCAATTTTATCAAATGTTCCTCCACCGTTGGTATCCTTCCAAGTTCCACGCTTTGTCTTCATACTGTGTGGAGACTTGGGGTAGCCACCATAGTCCTCCAATTTCACTATGGACTTGACAGTTTTCCATTGTCGATGACGAGTATCTTTCCATCCTCCATCTCGATACAAAAATCGCTTAGTTACTGGTAATGGGGCATAAGTGGACGTATCGCCAGAACCAAAGATGAACCAACTAACTGCCAATGACCCTTCTTTCAAATGATCCGCCAGCATATCATCCACCCGATTGTGTTTTTTCAGCACTAAAAATTCATCAACATCAAAGAATGCCATGTAGGTATGATCAGTTTTGAATTCTGCAGCACACATGTGATATCCGTACATTTGACGATGAGTGCCAGGTTTGGGAAGGACTCGGACGGAATATCCTGCATTGCGTCGCTTGTCTTGCCATGATTTGAGTTCGTGCTTGTCAGAATTGTCAATGAGGTAAATTGTGTGAAAGCCGAGCCCGAAGTGGTAATCGACCCATTCATCAAGATATGCTTCTGCATCCTTAACGATACCGCATATTGCAGAGGATGTGTTGGTGTTTGTAAGGTTCGGTAGGCCAAGTCTGAACTTGTTGCTCAGTTGAGCTCTGGCTGTAAGATTTATGGGAGGTGGTTCAATGTATTCATAAACAACTCCCGATGGGCGATTGTTGCTTTGCTGTTGCTGTTCCTCTGTTTTCTTCTCTTGATACTTTTGCTCTGCCTTTTCTTTAAGCTCTGTAATATTCAAAGCTTGAGATGATGGCAAAGGCCGTCCTTCCGGTTCGGAAAGATTTCTCCTGACTTCATTGCCGGCGGTATCATCTACAGCAAAAGACAAGGACGAGTTGTTATGATGTCGTATCTCAAGTTGAGGAGCCGAGAAACTGCTTTGATCATTAATCTTGGTTTGCTCAAATGACATGGACGCCGCATTAGTCATGAAGACAGTCGTAATGCATGTGACTGCTATGGACAACATGAACACTGTGCGAATTGAGTCAAGACGGATTGGGCGGCTGCTCGTAGCGGCGGCGGCGGCGGCAGCAGCCGTGGCCTCATCAGGAGGATCAATAACAGCCATTATTGTACTGCCTACGCATTATTCAGCACTTCCTTTATTTCAATGCAACGTCTATATGTTGAATCCCTGATGAACTTCACCATACACAAGTTCTTCGAAGTTACAACGCAACTGTCTTGCTATTGAATCCCTCAACTTCACTACACACAACTCTACACAACTAACTTCTTCGAAGTGAGATCATTGATTTTAGATTTTAGATCTCCGTTCATCGTTCATGATAATTGAAAATAATTCATCTTTTCATTCACCGAAATTAAGTTTTGACAGATACTGGCCGTAAATGGAATACTTTTAATCATTGGAAGGAGATAGTCTGGAGATAGTACCTATGATAAATAAGATAGACCTACGTTTGGCCAAATTGATTTATTCTATACATCAGGAGATTAGATTAATTCTCAAACAATTAGGAGTACTAGTTTATGTGCTAGAGATACGGTCAAACAAAGATGCTTTTAAGAGCTTAGGTAGGTATTATCCTTACAAGATAAACTCTAAAAAGAAAATCCGAGTTTCTTTACATCTACCCTTTTATCCATCCGCCATTATCCACCGTTTCAATTTGTTTCCATCTCCTCCACGCTCACGCTCCACGCCATGAAGAAGTAGTGGAGTGCTACAACACATCATAGTGCTATATACTATCGACGCTTTTAACACTCCGTTCAAACACCAATAAAGATGGTCTACTACTTCAAAACTCGCTGTGGTCAATATACGATCTACATGGGCAAGGATAAATATGAGAACGAGGATCTCATCAAGTACGGGCACCCGGAAGATTGTGTAAGTTATTATTTTGCTTCACAACTGCATCACTTGTGATATTGCCACGTCTAACCTCATTCTTACGCTCACTCTGAACAAAATTGCAACGCTATCATACAGTGGTTTCATGTGGACGACCTGAGTTCAGCTCACGTATACCTTCGTCTCAAGTCTGGTCAAACGATGGATGACATTCCAGAAGACTGCTTGACGGATTGTTGTTCTTTGGTCAAAGCAAATAGCATCCAGGGTTGTAAAAAGAGTGAGGTTTATATTGTGTATACAAGATGGAAGGTGAGCATTATCATATCTGGCTGTTGTCGTCGTGTATACATTACAGAAGTGTGACTGCACCATAAAATACTCATGTGATGTGATGAAATCATGCACTAATCTTCTGTATTTCGACGACGTTCCCAAAAGAATCTGAAAAAGACATCATCGATGGTAGACGGTCAAGTAGGCTTCCACCGCCCCGAAAATGTCCGCCGATGCAAAATTGCCAAAAACAATACAATCGTTCGACAATTGGAAAAGACCAAGGTGGAATTACATCCAGATTTGGCACAGGAACAACAGGCTAGGATGAGAGAAATACAAAAGCAGAACAAGGCGCAGCGTATTTTAGAACAAAAGAAGAAGAAGATCGAAGAGTTGGAGAGGAAGAGAGAGATGGAGGAGAGATCGTACGATCGTATAGTGGGAGGAGAGACAAGTGTGTCAGGTGAGTTCAATGTCGTCTACATCTTTTATCGTGTATATTTTTATCGCGGCCAACGAATGAACAACATGACTAACTATCCTCCTTTAACCGCGACAAACCTTCGTTGCTTTCCATCCAGATATGAATGGAACTGCAGATGCTACTGCAGCGGAGGATTATGAAGATGACTTCATGTAAACCAATAAAATAGATGACCTATGCCATTTCACAGACTACTCTACTACCTAGGCAAAGTTAAATAAATACAAAGTTAATCAGATTAGATATCTACGGCAAAGGTACAATCAATTTGAACAGGCGGTCAAAGAAGAATATTACGTGTGCTAAGAAAAGTATATTCACAATCCTAATTCCTCAAGAGAGAAGTAGTTTTCGACCTTTTCTCTCTAGAGGGTGTGCTGTGAGTGCAAAGTTATGCAAGAAGTTTTCATATCCTATGTAGTTCCTCAGCAGGTACAGTGTCGTGATGATTTCCTGTATTCGAATGGCCCCAACACGTACGATTAACACCAAACGCCTCCTCCATTTGACGCCCCACTGCCGGGTCTTCTATATCGATTTCAACCAAATCATGACGCCCAGGGTATTTCGAAACTTCCTTTCTCACCCTCTTCACATATTCACAGTAGAAGTGACTGAATTCACTAACATTTCTGCCTACTCCCACAGGTAGACCGGTAATGTTTGCCACCTCAAAACGTTTCCGCATGTTATTATCCTTTGTTGAGTTAAAAGGCACTTCTTTTGAATCTGTCCACCAATTCGCCATGCTCATGTACCATTTTGTCATGTTACGGAATGTCAAGACAAATGTAGCGTTTGGAACGCCAGCCATGATCTCATCCAAGTAGTTGACCTGCACTAGCTTCTCTGGACCTCTATCAATCTGTGCGTACGAATCAATATTGTTGATTTTGCATTCTGGGTCTTTGGATGAGAATGGAGGAAGCCCAGCCTGTATTGACTCTTCTATGCAGTCCCCACAATATCTGCGACCGCATAACCAGTGAACGGATTCGTACCCCCCACATTCTAGATAACTTTGAAGAGATGTTGAACCCATTTTGGGCATGCCCAAATTGATAACTAGCACAAGCAAAATGACAGAGAAGAATGAATGATAATAATATTATGAGTGCCGCCATTTAGTGTTGTGAACAGGAAGCATACTTGACGCTCTTAATATGAAACAAAAAAGAATTTTGACGAACTTACTCGGTAGTTTCAGTGGTGATTTCATCACCGCCGCATCTCTATTACTTCTCGGTCGCAGGCAACTTTCACTGTCACTTTCTGTATTTTCGGCATCATCATCATTACTCACTATCGGTACAGTGACAGCACTATCAGGTGAGTTATGCAGAGGTGCTGATTTGAGCAGCGATAGAATAGTGAAACAGATTGGAATAGGAAGAAGCAACATCAAGCGGCTCCTCCTCTGCTGCCGCTGGAGCGGTGCCGGTGTCACCATTTTGTTGCAATAAGAAGTTTAGAGAGAGGCTAGATGTGTATCCAGTACGCTGCAATAGGCATTCTACGGCATTGGCATCGGCGTATTGCACTTATTGCTTGTGGCTTGTGGTCGTGGGGCTTTAGGTTATTTCTGTGCTAAGTACGTATCACTGGTATTGTAAACAAGAAAAGTATCTTGGCAGTCCCTTTCATAATGGGAGTATTTTGTACATGGTCCTTTCTCATAAAGTATCGCTGAGACATATAGGCTAGGATGTTTCTTTTTAGGAGTATCAGATGTCACTTCAAAGTCTCGGGAAGTGGATTTCTTATTCACAAGAAAGAGAATATTCAAAAGGCAACGGCAAACGGCACGCAAACGGACATTCTACGAGTACATCATACATACATAGGTACTTAAAATTCGAACAGCCTTGTGAATGAGTAGACCATGACCATGCTACCGGTGGCCGCCTAACCACCATGCCCTCTCTGATCCGCAATGAATTTAACCACAATCAGCGATAGCACCGCTGCATGCAAAGATGAAGAAGAACTGATTTGGGACGAAAGGGTTGTCCATTATTGAGAGGAAAGATGAGTCATCAGTGTTGTGTGTTCAAGGTTCAAGTTTTGGCGTCTCCGGTAAATACTATCACGTCTACGTCATTTATCACCATCATCTATTACACCAATAATTCGACGCCCCAGCTGCATTTGATTGTGTCGATGATCCTTCGGCAAAAAGTCGTTGCTCCAGTTTGAAATGAATGAACATCAGCCTCAGCCCAGTGACGTAGAGAGGGAAGAAGACAATCCGTTCAAAAAGGTCGGTGTTATTAAGCATCCGACTATCAGCCTCGGCAACGTGCGGAATTCGAAGCAGTATACGTGAGCTGGTCACGTTCTTGTTGCATGTCAATAATATCGTAATGTATCGTCTCTTCTGTATTGAACGCACATCAACTTCGGCGAGGTTAATCCTCGATGTATCGTTTGTTATCTCATTTAAATTCATACCTCTCTTGCAAATAAACTCTACAGATGTAAATGGACAAAAATGAAGACAGTAACAATATCACGTCAACCACAATCATGTTGCTCCCGATTGAATGCATAATTACTGCTTAAAATACTCTTTATCGGATGACGATGCCTCGACCGTGACGAATTATATCCTTGTTGAAATCATGATTGCTTTTATGATGCAGTCATTATCTCTATGCCATATATTCCGCTGCTATGAATGTCTCTGTTGGCAAATGCGGAAAATCTCTCTGTGTCATGTACCGCATATTCGAAGTGTCATTGTTTCGTCATTAGTTTGTCAGGTTGAATGCATTGATAGCCGGTATTTCATAGTGTGTCAATACTGTAAGCATTGTGCATAAAATAGAATTGTGAAGATTGCTATGTAATGTTCTATCTGTTATTCCTATCTATCAACAGTTATTGGAAGAGAGAAGATTGCATCGTAATGTTTCTCTCCGTTGTCGGATGAGATAGATTGCCATCGCCGATGGAAGCATTGGAAAGAAGAGGCCTTACTGGAGATCTGTTACGTCTAAAGAGCGCAATGGCAATGGATAGCCTAAGATTTAAGTGTGATAGGAGAAGCAATTTTTCATGATAATCGTTGTACTAACAATTGATTACATCTATTTTGTGCATACTATATAAGGAGAATATTTTAAAAAGCCCACGGGCTAAAAGCCCTCTGAGAAAGTGGTTTCAATCTACAAGAAACGATATTGCGAGAAATGGATGAAGAAAATGAAAAGGCAACGGCAGCACTCGGCTCGCACCATAAAATTCAAAATCGACCATGCACACCATGAACAGAAGTAGCCGACCCTATCACCGCTAACCGCAATGCCGTCCAATTCCACACCGCAGTCTATTTAACGCAACCACGTACATATCACTCCTACGACCACACCGCGTTCGTCCCGAGAAAAAATACAACTGTATGATCATTTTCTGTTTCCATTTTGTGTGCAATTCAAAAATGTCGTTACCTGCTAACATATTGCCGCTTTCAGATGAAACAATCCCGCACATGCAGGCCACCAACTCCTATCCCAACCATTTTTGATGGCATTAGCGTTATTTCATTATTCAGCGCAGCTCTCGGTTTAGCGGTTGCAGGTGATATCATCGTGCCACGAAAGGTGATGTCCGGAATGTTAAGGTTAGGGTTCTACGCACGTGCATCAGTTGACAATCAGCCCGCTGTGTAGAGTTCGAAGCGATAATGTGTGGAGTTTAAAGCCACAAAGGTGAGTTGTAGTCGTCTTCGGTATTGGATAACTTGCCCTCTCACGCAAATTTGTGTCTCACGCTGATGCCATCTTTATTCTCTTCAGATGAGTCAACGGACGAATGACAACACGTGCACATCACCGTCTTCTAATTCATGCTCCCAATGTAATTTTGCGTCGTCGTTGATGCTAGTTTGACCTCCGTTCTGATTTACATTTGCGGCAAAAGTAATATTCTCTCAGATGAAAAGATGCGCTTCAGTTGCCATACATTCCCTGTGTGCAAACCCAGACGAAAGATTCTAGCATTCAATGCATCTGTCAAGTAAAAGATTTATGTCGATGATTTTCAGTGGATTATTGTGTCGTCTATGTACTTAGTACTCCCTCTGGCCCACAAAAAAGTATACATTTGAAGTAAGGAAAGTAAATTTTCTCGTACTCCTACTATTCCTACACGTTAAGAGTGGTCAGTCTACACATTAGTTTTGTCCCTAAGGTTAGGTTTAAGGTTAATTTTACGTCTTTTATAACAATATCAGCACAAATAATCGCTTAACAACCTCCAACCCCCAAATAAGCTGAGCCGCCGTGAAATTAGCTTTCCAACGGTGTGCGATAGCAATAGACCCTGTTCCATTAGCTTCCCCGCTTCTCCTGGTTCTCAAAGGATTTTGAGGACCACAAACCACCTACTTATCTTTCAAAAAAATAACGACCATGACGGCCACAACTCCCCCCTATGCCCCCTCCGCCAAGGAATTAAGTATCGGACAAAGAAAATCATGAGAAAACGTTTGAAGGATTTTCCGGACAATGGAAAATTTATGAGAAAATACTTGTAGAAAGTTCCGGATTATGGAAAAATTATGAGAAAATGTTTGAAGAAGTTTCTCATTTTCGATCGAGGGCTTTTTAGCCCGAGGGCTAAAAAAAAATGCCCCCATACTAAGGCGAAGTGTGTGCTTAATCACACCAGCGCAGTCACTGACGTGCGTGAATTCAGACATGTGCAGTGTGCAGGGAGAATCCTTCGTCTACAGTATTTCGTCGTAACAGGCTGCAACCTTCGGAGACGTTTGACAGATATTGTAATAAGTATCGTACCCAGAGAAGACTACGACGTGGGATACTTCTTAGCGCCGATATTTTTGGGCCAAGTGCAGCTTCCCGCCAAATTTCACAAGCGACAGGCAGGAGATTTTGTAACCAAGGTGAGGAAGCCGCCCTAGCGTTGGAGCATTCAAACAAAGGTAAGGCATTGGCACATCATGTCAATGGCAGAGGAAAAGGCAAAGAGTCTCTGCGTAAAATTGCAGGAAGGAGGCAGGGTGCTCTTCGTTCAAGCGATGCTTGCGCTGTTTAGGAGCTTGGTATTGTGGAAAGGATTGTCAAGTCCAACATTGGAAGGCTGGACGCAAGATAGACTGCGTCAGCATCAGCAGAAACAATGACAGTGCAAACCATAGATTCTTCACATACATATACGATGCAGATTATTACTCAATAATTCATAAAATGCTGGTTTCTCTTCTTCATCGCTGTTTTTCTGCAGCACGCATTCTCAAAACGCTGACGCAAATCCAATGTCATGTGACTTACCATTCTGTATTTGATCCCGCGAGGTCTCAAGCCCCGTGCAAGTGTTGAATTGTAATAGGAAAGAAATGAAGATGAAGAACTAGGATAGATATCTACTGTACATCCACCATCTATTATGCATCATATTTTCTATAACTAGGAACCTTCTCCACCAACCGTTTCCACACCTCATCATCATATATATTGCCGCCAGGTAATGGCTTCCCATGATTATCGAGTCCCTTCTTGGCATTCTCAATCAACATCGCACTCCGTCCAGTAGTTCCTCCTCCTCGATCTCTCTTCTTTCTATACTCACTCAAACTCTTATGAAGGAAGTGATGCACCGCTGCAACATCATACAAACGCATGGGCTGAAGAGAACCTCCGCGAACTTGACGATTTGTATCAATCTTCAATGCTGTTCCATTGTTGTCATCTTTTCGGAGTTTGTAGAAATGCGGGTCTGTAAAGTCCACGTCCAAATCCAGCCACTGTAACTTTACCAAACTTTTGATAAACACGTTCATGTCGTAAGATGATTCGACACGGTATTGAAATCGCTTGGATACTGGAAGGGCCTTGTAGTCGATATCGCAATTGTTGCCCAGGGTCCGAAAGTTCATCCCGAGGGAGCCCACTATTCGTGTTTCATTTCGTTCTGTTTGAAATGGCGTAGGTGGTGGATCAGCACTTGCCCCTTTGATCTTTCCATCTTTGTCAACTTCTACATGCACATATATATCTTCGTCACCTTTGCCCAAATAGTCGACTGCCAATTCCATTATGCTGTTGTGTTGATACAGTACCAAGAATTCGTCCACATCTGTGAAAAAGACATATTCGTAGCCTTCGGATAATGCACGACGGGCACAATCTTTGTACGCTGGTCCTTGCATTTTACTCCCCGGATAGTGAGTTATGGATATTCTACTGCTTTCTCTACTATTGGTGTTGTTTGTGCCATTTTGACCCCTCTCCCCCTCCCTTCCCATACCCATCGATGCAGATTCAACAGTCCAGTTGGATAATTCAGGAATGGCGGCATTATCATAGACGTACAACTTGGCGATATTTAGTACATGTAAATTGTATTCTGCCCATTCTGTCAAGTATGGTTGCTCGTGAATTGCTATTGTGCATGCAACCACAGTACTCTTTTCATTTGATTTCGTCGATTCGTGACGGAGAGAGTGAGTATTGTTGTTCGACGACGGCGGTGGTGGTTTTCGCATGTTGTCACGACGAGATGCCTCACATGTCTGTTGCCACGTTTGTTCTGGAGATAATGTTGAATTCACCACGGGAACCTGTGGTTGTTGACCCTTACCCTCACTAAACTGGCTGCTGTCTTTGATGAATTGATAACATAAACTTAAACTCAGCAGCCCTAATCCCAACTTGGACCTTGCAATCCAAATCCAAGTAGATGTTCGACGTAAGACTCCTTGTTGCCTCCACGTATGAGCGGGGTCGCTACCCGGCATTGCCGATTTGCTCCCACGATGACGAAGTGATGTGTTTTCCATGGCAATGGATGATGATGCAGCACACCGCAGGGGGCTATAAGTATCTGTAATAGGAATAGCCTCTTATGATGGCAGTGTACATTAATGGTGAGAGGTCGAAGTCGATAGAAACGCTCACCATCTCGATTTTGCTCCATCATATTCATAATATGTCACAACATGATTCTCTTTGCGGAAGGAATTAGTATGGCATTGGCATTCATTGGCTTGGTATTAATTCCTCCGTTGCTACACAAACCAAAGTTTTTTAAAGCTTTCAAAAAAAATATTCAACCCCTCTCTCTACTGACTTATTATGTACTTATTCTCTCTCAGAGAGAGAGAAGATAATAACCATGGCAAATCAGTGACAGTAGGTGGTTTGTAGGCATACTAATAATTTGTACCTCGATCTAGAGCAGACAGAGTTATATATGTAAACCTCTGACACTGAGAAGAAGATACATAACTCTGAGAAGGAGTATTGAAGCAATATATTGTGATCAATAATGGTAGTGACGTCGGCTAATAGGAACAGGAATCGGAGAAATACTAATAATGATGGATTCTCCACAACAACTTTGGCGCTGAAACTATTTCTCTCCGCCGCTGCTATCGTTGCAGTCATAAACATGTGGTTATTTTACAGCTATTACTCCGAAGAGGATGACATTCATCTCACGCACCACGATACTGATGATGACGGTGACAATAATGATGATGGATGGGAACGAGCGGATGATTTTACAATTCGAGAAGATTGGGATCATCCATCTGAAGACGGGTGGGAGGCAGAAGAGAGTGCAATATCAGACGAGTGGGAACCAATTATTTTAAGGAACAAATATCCCACTCTGGTCAATAATGAGGCTGTAAAAGATGAAAAGACTGCAAGAGATGCCAAGACTAACAAAGATGAGAAGGCTAAACAAGAACTTACACCATTCATCTCCACAAAGAGTTGCTTCAAAGCTCGCAGTAACACAGTACCTGACCATCTCTACGGCAAACTTCAAAAACCCTACTTCAATCTGGGATTTCCAAAGACGGGAACAAGTTCACTGCACAACTTCTTTGATTGCGGAGGACTCGATTCAGTCCATTTCAGATGTAACAGAATAGACTCTTGTGCTAGGTGCATGAAAGAATCAGTCGAGGCTGGAGGTCGTCCATTAGATTTATGTGAAACTGGTTCCAGAAAAATTGACGTGTTTGCTCAGATGGACAATGGGTTATACTTTCCACAAATTGAGTTACTCGATGAACTAGTTGCTGGTTATCCCAATGCGACGCTGTTCCTTACATTTCGAAGCATAGAGAAATGGTACAATAGTCTGAACAAGTGGCCTCCTAGAAGGAATGGACCTCACATGAATGATAAAATGAAGAAAGAAAACATTACCGGCTTTCCATCTGGTGTGGGAAAGAATGTAGACGAGTTTGCGGATTGGTTTTGCAACCATGTAGAGAGAGTGCGTGGAATTGTTGCACGCAGTCCAACACTTACATTGGTGGAAGTTGATATTGAAGACTCCACCATAGCAAAACGAATGTCGGACATGTTTGATATTGATGAGAGTTGTTGGGGGCATACCAACGCGAATCCAATGTCAAATCCTGATATGGACCTTTCGGAAGTACAAGTAGCGAAAAAGTTTACTGAGATCCATAACAAGAAGTCACACGATTAATCTAATGATAATCATTCTATGCTGCGTTTCATTTCTCCAGTCTGTTTATTCCAATACATGATGCGTTTTGTTGTCGAGTCTTCTACTTTGATCCATTCGTTTGACGACTCCTGTTCGGGTGCAGCCTCTTCTTCTATAATATCGTCATCCACTTGCTGTTTCTCAGTAGATCCTGTGAGGGGACCTGGTAGATTCGTGACATCATTGTCATCACTTATGTGTTGTGTCTTTCGCCTTTCTAGCTCTCTGCCCCCCAATAAACGAGATGAGGTTGATCTTCTTTCTTGCTTCATAGGTGCCTTAGAAGTGGATTGTTTCTTGGCATTATTTTCCTTGGAACGAAAGGCACTACCGCCAGATCCGGGCTTGGTATCCCCTGCTATTTTCGATGGTTTGATTGGGGTTGGTTGGTTTCGTGTAGGAGGAGGTCCACTGTCAGACCGGGACACGTTGGCACCATCTTCTAATCTCATCGAAACATCTACCTCTCTCGTCAATGGTGTCTCAGTTACACCATCAGGCATTTGCTCATTAGGCATTCTACTGTCAGGTATTCGAAACAGCGACGACGTATCCAGTACACTCCCTCTATTCATTCTTGATGTATCCAATCTTGTCCTTCTAGAATTAGATTTCTTCGTCTTCTGGTCCGACATTCGATTATTATTCGTCTCCCAGACGGTAGGTCCTTGAGCTAGACGCACATCTGCCTCGTTCTTGACGCGGAATTTGATACCATAACAAGCCTGGCATAGTAGCTTTTGTGGACCGTATTTCGCACGCTGGGTCATGTCTGGGGTTACTGGCAATCCACATTGAGAGCAAAACCTCCCTGCCGATGACGATCCTTCTTGGATTGCTGATGACGTTACATCCATAACATCATCATCATCATTATTATTGATACAATTGCCACTACTTTGTGCACGAGACAACGCATCCTCTCTCGAAATAGCATTCGCCTCCATTTCCTCGATCTCTCTCAATAAATCATTCAATATCCCCTGATTGTACTCTTCAACAGCCTCACGTCGACCTCTTGCCATCGGGGTTTCATAATTATCATCTGACGACCTGTAGATTGTTCGATAGTGATTTACGAAACTCCTCACTTTGTTCTAAATAGACTTGTTCCTCTGCAAACACTTGTTGATGCAGTGTTTCAGCATCCATGAGTTGTTGTTGTTGTGTCATTGCAGATTTATCATTTTGAATATCAGTTACGGATTGAAGTAATAATTCTTCATCGGATAAGTCTTGTTCGTTCTTGGTATCAGGATAAAGATAGGAATAGGTTGGTGGGAATAACCCTTGCATGGCAGATTGATATGCTTCATTGTTACTTGGTGTAGTGGGAGCACTACTGTTGTTTTCGCTGAGTGATCCATCGGGACGGAGTAATGTTTCTTCTGCCTGGAGATATGTGTCGAGATCTAGGAATATTCCATTAGCATTATCATTTGCGATGATGTTGATTATTTCGTCTTCGCTGTTGTCGTCTGCTGTAGATTGTAGTGACGATTGGTGCCAATAAGCGCCGCCTTCGTGTCGTAGCAATCATATGTTGATGATGCGAAGAAATATTGACAAAGCTAAATCGATGATGATGATTATTGATAACATGACTCTTATCATGATGGCCATTCAGCTGCACAAATGCAGCCGCCTTGAATCCCTTCATATTTTTGAATCGCTGGATTGCCTACTGTACAAAACTTTTGCCTCATGAAAATCACAAACAAGTCGTGCAATTGTAATCGCCCCACGCCTGCTAATATGTATCTCTGTTTAATTCCAATTGAAATCGCTGCGTTCCGCTCGAGCTTCACCTCTTCGGCATTTGGATGATTTTTTCCAGGTATGATTCCTACGTAGGCCCCCAAGTAGAAGTTTGGTGTTTCACTCTCACAAAACCACCATGATGAAAGTGGCTTCTACGATACTACAGAGGCCAAAATCACAAATAGCGATGGCTCCTATTGAAGGATGAAAGAATGGCAATATGTACCATGTGAGGATGAACACTAATAGTAAACTTAATGATAGCAGCATTCGACGCAAAGACGATTGGATGCAATCAGAAAGAATCAGAACAGAGTTGCAGGGGTGGCAGGAGGTAAAGATACCAAGTGAAATATTATGTGGTTGTAACTTATTTGTTGAAGAAAAATGTTTGACAGAATAGGGCAAATGTCAAGGATGCAAAGAGATAAAGTACTATTCGTATACTCAATGGAGAGCTAAAAAAAAGTCTAATATGAAAATTGTCACTACTATGTTTCGAGCCACACTGGATTGGCTACAAGAAATTGATTCTTTATTTCAATAGACATTCCAACAGATAATATTATTGCTGTATGTACTGATCATGCATATCAGCAATGCTGTCTAGAGTCTGCACAGCAGTTGGTGAAGTTGCAGGGTCCATCCAATTTTGTCTCCCCTTCCCACATAATTATTGCCTAATTTTCCTTCGTACTGGGTCTGGGAGTGTGAAATTTGCTGGGATGCTATCACTGTAAAACTTCCACCCAAACCAAGAGGATGGCGGTGTTTCGTTGTAGAGAAACTTGTATTCTGCCCAACGATGCTCAAAATTGGCAAAATCAGCTTTGTTTTGCCAATTTTTTATGTCATATGTTTTATAGTCATACCGAGGGCCTGCCTCCAGCTTGAAATCATCACCATCACTCGGAATTCGTCTATAGGCCCAGGTAAAGGCACTGGTAGATAAATCACAAGCCTGGATAGTCGGATGAGAATGTACCCAATGCTCAGCTGCAAATCGACCAGTGCCAATAAAAGGATTATTACCCCCTCTATAAAGTTGTGCCATCTTTTTCTGAAATTGGGTAGGCTCAATTAGTTTCTGGATATAGCTACATCTAGCAGCCCACATGTTACCGCCCGTGTGAGGATGTGGGAGTGGTGAAAAGCGCCAAGAACACACATTACAGGACAATGGCATATTGGAGCATTCTTTGGAAAGTGCTGCACGTGTCAGCCACTTTCTCAACAAATCATTTGCCTTTGTTGGGTGTAAAGATCCTTTGTTGTGAAGATAAATAATCGTTTGATTTGTAGTGTCACTATTTTGACAATGATCCCACAGAAGCTTTAGTGTCCCTACCTCATTGCCCTCTTCATCGTGTTGGAGCCGGGTAGCATTTTGTATGTAGAACTGTGTCCCGATGGAACGTACAAAGACCTGGTGCTCTGGGAGTAGTAAAGACATTTGTTCCTTGGCATAATCCATTGCCCTGAGCAAAGATGAATTGTCACCTGGCTTGGCATAAACATTATAGAACACTTTGATGTGATCTGAATCAGCAGAAGCAGCAGAAGCAGCAGAAGGGGAGAAATCATGCTTGTTCTTGTTGGAGATGTTGTCGATATTCTGGACATCATTCAGCGGCATGAATTGAAAGGAAAGAAAAACACTTATGGTGATGGCACTGATTGACAGTACCCGGTAACAGCGATAGTGGAGAACCATCTTCCTTTTATTGGCATGCGAGAAGCTTAGCTGCTTTCACTATCCAAGTCCAAGCTTCGGTAGAAGATTAGAGCTGTACATAGTATCTTTTGATTATGATTATGGTGGTGATGGATATAGAGGAAGGTGGGCTCAAATTTTGCTAGCGTTTCGGCCAGGAATCCCTGGGATATTTCGGCACTTTTGAGTATCCCGAGGGATATTTTTTCGCCAAAAATCGCTAAAAAATATCCTTTTATTTGGACAAGCTTATCTTGATAGCTGGAGCGTTTCTGATGTCAATAATACTATTGTTCACTCATCAAATCACATTTAATCACTTTTTATATCCAAAATCACTCACTTGGCCATTATTACAGCGCAAGAACGTCCGTAGCTGCAACACATCTCCCACTATGCTGTCACCAACAATCCTCCGGATGAAAGTCAATTGTGAGAATACACGCTCCACCGCAGCACTAGAAACTTGAGTAAGAACAATAAGCCGAACAGCCTTGTAGAAGGATGGTATCACATCTGCTCTAGCTTCCATTGCAGTCTTCCACCATTCATAGATCCGACGTCCACGCTCCCCAATGTCATTTTTCCAATTCATTCTACAAAACTCATCTATATCCTCCCCATCTGCTCCCTCTTCTCCAGCAGCTTGCAATAGATCCCCAACATTGCCCTCAATCCCATCTTCTGCCACATCTGAATCTTCCATTATATCATCTTCATCTTCTGGGTGAGCGTCTTCAGCAGTGTCGTCACCCTGCTGCTGACGTAATGTATTGTCTATATTAACCAACAAGGCTCTCTGACGAGCCCTTCGCAACTTTTCTTTCACTCTTTGCCGATAACGTCTATTCGTCTCCTCGATGTCCTCGCCCTCGAAATTGAAATGCATGTGTATCTCCTCTAGAGAAGGCAGGTAAAAATTTGAGGCGGCGTCAGGATCCTCTGCCAAATCAATAAATTTTTGAAATTGTTTCTCAGACGGTTTTGCCTTTTGTTGGGAGGCAGATAATGGCAGTGGTGTCAAAGGTATCATGCGTGTGATGATGTCATGCGTCTTTTCTGTCTCCATCGGCTTTAGCTTCTTTGCCGATGTTGATGCTCGAGCAAAAAGAGAACGTTTCCTATCAAGATCTGCCGCTTTATTTGCCTCTTTCTGCCTCTTCTTTGCTAATTCCTCCTCCGGCAAAGCCTGCGGCTTCAAATGACCATCATCACCGGTGCTGCCGGGGGCTGGTGCTGTTGTGCGTGGATCTTTGGATTTCTCCATTGTGTTGAAAGACAGAATACGGGCGAAAGATCGAATTAATACACGGATGGCGACAAAAATAATGCAACACAGCAACAGCCACTACTGAATCTGTCTGTAGTGTTGGCAGGGCGAGGGAGCTGTCGGCAAGTACATAGTAGTGTCGGCTGTCGGCCATGCTGGTGCGGTGAGCTCAACGCGGTGTCTCAGTTACACCATCAGGCATTTGCTCATTAGGCATTCTACTGTCAGGTATTCGAAACAGCGACGACGTATCCAGTACACTCCCTCTATTCATTCTTGATGTATCCAATCTTGTCCTTCTAGAATTAGATTTCTTCGTCTTCTGGTCCGACATTCGATTATTATTCGTCTCCCAGACGGTAGGTCCTTGAGCTAGACGCACATCTGCCTCGTTCTTGACGCGGAATTTGATACCATAACAAGCCTGGCATAGTAGCTTTTGTGGACCGTATTTCGCACGCTGGGTCATGTCTGGGGTTACTGGCAATCCACATTGAGAGCAAAACCTCCCTGCCGATGACGATCCTTCTTGGATTGCTGATGACGTTACATCCATAACATCATCATCATCATTATTATTGATACAATTGCCACTACTTTGTGCACGAGACAACGCATCCTCTCTCGAAATAGCATTCGCCTCCATTTCCTCGATCTCTCTCAATAAATCATTCAATATCCCCTGATTGTACTCTTCAACAGCCTCACGTCGACCTCTTGCCATCGGGGTTTCATAATTATCATCTGACGACTGTAGATTGTTCGATAGTGATTTACGAAACTCCTCACTTTGTTCTAAATAGACTTGTTCCTCTGCAAACACTTGTTGATGCAGTGTTTCAGCATCCATGAGTTGTTGTTGTTGTGTCATTGCAGATTTATCATTTTGAATATCAGTTACGGATTGAAGTAATAATTCTTCATCGGATAAGTCTTGTTCGTTCTTGGTATCAGGATAAAGATAGGAATAGGTTGGTGGGAATAACCCTTGCATGGCAGATTGATATGCTTCATTGTTACTTGGTGTAGTGGGAGCACTACTGTTGTTTTCGCTGAGTGATCCATCGGGACGGAGTAATGTTTCTTCTGCCTGGAGATATGTGTCGAGATCTAGGAATATTCCATTAGCATTATCATTTGCGATGATGTTGATTATTTCGTCTTCGCTGTTGTCGTCTGCTGTAGATTGTAGTGACGATTGGTGCCAATAACGCCGCCTTCGTGTCGTAGCAATCATATGTTGATGATGCGAAGAAATATTGACAAAGCTAAATCGATGATGATGATTATTGATAACATGACTCTTATCATGATGGCCATTCAGCTGCACAAATGCAGCCGCCTTGAATCCCTTCATATTTTTGAATCGCTGGATTGCCTACTGTACAAAACTTTTGCCTCATGAAAATCACAAACAAGTCGTGCAATTGTAATCGCCCCACGCCTGCTAATATGTATCTCTGTTTAATTCCAATTGAAATCGCTGCGTTCCGCTCGAGCTTCACCTCTTCGGCATTTGGATGATTTTTTCCAGGTATGATTCCTACGTAGGCCCCCAAGTAGAAGTTTGGTGTTTCACTCTCACAAAACCACCATGATGAAAGTGGCTTCTACGATACTACAGAGGCCAAAATCACAAATAGCGATGGCTCCTATTGAAGGATGAAAGAATGGCAATATGTACCATGTGAGGATGAACACTAATAGTAAACTTAATGATTAGCGTAATGGAATTTCACCATTTTTGGAGGGGGTTGAAAATTGCAGGTTGAAATTTCAGAAATTTCAGAAATTTCAAGGGATTTTAAATTTCACTCTAGCTTATCCTGAGATAGTCGTAATACTTTGCACTCTGCAGTCAACACATCACTCTAAGAGAGACTGTCAGCAAGCTTCTTTCCAAGCATCTTCTTCGCATCCATGATATGACGGAGGTTTTCCTTCCCTCGAAGAAGTGCAACACCAGTTGGATCCTTCATCCTATTCCTATCCTTCACAAGAATGCTGTTCTTCAGAGGTTTGGCCCTACGCTCACAATCCATCGATCCGACAGTTCCCATAGACATTAGAGGCTTAGCAACCAATCGATAGAAGTCAGATGATCCTGCATAACATTCAAACCACGTGATGCGACCAGAAATAGCACCAGTTGATTCCACATACTGTACCACATTTTTGATACTAAAAGACTTGTTGTTCTGTTGCAGCTGTTCCAAAGATGGAAGCGATGGAAGTGGAACGTCAAAAGAATGAAACCAGTCATTGTTTTGAGTATCAAAGTCCTCAAAATCCTTTTTAACTCTCCTCCGCATCTCATCAGAACCATCTTCACCCAAAGGCACATACCACTCGATCATCTTCCTTACGAGCGCAGCCTTGTTAGTCTGCAGGTAGAACAACTCCCTCCACACACGAGAGTTTGGGTCACAGAGGAAACACATCAAGTGATGCTCATCGAGTAAACCAACCTTCAGTCCGCTGGGATCAACACCATCCATATTGAAACGTTCACGGATCATACCAGCAACTTCTGCTCTTGAGCCCTGACCAAGAAGTTCATCAAACTCGGGAGTGAGACACTTGTTAATATCATTGCGCAGCGCTTGAACCAAGAGGGGGTAAGCACTAAGTGGCATATCCTTGCGGGAACAAGCCAAATGTGCTTCCTTGAAAGGGAGCGTGAAGGCAATAACAACATCAAACATCTTCCAAATATTTTCCTTCTTGAAGTGCTCCATCAGCTCATCCAACTCAGCTTGCTTTGTTGCAGTGCGCTCACTACGATACTTTTGATACTCCGCCTTGCCAGGAAGTACAAGAAGAAAGTCACGACACTTGCGAGCGCTCACAACAACGTCATGTAGAAGGTTCATCCGTGTCTCCACGGGGCAGAAAACTTTGGAGTAAAACACGAGCTCATCCACTAGAGCTGCGCTGCGTCGGAAAGAATCAATGCGATCAATCTTCACGAAGTCCCTGACTTTCCTAGCATACTTTATGACAAGTTGCATAACTGAAGTCTTGGCTAGGTCTTTCATAAGCAAATCGATGCAATGAGCCGGATCGCGTGTAACTATGACCTTCATCCCTGGATACTTTTCTTCAAGTTCCTTCCCAACTCGATCCGCAACATGCCTTGCAGCATTATCAACAGGAATGCTCACAATCTTCGCATTGTATTCTTTCATGACGTTTTCACAAACCCTCACAGCATCCTCTATTTCGGCTTCGGTAACATGCTTATCGCTTCCAAGATCTTTCCATTCGAGGAAGAGTGAGAAGTCACTCTTCGCGACGGTGTATACGATCTAGGCAGAAGAGGATACAGCAGGGCAACATAAATAGTAGTGAGACAATTGAAAGCAATGAAGTTATTGTACAGAACATAAATCACGTACCTTTTGTTTGCCCAAGACAGTGACTCCATCCATCGCAACATTTACATGTCCGGGAATTTTTGCCATAAATGATTTCAACTCCGATGTCGTTTGTTTATCAATTTTAATGACATACTTGTCATAGATTGTTTCAACATCACTTGGAATGAACTTCAAGATGGCAGGGTATCGTTGGTGTAGGCTTGCTTGCACCCAAGGATCCAATAGACGACTCAATGGCTCGCCACGAGCGACAATGGCTCGTACCTCGTGCATGAGTACAATGTCAGCAGATGCCTGGTTCATGCTCTTACCATACGTGTGCTCCATAGTAGTTTGTGCAGATGGTACACGCTTTGTTTTCTTGCGAGGGGGAACGGATGTGGAGGTGGATTTGGTGACATCACTAACGTCCCCAGAGTTGGATAGTAGATCAATCACCGCAACGGGGCCATGATTACTACGCATGGCAGCAACAGTTTCACTTGGGTTGGATTGAAGTGCAAGATACGTTGCTTGTTTCTTATTCGCTTGAGCCCCTCCTTCGATTTGTCTCCTTGTGTGAGGGCATGTCAACCCTTCACATTCGTGGAGAGAATGTTTTCTAGCTCTTGTTGCATTAAATGTCGCTAGCAACTTGTTGTACTTAGGACAGTGCTTGCATACAATACGTAACTTGCCATTGGGTTGGGGCGTGATTTCGTATTGGGAATAGAGCGTTGAGTCTCGTTGCTTTTTGGCATCCGGAGCTGCTGCAAAAGGCACAGCAGCAGGTGGTGCTGCGGGTGGATCGACTGCAGCGACGGCAGGTGGATCGACAGCAGCGACGGCAGCATCGGCAGTTGGGGCCGCAGCGGTGAGCTTGTGTTGGACACAGTGAAGACACATGAGAGCGGTATGGGAGTTGGCAAGTGTTTTTGCATGATCATTAAGATCCCCTGCAGGGTTTTTGTAGGATGGGTTGCCCACAATTTCCTCACAGTAGAGTTTACCGCAAAGGGCACCATGAATTGGTCCTTCACACATCATGCACTGATGATCAGCCGGGTTGTTGAGGGGGGAGTTCTTCATGCCACAAAGGGCGTTGGCGGCGCATGTCAAAAGCATTATTGTTGAAGATTATTGAATTGTTGTTGTTATTGCCAGGCAAACTATGACAGCGTGGTAGACGGCAGAGTGAACAAAAAGTTGATTTGTGCACATACCCGCACCCAAAATAAGAGCCATCCGCGCCCAAAATCATCTGGTACATGCCAATGCAGGAACACGCATGTAAGCTGAATTACTACGAAGGAATAAGTAATACTGCATTGTTAGTCGCCAGCATTTTGGTGAAGAGTTACTCTCCGCTGAGTTGACAAACTCATCATCTGGATGGTGCGTGGTGTTCTTTGGGGTTTGGTGGTTGGTGGAATGAAGGGTCTTAGGTTATTTTTGTGCTACGTGTTGGTTCAGTACCATCCGTTCGCGCCAGAATTTTTGTGAAATTTCATTGTTGGCCAAAATTGGTGCAACTTTCACCCTGTAAATTTCACGAAAGTTGCAGTAGTGAAATTTCACCCTTTTGAAATTCCATTACGCTATTAATGATAGCAGCATTCGACGCAAAGACGATTGGATGCAACAGCGATGAGAATCGAAAATGTAGCCAAGTGGAAAGAAGATCCAAAGATACCTCCGGCAGCAGCAAAAGATCTCTTCAATAGGTTACAACATGTTACGCGCCAAATAGTTCCGTGTTACTTTTTTGTTACACCAAAGCTTCGTCGCGACTCATCTCACCATACCAATTCGTGACTAACTCAAAGCACACAAATTAACCATGCCTTAAGTCTCAGTAGTAAAAGACCCAACCATCGCCATGAACACATCAAACAATAAGCCGTCTTCGTCACGGCCACAAGGAGGTGCTGGCTTTCGCTCTGGACCCATTCGAAATGTCGGTGGAGGTCCTCCTGCTCTCGGTAGTGGTTTGGCAATCAATCGTCCCACCATCATCACATCCGCCGCCGCCAATACCAATAACAAAAAGTCATCCTCATCTACTCCAACGAGGCCTACTGCAGCGTCCACCGCTCCGCCTGTTCCTTCGGCTCCGCGGCAGCAAAGTTACGATCCCTTCTCTCAGCAACGCATAACGAACACATCATCTAATGTTGCTCCATCTACACCAACTCGAGCAGCAGGAGGCACAACCTTCACTCCAGATAATTCGGCACAGCTTCAACCTCATGTGGTTTCATTGCCTCCTTCTCCAGGACCACCTCCGCCGCAGACGCAGCAGCAAAGTAGTAGTGCAGTAGGTAGCTCCTCCAGCATTTGAACATCCTCTTCAACCGTCATCATTGCCGCCACAAAACAAAACTGCAGCTCAGCAACAACCAGGATTGTATCAAGCAAAATCATCATTGGATCCTAATAATCCAGCTGCAGAATTACAGAGACGATTTTATCCACAGCATTACAATAATCAGCAGCAACAACAGATGTCTACTACTTCTTCTCATCAGGTAAAATCAACACCAACTGTAATTACCACAACATCTCCTCCTCGACAAAAAGCAGTATCAACCACAATGTACAGCCAACAACAACAACAACAAACTCAACAATCTCAAGCACAACAACAACCTCCACCACCCATCCAAAGAAACAAACCCCCATCATCCTCCACCGCTCAACCAACCCCCGACGAAGTAGACCTCGACATATTCCTCTCCACCGGCATATCCGACTCAGCCTCCGGAATGACCTACACACGTCCCAAACCACTCCCACTATCCACAACTACCGGAGTGCTATCCAAATCGAAATTATTAGCCACACGACGTGCATGGGGGGATGTCATACGTGTTACCAATGATGCCTTGATTGTACGGAATATGGATGGTAATATAATGGGTGGTGGAAGTGATGTGGGCAAGCATCATTCGTTTTATTCCGAGATTGTTGCCTGTGCATCTGGTAATGGTAGTAGTAGTAGTTCAAGTGGTGCAGGTGCAGCATCCTCACCAAATGAAATGGACGAAATTCAAAAATTACGAAGGGAAACTTGTGAATTAATCGTGTTACGATTTATTGCTCATTTGAAGTTGAGACGATATGTGGATTTGGGGAAGGAGGTTCATATGTTGGGTTTGTTGCCATTTTTGCCGGATAAAAGTGGTGGTGTAGATGGTGATGATGATGATGAATATGGGTCAGGTAACAGCAATAATGATGATGAGGAGGACGACGATGATAGTGTCAATCATTATCATCATCCCCTTTCATGGAAGGAGGGGTCAATTCACCCCACCGAACCCAAAGATACCTTACCTACATGGATACCCTACGGATTACGCATTCTCGCTGCACAACAATTACAATACAACGATGGATCCTCCAAGGCATTAGATGTCTTACTAGATATGCGAGATCGTACCGTGAGGACCGAGTATTGGAACACACGTGGGATGGAAGGTTTGGACGTCGACGATTGACAATGCTATTGTCGATGCGTGTATCCGAATGAAGGAATGGAGGTTGGCATTGCATTTTTTGGAAGAGTTGATTGGTGGGGTGGAGGAGGGTGTCAACCGTGAGGTACTGTGGTGGTGTCGACATCAGGATAATGGTGTTGTTGCGGGTAATAGTCTTATTGGCGAGGATGAGACGAGAGAACAATTGAGAGAGTTGATTACTTCTGCGGCATATGTGGAATTGCTTTCGCGTCAGATACTTGTCTTGTTGCAGTCGGGGGCGATCAAGGCTGCGGACTCTGTACAGGATGATGTACATTTGCATGCCTCCAGGGTGGAAGGGATTGTACTTACTGGGGCATTATCTTGTATCCATAGAGAGTTTGCATTGGTCAGGCAGGTTCCTATTCGTCTTAGGGTGAACGATGGACTGATAAATTTTGCTCAAGCAGATTATGAATTGGCGGCAAAACGGTTCCGTGAGGCAATTGAATTGCAGGAATCTATCACAGCTGACAGCAACAATGATCCCTCAGCATTGAACAGCATAGACGTTCCATCTTCACCATCATACCCTTCCTGGAAGGATTTGGATTCACCCACACTTGGATTTGACGCAGACTCGTCACTCACTGTCGAATGCATCAACAACTTATCCCTCTGCCTACTGTACTCTGGAAAGATGCGTGAGGCTGTCCGTGAGATGGAATCACTCATTCGTAAGGATCCGTGCGAATACCTTACGGAAGGGATGGCATTCAATCTTTGTACTCTTTATGAGCTGGGATCTGATGGAGAGGAGTGTACGAGAAGGAAAAAGCGGTTGCAGCGAGTAGCCAAGCGTTTCTTCTTGCATGATATTGGTGTGGAGTCCTTCCGATTGAATTGATGATTTGATTATTTGTGTAAATTTAAGCTTGGAAATAAGAAAAGCAATAATTCTCACCACACGACCTGGTCTTCTACTGTAAGTAGCAAGAAGGACAGTGAACGGTGCTTTATCTAGTTGTGTTTTAGAAGGAAAGCTTCGTCTGATGTGTATGTTAGAGTAGAGAGATGGAGCGTATAATATAGGTGTTATTGGAGGCACACATATCTCTTATTTACTTGGCCCATTCATTGAAGCATTTGCTATATAGCTGTGGAGTTGAAAGCCTGTTTTCAAATAGCAGCACATATCCGAATGCACTCGAAGGTGAGCCTAGCTAGCTTTACTTCGTGTATTTTAGTAAGAATGATGATGATTTAATTAAGGGTATCTCTAAGTTAAATTTTGTACTTATTCCTTTTCAGCAGCTCGATTGGAGCTTCATTCTAATTCACATTCATATGAAATAAATAAATTCTTTCTACACATATAGCAGCCACTCCTTATTGTTGTTGAAAACTTGACTTGGCTCTAGAGAGGCGTTAGCACACATGTTAGGCTGTTCCCACCTGTCGGCACAGCTTAACGTCCTTTTATGAGACGAAGGATTGGTTGCCTCACAACATCACCCGAACTGAATGATGACTGTCTTATCCGTCTCATCCGTCTCATCATCCATCTTGCTTGTATGATCAATAATATCTTCTGTCTGCTGTAAGATGGCCGCCAAAATTGTTGACAATATGTCTTCATGCAGGTCACGGCCTTGATCTTCTTCCGAGTGCAACATAAAATCAGGAAGAATCTCGGCAGAGTGCCTTGTCTCCCCATCCTCAGTCTTCAAGGGAATTTGTTTAACCACTGCTTCAGGGCTATTAACGCCGCTACCAGTGGCGTTGGTGACTTTGTGCTTCTTAGATGGTGGCTCCATGTTACTTCAGGATGAATGTGTCATGCTCTTTGCTGTGTTCTTTTATGAGTGCGGTACTACTGTCAAAGGTCAAGATCCAGTATCAGTAGTCTTCATTATCGAGAAAATATAATATTAGGCAAACCGGGATAGCGGGCGCAAGGGCGTGCCCACAACGTACCATGGTTTGAGGAGATTCTGAAAAATCACAGGTAGACTTGGCCCGCACGAAATCGGATCTCGTCACACCTGTCTTTCTCCTTCTCTTTCTTCCGGCTTCTCGCATCGCTCTGGTCGTTTGGGGACAGACAGAAGGGATGTTGAGAGAGAGAGAACAGCCATGGACATTGTTCATCAAGCACCAATATCGTGTAGAACAATCCTATAGCTGTTCATCTTTTTTATTGCTACCATGTCGGTCCGTACCAGCAGTAGTCATTTAAAAGTCAGCATAGTAAATCTGGCCTCTATCAGCCAACCCCTATCGGTCTATACGGCCCCAATATCTCGGCAGTCTGCCAATGGCCTCTATCAGCCAAACCCTATCGGTCTATACGACCCCAATATCTTGGCAGTCTGCCAATGGCCTCTATCAGCCAAACCCTATCGGTCTATACGACCCCACTATCTTGGCAGTCTGCCAATGGCCTCTATCAGCCAAACCCTATCGGTCTATACGACCCCAATATCTTGGCAGTCTGCCAATGGCCTCTATCAGCCAAACCCTATCGGTCTATACGACCCCAATATCTTGGCAGTCTGCCAATGGCCTCTATCAGCCAAACCCTATCGGTCTATACGGCCACAATATCTCGGCAGTCTGCCACTGGTATCATCGGTCCATGCGGCCCCAAAAAATCGGCACGATACCTGCCATATCTCGATCAGCCTGGTCAGGCTTTCTTCTCGGCATGATATCTGCCAATTCTCTATCGGTCCGTGTGGCCAGCTATTTCTGACCTTTCGGTCCTTTTTTAATTCGTCGGGGGGACCGCAGCGACCTTAGGGGTTGGTGGCGCCCAGAATAAATATCAAGGGAGATTTTTCGGCTTCTAAAATCACGGTCATATGATTCATCTCGAATATTTCTCACCTCTTATTTTCTCTCAACTCTTCATCGGCTAAATTTTATTTCTTCAGCCATTTCTGCTATCGGAACGGGAGGTTCCCTCACGGCCTCCAGAGACACATTGTCAACCCCTGCCTTCAATAAAGCAGTTCTCCGCCCGTTCGGAGGGACGGATAAGGGGCGCCTCGCCACCATGACTGATTATTCATTGATTTGCTTTGTGGCATCTCCTTGATCACTATGTTATCCGACGGTTCGCTCGAATTAACTCATGGCACCCTCCCCTTTTACGATCCGGAGGGCGACCAGTTCGTGGGAAACTTAAGCACACGGGCTAAAAAGGATCAACCAGCGGTGGCACCTGTCAACATTTGCAACCTCTTCTACGTTGGGATGATGATAGCGAGTTTCCATTGGGTTCGCCGTTCTTGGGGAATAAATTTCCTTGTTTGGCTTCTCATCTCGATGGGGGAAAGATGTACGTTATTGTTGTCGCTAATATCGGTTTTATTACTGGTTGGGGAGCGGAGTTTGTCGTCACGGGGAAGTTGTCTGATGATGTTACTGAGTTTCTGCCAACATCGGCCTAAATGGCCCCAATATCTCGGCATCTATATGTCAACATCGGCCTAAACGGCCCCAGTATCTCGGCACTATGGCCCCAGTCTCGGCACGTTCTAATGAACAGTCTGCACTCTCTCGGCCTGGTTTGGCCATCAATCTATCTCGACTACCTGCCAAGAGGGCAATATTACGGGTCGTGATATCGATGATTAAGTTGAGGTGTCTTTTTGGATTTTCGACCATAACAATTATCATGGACGGTGTTTTTCGTTGACAAGTGTTTTTTGCGAGGGCGGCCGAGTTGTGGTTATATCGAACGGAATTGGTGGTCTCATTGTTATGGTTTGTTACCCCCTCTGGAAAAAATTGGATTGGGATTTGGAGCTCGACCCCTAAAAATCATTCATCTGAAAATCAATCGTCAAAAACATCTATCATCTGAAATAAATCAGTGGCCTTATGGCAATACATATCACGGTCGCACGACCAATCGTCCATCGAGTTAATTCTCAGCAATTCATTCGCTCTGCTCAATTTAGTTGACTGGCCTGACGTGGGCTAGTCTTCTATCGTTCTCCCTCTGTGGGACTTTTCTCCGCCCCCTCGGGGGATTTTACTCTATCCATCCTCTTCGGTCTTTTATCTGGTTCTCGATTCATTGCTCGGCAATTAATTCGACATGATTTTAGTGTCTCTATGGGCAATTCTTCTATCTATCCCTCTTCGGACTTCACTCAATGCGGGGCAAGTCATCTATCTGCACCTCTGGAAACATGACCTTATCATCAGGGCATCATTCCTTGGCTCTCTTCAGCACTTATCCGCATGCTGGAACGGACCAGAGGCCTGGCACTTTTACTTTATCCCATGACTCCCTGGGAGTTATATCTCGCTCTTTGACGGGCCTATCTATTTCTCGGTTGTTCAGCGCTCAGCGTCTCCTCTAGATCTTCGATCCACTCTCATCGAATTCAGACTCTTTATCCTCCCCTCCCGGGGTGGTCTCTCTTTCTCTTGCGATTATCCATACCACAATCGGCCCATGGTGAGGTGCCATTTGCCGCAAACTTCGCAGTAAAATCTTCCTTCCAGACGGCGACGATATTTTACTCTCCCTCATCATCTTCACTCTCATACATTTTCGGGTGTGTGAGGCGTTGAACCAGGGCGTCCCTGCTGGGATCTCTCTCTGAGTCTGTGGTCGTATGTACCTTGCTAGGGCTAGGGCACCTCGGTCTCTCTCAGGATCCCTCCCGGCAGCTCTGCTTCTCACCTTCTGGGCCTCTAACCATATCCCAGTTCAGGGATTGGCTGAACTTTCTGTCGTCTTGTACGACCTCTTTATATCACCTGGTCTCTTTATCAACCACAGACGATAGTCTCGATAATTCCCTCTTGGCTAATGTCAAACTAGGGTTGGGACAGTTCATTGAATTCTTCTGCGGTCAAGTGCTCGTTCAGCACTGCAATCTTGGCTGGGGTGACCCTGTACTTGTATAGCCTCTTGGCCCACCACAGCTTCCGCTTGCACCTGCATATGGGAGTGGAACCGATGATATCGGGGTAAGCGACAGCTGTACCTTGGGCGCATCATTGGCGCTTGCGGATTAAATACAACCCCCGATTGTAGGAAGGATATCTTCATCTCGGCGCCTTTATCGGCACCATCCGACATTGCACACGCAATACTTATTCTCGCATCATTCAGCCAGCAAGCTATGTTTACGTCTACATATGATCGGGTTCCATGATGGCTTTGTTTTTCTCGCATCATTCGGCATTTATTGTCTACTCGCAACTCGATTGCATGGGAAGGAAACTTCTCCCTCTCTTCATCTCGTTCTTCATCGGACCTATCAACTTATTCGCTGTACAATTCACATTGGGTGGAGTACAGTATCGCACTCTCTGCTTCGCTTCGCTCCTGCCTTTCTGGTGGTGGGCTCTTGCCACAATTGTCTCTATTCTTCAATCCCTATCTCGCTCGTTGTCTCGCGTTCCGGCCTTGACATTTGTATTCTCTTCGGAGACTTTCCTCTTCCCTCTGCGTACAGCTCTCTCGCGGCTCTACCGCCTCCTGGCGCATTCAACACAATCCGCTGGATCCTCTCTGCTCGACTTGACCAACTCCAAGTCATTCCCCTAATCAATAGTACTGGGTCATCCGTGCTTGTGATGTTTCTCCGCTATAATTGTCCCGACACTCTCTTGTCATCACAATTCCTCACACCTCTCTCGACTGTCGACTCCAAGTGTTTCAATGTAGTCGTCATTCCCACTCTTAACGCCCTCCACATACTGTGATCGCAGGTGGATCGATTCTCAATCACACATCCCCCTGTTTGTACGAGCCACAACAGCTCCCTTCTTTTTTCGCTCACATTCTCAGTCCCAACTGCCAATCGTTGAAACCGGTTTGGCGTTGTTCGGCATGTCAAACGTACATATTTCTCTTCCACTTTGACCACTCGATCGCACACAGCGCACGTGTTATCTCTCATCATTTATATTTGTCTCTCCTCCGACGAGTGGGGGCCTTTAGCTACACTATATTCTCTCAGCATTGGGTTCAAATTGGTTGCACTTTTCTGTTCTGGTGTCTCTCCTGCGAATTGGAAGAACTAGTTCAAGGGTTGTTTCAAGATACAACTCTTCGCGACTAGCATCGTAAATATTTGGACCCTTTTCGGTGGGATGTCTCTTAGAGTCGTCAAACACCACGCGATTCGTCCCGAGTCAGGAATTCCGGTCGGTACTCCACATGGCTGTTCGTATATAGATATAGGTGTACTATTGGATCCGCATTGAACAGGCCATTGCAGCGTCTATTGAGTTTATGTTCATCCCGTGAGGAAAATCTGACCTTTCTCGACACAGTCTCTTGGGATAAGGTGATACGTTTGATGATTTGATGAGGCCTCTTTATCAGCCGAGGAAGCCCTACTATTGGAATCACACAGCCAAAGAATGGATAGTGGTTTCGGAACCCACGCAGCTCTTCGGTCATCATCCATCTTCCCCTAGTAGTCTTGATCCAACCTTTCTGGCATGGAGCGACGAAATTTGGGTGTGTTTTCTATCATAATCATCCGGATCCGGATCTCATCCGCATCAATGTTTTAGAGTTTTCAGCCAGGTCAAGAGCGTCTCTCCGTCATTACAGAGACATTATCGACAGGGCAACTATTGAAAGGGAAACTCGTCGATCCACTGCGTCTAAACCGCATCGTACTCGAAAATCCAGGATCATTCACTACCTGAAGTTTTGTGAAATGGTCGATGTTAAGGATCCATGCATGGAATCGGCCCCTCTTGAGGCTCGCCATCTCCTCCTTGCATGTTATACCGTCCATCTTATCCAAGGCAATACCATCAAGTCTATTCGCATCAAGCACGCTACCCTTCGCGGATATCTCTCTGCTGCGATCGGTCTTCACAGTAATAGAAATCTACCTGACCCAACGGACCCAATCTTCGTGAAGGAGGACTTGGTCACTCCTCTTCTGCAAGCTGTCAAGTCATACGAATCTGTCAAGAATCGGAAAGAGACGATTTACGACTCTATGCTAGCCAATATGTTGAAGTTAGTCCGTCTCCAGCAACCTCATTCGTTAGAGTCCTCTATACTGGATTGGATTTTGCTTGGCCGCTTCACGGGGGCACGTCGCAGTGAGTGGTGTCAGGACGGTCCAGGCATCGAAATGACCGAACCCACAATTGCTCAGGACACACCTCAACCAGCATTTATAGGGGAGGATTTTCGATTCTTTGATAAGTCTGGCCATCGCATTTATAATTTGACTCCGGCTCACGTTACTGTGGTGGACGGAGTCAAGATTTGTTGGCGTTTTCAAACGAACAAGGACAATGGCCAAGTTATTCCTTACAAACGAGATTATGAACGTCCTTCAGTTTGTCCGGTTCTAGCAGCATTTCGTATTGCGCTTCGAGCGTCTGCTCTCAACGTCTCTGCTTCTATCCCATTAGCAGTGTACGCAGACCCTTCCTCTCCTACGGGTTATGCCCTTATCAGGGCTTCACAAGTGGCGAAATTCATTCGGGGTTCCGCTCAAACAACCTTCAACCTTAGTCCTACCGACAAATCTCTCCTTAACTGGACGTGTCATTCTATTCGTGTCACGGCAGCGAATATTCTTCACAGGGCCAATATGTCCGATTCCTACATCCAAACCCGCCTTCGCTGGAAAAGCAACACATTCCTGATGTATCTCCGCAATTCATTCTACTCGGCAGATCAACATACTGCTGCAATGCAGATATCTAATATCAATCTCCCTCCTCTGCCTACTACGGACGGCAAACGCTATCGAGATCCCGAACCTCATGAGCTGGCTTATACCAAACACTCTGCTCTAACCCGAGCGGAATGAGGTGCGCTTCTTTTTTTACACCATGTTCCTCTGTGTGGTCATTTCACGCCTATTCCCTACGTTCATTCGTCGTCTTTGTGTTGACACGAAGTATTCGACATTCTTCACACCTCGTGTCATCACATCTCTCATGGTGGCTGACACTGCCGAATTTACTTCGGCTTTCGAGGCTGGGTCCAAACTTAGAGTAGTTTGTACCTGATTACTAGAGACATCTTTGCATACACATAACGTAGTCTGCAATAAGCAGCTCTAGTACCTCTTTTTCTAGCGTGACAGACCACACAGGAGGACCAAGGCGCGACGCCGGTTTTCCGCAGGAAAATCACAGGTAGACTTGGCCCGCACGAAATCGGATCTCGTCACACCTGTCTTTCTCCTTCTCTTTCTTCCGGCTTCTCGCATCGCTCTGGTCGTTAGGGACAGACAGAAGGGATGTTGAGAGAGAGAGAACAGCCATGGACATTGTTCATCAAGCACCAATATCGTGTAGAACAATCCTATAGCTGTTCATCTTTTTTTTCCCACCCACCCGACCCGGCTGACACTGCCGAATTTACTTCGGCTTTCGAGGCTGGGTCCAAACTTAGAGTAGTTTGTACCTGATTACTAGAGACATCTTTGCATACACATAACGTAGTCTGCAATAAGCAGCTCTAGTACCTCTTTTTCTAGCGTGACAGACCACACAGGAGGACCAAGGCGCGACGCCGGTTTTCCGCAGGAAAAAGGACGATTTTGTGTAGTTGTTGGCCCAACGGGGGCGATGCCCACAACATAAAATGAAAAGCGCCCACTATCCATCCGGCGGGAGAATATTTTTGGTCTTGATGTCACTCGTGCGTAAATGATCTCGTGTCTATAATCGTATCGATTATCCTTCACGCGGATGGTGTCACACATTCGCAGATCTTTGGTGTCATCAAAAATTGCAAAAATGCCATCGACGATGATGATGTTCACAGAACATAGTGAACAGAACAGAACAGAACACCATCAAGCCAAGCCGAGGCAAGCACAATCGACAGGATCAGCCCCAGCAAGGAGACGCCTACGCCAATCGATCACAAATGCGTGCTCTGAACAACCGTGTTTGTGATATTATTGTTTTTTCATCGACAGTGCTCTATTGCTAGATAGACTAGATAGAAGTGCAACGCTCTCTAACACAACACATTTTTTTTAGTTGACGGAACCTAATATTGTCAGACAAAAGAATGCAAATCATGATGATGTCGGTACTGCGAAATCCCTACCGCTATCATATGCGGTGCTTGCTCAACAGCAAGAGCTCGTATCGCAGCTTGAGTTCTGCATCGGCCAACATCAATGGCAACAGCCTTCAAAATGACGGTGGCAGCAATCCACATTATCCCCACATGTTCACACCACTGGACCTCGGTCCAGATATCGGAAGCCTCCCAAATCGAGTCATAATGGGATCAATGCACACAGGACTAGAAGGGCATTCTATTCCCAAGTTGATGTTGCCTCTGTTGAATGCGGATGATGATCATACAGATTTGACCGAGATGGCGTGCTTTTTTGCCGAACGAGCGAAGGGTGGTGCTTCATTAATGGGTACGTGCAATTTGAGTTTGTTCGCAATTTTACATCATTCGCTCGAACAAGTCAACTCAACTCATTGTGCATTGAATTCAATTCATCTCCTTTCTCAAAACAGTCACCGGAGGAGTTTCGCCCAATAGACAAGGATGGGTAGGACCATTTGCTGGAAAACTCTCAACTGAAACAGAACGCGATCGTCATAAAGTTGTAACAGAGATGGTTCATTCCATTCAAATACCATCTTATGGGGCCAATGCTACCGAAACAGCACGGATTTGCCTTCAAATCCTTCACACTGGTAGGTACGCGTATCATCCATTTGCTGTCTCTGCAAGCTCCACGAAGAGCCCCATTTCTCCATTTCAAGCCAAAGAATTGTCGACAAGTGATGTCAAAGCAACCATTCGTGATTTTGTCAATTGTGCAGTGCTGGCAAAAGAGGCGGGATATGATGGAGTTGAAATCATGGGAAGTGAAGGGTATCTAATCAATCAATTCTTGGTGTCAAAGACAAACCAGCGAACTGATGAGTATGGCGGAGATAGCTTTGCAAACCGTATGAGATTAGCGGTGGAAATTGTCACTGAGACAAGGAAGGCTTGCGGTTTGGATTTCATCATTATTTTTCGTTTGAGCATGTTGGATTTAGTAAAGGATGGTAGTTCTTGGGAAGAAATCAAGGCCTTGGCGCAGGAACTCGAAAATGCAGGAGTTACGATTATCAATACTGGAATTGGGTGGCACGAGGCTCGAATTCCAACCATTGCAACTAGTGTCCCTCGTGGTGCGTATTCATGGGTGACAAAGAAGCTACGGGATGAGAATATTGTTTCTGTTCCTTTGTGCGCTACAAATCGTATCAATGCTCCGACGACTATTGAAAACATTTTGTCAAGTGGCAGTGCTGATTTGATCTCAATGGCTCGTCCATTCCTTGCCGATCCAGAGATTGTGAAGAAGAGTAGAGAGGGGAGGCACGAAGATATCAATACATGTATAGGCTGCAACCAAGCGTGCTTAGATCATGCATTCATTGGAAAGACAGCAAGCTGTTTAGTGAACCCACGTGCGTGCCACGAAACAGAGATTGACATTACCCCCAACTCGATTCGTGCAGAGGATAGGCTAAACATTGGTGTTGTTGGTGCTGGTCCTGCTGGAATGGCTTTTGCGCACACAGCTGCAACTATTGGCCATAATGTTACTCTGTTTGACAAGTCGCCTGAGATTGGTGGGCAATTCAATATGGCCAAACGAATTCCTGGCAAAGAAGAATTCCATGAAACTATCCGCTATTTCAATGTCCAGCTCCGAAAGTTGGAGAAGGAGGGCAAGCTTGATATTAGGCTTGGAACTGAAGTATCGTACGATGATATGGACCGCCTAAGCAGCAACAGCAGCGATGAGAAAATTGACAAGTGGATTATTGCTACAGGAGTTGATCCACGTGTGCCCAATATTCCTGGTCTAGATCATCCCAAAGTTTTATCGTATATTGATGTCTTACGCCACAAAGCAAAGGTTGGGCGCAAGGTTGCTGTGATTGGGGCTGGAGGTATCGGCTTCGATGTATCCGAGTATCTTTTGCATCACGACGATGCAGACGATCACGATAAATCAGCCGATGAAGTCAATGTTGACGAGTTCCTCACAAAGTGGGGTGTGGACAAACAAAACAGTGACAGAGGCGGATTGCTTCCTGATGAGCAGATCAAAATACCACCACCTCATAGAGAGATTATTTTGATGCAACGCAAGAAGGGAAAGTTGGGCGCAGGGCTGGGGAAAACGACTGGTTGGATTCACCGTTCTGAACTTGTTCGTTCGAAGGCTGTTGAGATGCTGCCTCAAGTATCATACGATAGAGTTGATGAAGATGGAAACTTGCACATCACAGTGGGAACTGGAGACAAGAAAGAAACACGAGTGTTAGAAGTTGACAACATAATTCTATGCGCTGGCCAAGTATCGAAAAAGGACCTGGAAAAGGCAGCCGTGGATGCAGGAACTGATCTAGCAGGTAAAGTATTTACCATTGGTGGTGCTTACGAAGCAGGAGAACTAGATGCCAAACGAGCCATTGACATGGGAACAAGGTTGGCGTTGAAAATCAAGGATGATGAAGTCGTGCCGGGGAAACACAGCTTCAATGCAGATATTGGAGCAGAAGAGGTTCTGTACAAAAAGATGATGTCCGTGATTAGGTAGATCTGCTGTTACTGCTACCGTGCTAAAGAGAAATGTAGAATAGGCTGCTATGCCCATTACTAATGTGATAGTGAAAACACTGCATAGATTACAGATTACTGTTTGTAGAAAGTGTCCAAGAAGTGATCCCCAGCTTGCTTGCTCAGTTTTGTTGCTGCCGCACGACCAAGATTTAATGCAGCAGCTTCGTTGCAATGACTGTGATGTAGTGTTTCATTGACAGTCAGCACTTTTGACCCATCTGGAGTTGCTAACAAGCCACGAAAATGCCAACATTCGTTACCACTCTCATCATCAGGAGGAGACATGAGCGCTGCGACTGGAGGACGTCCACTCCATGGAGAAAGATGATCCAACAAATCCAAGAAAGATCGCTCCGTCGTTGCTGCTATCCGATTTTCGTGATTATCCACTTCTTTTAACAGTGATATTGTTGTTGCATCATCTGTGCGACACGTAATTGCAATGATACCTTGGCCAACACCTGGAAGTAAGACATCTGCTGGTATTTGGTTGCATTTGTAACTCGTGCATGAGTCGTCCAAGAGCATTCCTAGTCTGTTCAGACCAGCGTAAGCGAGAATCAGTCCATCTAATTCGCCTCTATCCAATGCAGTAAGCCTTGCATCAATATTACCCCGAATATTCACTATCTCCAGGTCCGGCCTGCATGCTAATAGTTGCGCTTGTCTACGTACAGAAGCAGAACCCACTTTCCCTCCAATCGGTAACGACTGTATTGATTTGTATTCTTTTGACACCAATACATCCAAAGGATGTTCTCTTGGTCCCAAGTAAGCTCCAATTTGTATCCGAGGTTCATTTGCATTGATACGCCAGCGATTATCAGGTGGAATGTCTTTTAGACTATGCACCACGACGTCTACAATCCCATCTGCTAAAGCTTCATCCAATGCACCGGTAAAATCAACTCCCTGAATCGCCAGCGGTAACTTCTGAGTAGATATTTTGTCAACCACACCAGTCTTATCTCCCGATGTATCAATAGGCACTAATTTAGTTTCGATGTTGTGCTTACATTCAATAACTTCTTGAAATCGTCGTGCTTGAGTAAGAGCTAATTTGGAGGAACGTGTGCCGATTCGTAGAGACAATGAGGTGCAGCGATTTGTACCGCATTGAAGTAACAGCAATAGTAACAGTAGATTGGTGGGACATATCATTATGCTTTTGAGCTGCAGCACCATTCGACGTACGATAGATCGACGTAGTGGACCCTGCTATACGTGCTTGCTCCGTGCTCCTAAATTCCTACCGTACGGCTGGGTTCAAATAGCACTTTTGAATTCATTACTGGTAGTTAGACAACAAATGAGGTATCGATGAGATCCTATGGACCAACAGGATGAGATATCGGTTTCATCTGGGCCTGTGAGACCAGTAGTTGTTGTGTTATTGGCGGCCGTAGGAGAGGGTATTTCACCATGGTTTAGCTCATTTTGAGTGATGACTTTCTCGAAGAAAACTACTGTACGTAGGAATTATTTTTGTTTTAGACCGGCACTCAATCTGTCTCATCTAATTTCTGAAACTGGGAATCCCTCACAAATGCTTCAAATGCATAAATAAAATCGGGGGACCACTTTACTCATTCAATATCATATAATTGCATGTTTTAATTTTCTACTACACGCTACTAGTTCTTGCCTGTGTAGTGCAAAAAAAAGCAGGAAAATATTCCGACGAGAACATTTTGAAAAGTGGTCCCCCGATTTACATGGTGCTATTTGAACCCAGCCGTACAGTAATGCCTCCGCTCCGCGCTCCCCATATGATTTGATGGAAAAGATATTCTCGTACCAATTCCTACGCACGTACAGCCAGCAGAGTTGATGTCTATTTTTTTTACTTGACCACCATTGTCATTTTTGTGCGGCTTCATACGATACAATAATAACCAAAACGGCGACCGCCCTACGGCATACGCTAGAGCTTGCTGCGCGTTGCTTTTTGCTTCTACTTGCACCATTATGAAGGGATCATATCAGTCGATGGGTGTTGCCAGTGATCACCAGATAAATGGCAAGTCATATCACCCCATTCCCGATGCCGACAACATTGACAAACAAGACATAGCCCATCACAAGCGATGCTGCAAGAGGCACAACTCGTTTGTATCAGGAATGATTTTGGGTGTGTTCTTAGCCTGCGCTCGCTCTATCTACGAAGACGTCCGTATAATGTTGATTGTAATGAAATCATCCTCTACTGCCAGCAACGGATCACATAATCCAAAGATTCATACTCTAAACACACTTCTGCATCTTCACTCACACAATCGAACCAAGGTATCAATCGGTCCACGTCCATATTTCCTCATCAATGAAATGGACAATGGTAATCCAGAATTGAAGAGCACTTTGCAAAAATGCGCACTGAATATCAAATCGTTTCGTCCTAGTAACTTTGTATTGGGTCACCGTGGAGCCGCACTTCAATTCCCAGAACATACCGATCGAAGTCACGATGCAGCAACGCGCATGGGGGCGGGCGTCGTCGAGTGCGACATTAACTTGACAAAAGATAAACAATTGATATGCCGCCATGAAAGATGTGATTTACATTTGACAACAAATGTATTGATGACACCATTAGCATCCAAATGTACACAGCAATTTCGACCTGCTATGGGGAATCGTCCTGCCTCTGCAAAATGCTGTACTACTGACTTTACATTGAGTGAAATACAGAATCAAATGTGTGGAAGAATGGTAAGTGCCCACTACTTGTGCGAGTGTTATGCAGTACTATATCGCATTCAGCATCACTAAACATCCTACGCAGTCCTCTGCCAACAAGCGTGCCAAGACTCCACAACAATATATTTCACACACAAAATCCTTCCAAACAGATTTGTACGCCCACGATTGCCCTCATATACAAAGCCACAAAAACTTTATCGATGTTGTCAATGCGAATGGAGGGAGTTTTTCGCCAGAGTACAAAATGCTAGATTATAAGTTTACAAAGCAATATACGCGGCAAATGTTCTTGGAGAGAGTTCTTGCGGATTACAATCATACAGATCCGAGCAGGGTATTCTTTCAAGGATTCGAATGGGACGATTTGTACCATGTGGCAAAGACTCCATATGGATTGAATACGTTCGCTTTGGATAAGAATTGGCTTGCAATCACGTATACCAGACATCAACTGCAAAATTATTTCCAGCCACTTGTCGACAATGGTGTCACTGCGATAGCTCCATCAATATCGATGCTTCTGCAAGTGGATAAGGAAAACAACCTTGTCCCGACTCTATATGCCAAAGTGGCAAAGGATCTTGGATTGGATATAGTTGCATGGACTCTTGAAAGGAGTGACGCACTATGCAAAGGAGGTGGGTGGTACTACTCAACAATATCGCAAGTATTGAGAACCGACTCGGACGTGATCAAAGTTCTGGATGTGCTTTATGAAGACGTTGGAATTATGGCGATTTGGACAGATTGGCCGAGTGTTGCTACATTCTATGCAAATTGCAAGGACATCTTGTTGCGGTGAAAATAGGAATTTACATGTGTACTCCAAATGCATTGAAGATTATGTTGTCAACATTAATTTATTATCTACCAGCTACAAAGACTACTTAGGCTCATCAAATGAGGAAATGAGTTGATACACCTTCCTCCTCTATTGTCGGTCTTCACAGCAAGTAATTATCTTTCTCAGCCAAAAACATTCACATGAGAGAATCATTCTAACCTTCTTGGCAAGCAAGTTAAGGAGTCGGCGCAGCCGCTGATGCAGCACAGGCTGCCATACACGCGCCTTGAACTGCAGAGCAGCCGGCAGCAGCACTTGTAAGCCATGCCCACCACCCCACAGGGCCGGTGGTTCCAGCTACCAAGCCAGAAGACGCCATACATGAAACATAGCCTGCATTGCAAGCCGAGTAGCAAGCACCGCAGGTGATCGGGCCAGCTTCAGCCCGGCTGAGGAGAACAGAGGCGATAAAGATGATACTGGTGATATTCTTCATGATTGGACGAAGTTTTATGATACGATGTCGATGTTGCAAGGATATAACATTCAGTGACACGACCGTGTGAAATTTTCGCATTGGCATGAGTTCGATAGAGTGGACCTGCCACGAACTAAACTGGACTAAAACCCAGACTAAACCCCCCTACCCTGCTTAGTGCATACATTGGCGAAAGTCATCAAAAAGCAACTCATTCTATTTTCGGGAATGGCCGGTCCCGAAACATTTAGATGGTGACGGGTTTGATAGGATTGTTGCTACGACTCCATTTTGACGTGACAATTGTGGTGATGGACAGGCAAGCGGGTGTCCGGACTCTATCCCCACTTTTCCGTCATCCCCTGGTCTGAGCCAGGGCTGTATACCCACTCCGTACCCACCGAAAAAATACCTAGGTATCAGGTATTTTTTGGGTATTGGGTGTAACTATTGCGTACGTACCTGCTCGATTTCTATATGGGTACTTACCTGATACGTACGTACCTAAGGGTAACTACCTTCTGGGTACTCCAAATCAGGTACAAAAGAGCTCGAAATACCCGTAAAATAGCGAAATTTACCCCTGAAATAGCCGAAATTCTTCAGAAAAGTACCCGTTCAAGGACCTAACTCGCACCTAACGGGGTCACCTAGGTAATGGGTACGTAACCAGGTAATACGTACCCAGTCGAAAATACGGATGGGTATTACCCAATACGTAGGTACCTACGTTTTTTCGGAGTAGGTATACAGCCCTGGTCTGAGCGCGCTTGCTTGCTGCCGCCCTGTCATTCTCTTTTGGTTGTTCGTGCAACCAATGCATTCATTGCATCGTGTGGGTTTTTCGCATCGGTTGTCTAAATAGTTTTAAGCGTCCCACTCCCCACCCTTTGACCAAACGGGCTCTCGAAAACATCCAAAAGATGTTCCCGTCTGCAACTGGGGTGTGGGTTCGCATCGTAGATTTAACCCACACAGTTTCGGCACCACACCCACAGTCTGTCTGTTGTGTTTGATGAAAGGAACCTCCTCAAGTATCCCTTGAGTGCATGCAGAGAAGGACAGAGCGATGATGAGCAAGAACCGAGGTCCAGTCTATGACTTGATTGTGTAAGGACGAGCTGATTAGTAGATTCCATAAATGTATATACCACACAGAAGTTGTGAGAAGCATTACACAGCAGTACCACATAAGACAGTTGAACACAAGACAATTTGTAATTGAACCTAAGAAAAACCTGTCTTTTATGCATGATTACATACTCGGTTCTAAACCGGCAGGTCCATAGTCAACGAGACAACTTGCGAGATGCCTGTCTCAAAAAGCGAAAAAGTATTCGTTTCAGCAAGGTTTCTTACTGTATCTTTTCATATTCTTCAATTCAATCACCATGGAGTTCTTCTTCGTACTACTGTTTTTCGTGCTGCTGCAGCATTCTGTACATGCCAAAGACGGTGGTGAAGCTACCACCTCTAAAGGATACCGGATTGCCGTCATTGGTGGTGGAATTAGTGGCAGCTTTGTAACAAAATATCTGTCCGAGTACGATGTATCAAAGTGTCTATTGGACGAGATTGTTGTATTTGATGTTTCACCGCCGCCGCTTGGTTTCTCGGACGATGAGCCACCAATCCACAATGACAACAACAGCAACAAGGATGTTCTGCAATCAAGTTCGGATCCACGCCCAGAGAATTGGCAAGGTAGCAGAGTTTCGGCAATCACCGTAAAAGATGCTGTTATTGAGTTGGGTGCGAGCATTATATACGATGGGAACAAATTAGTTGTCGAAATGATGAATGGAGATCCAGATAATTTGGTGAGAGATGATCCAATGGGAGCTAGTGAAGAAGGTGGTAATAGCGGAGAACCTTATGGGTTTGGAATCTATCATGGGGACAAAGAGTGGCTACTGAAGACGAATAATTTTGCAAGTTATCCATCATTCCTTCGAAAGATGTTAGTACCAATCACCTTCTTATGGCGATACAATTTTGATTACTTTCGGTTGCAACATGCAGTCAAGCGTGCAGTCCATGCATTTGAGATTGTCTACGGGTTGTTGAATGATACGAAGAATGAGCTGACATACTTTGACTCTCCAATGGAGCTATGGGATGCAATTGGGCTGCGAACAGCTGCAGCTGTATCTTTTCATGATTTACTGGATGGATTAGGGTTATACCGCGATGCAAGTCTTGAGATGCAACAAGAAACTTCTATAGGAAGCAGCAATAGTTGGTGGAACTGGAGGCAATGGCTGCCAGGAATGGGCTGTATGAGGTCAGAGCTTGTAACTGCCATGACAATCAATACCTACAATGCAGATCTTAATGAGATGAATGGTCTAGTGGGCCTTGTAGCTTACGTCCCAATGAGTGGCGAATTATTTAGTGTCAAGGGAGGTAACAACAAGCTCATGGAGTCAGCATTGCGTCAATCCAGAAGACTCTATGAAACAACATCTACATGTAAACAATTCATGCAAAGGATCCAGCGACAACAAAAGCAAGTAAGTGCAGTCATATCGAATGGAGATACGATGGAACTGCTATCAAAAGAAGATTCGCTTGGTGAGTTTGATATTGTCATTCTTGCGGCACCATTACAGCAAAGTAGGGTTCAATTTTTGATACAAAATCCCATGGGCATGGACTCGTCAATCCTTCACCCAATGCCATTGGGAGGAGTACATGCAAATATTGACAGCGAGGATGTCGTTGACAAAGCTGGACGAACAAAAACAGTCAATAATGAGCATGGCGATCTAGCGTTTGCAGCAGCACTTCCATCCAGTGCGACATCTCCGTACACATCCGTTGTGACCACTATCATTAGCAACGCTACAATCAACACCAGCCATTTTGGCTTGGACAACAACGAACCGTTGCCTCGAACCATTCTAGTGTCTGAGAGGGGAAAGATGCTGGAAGGGATAACAACCTTGCGAATCATTTCGTTGGAGAAGGGTCTAGTCAAGATATTCTCAACCGAAGAACTAAGCCTAGAGCATCGAAACACGATGTTTGGAAGTTACCACATCACTGAATATGTGCAAGTTTGGGGCGGAGGGGTGAGTAGAGAACATAGCCGTCACGGTGGAGCGACTCCTAGTTTTGCCGGAGGACGCAACTCAGAATCGCTACCCTTCCTCCTGTATGACAGCTCGAAACATTTATCTAAAAGTGATGGTGCTGCTCTTTATTATGTTAATGCCATCGAGAGCTCTGTCGCTGCAATAGAAATATCTGCAATTGGTGCTAAGTCAGTGGCAAAGCTAGTTGCAAGAAGGCTTGGCCTCCTTCGTCCCGTCGCAGTTGATAGCACTCACGACGAACTGTAAACATGTGAATGTAGGAATAAGTTCCGTATTAATATGTACATTTATCTCACCAAGTCAAAGATGTCGGATTCCAGCTGCCCTCTTTCCTTCAAAATTGTATCGACCACTAACTCATCATGTTTCATCCTAATCTCCCTCTCCTCCAACACAATATCTTTGAGCTTATTGATTTCGGCCAAATGACTTTCAATTTGGGTTGCATCTCTCAAATCTAGTGCATCAATATCCTTTTTGATACACCCCAAAGATGCGACTCTAGCAGCCTGCAATTCAGCCAATCTGCTCGTGTATTCACCTGCGGCGGATTCAAATCGACGGATCAAACCCCCCTCTCGTTTGTCAGCTTTGGTCATTTCAAGGGCTAGTGCTGGTTGTAGCCTTTGTCTGCCTACTTCATCAATTGTATCAAAGTGTGTTCGTCGTGATTGGAAAAGTGTGACGTGATTATGATGATTCATTTGCGCTTCAAGAAGGTTTGCGCGTCTCTCAATCGATACTATATTTGGTAAACTGCCATCCTTCATATCGCTTTCCTGTTGCTGTTGTTGTTGCTGCTGCTGCTGCTGTAAATTATCAGCTCTCTTGTGGTCCATAATAGGCCTAACAAAGTCAGTCTCAATCTTCTGTAAACTTCGTATCATTGCCTCCTCCAAAGGCACATTAACAAAATCTTCCATGGTAGAAGCATGCTCCCTCCCCCGCTCAGCAGATTCTATAGCCAGTCTGGCGTGAAATAATGCCAGCCGCCCTTCTAAATCAGATATACGCGAGGAATATTCTGCCTGTCGTTTGAGTACATCAGATTCGAATCGGCGAATATTCGATTTGGGAGAAAGGAAATGAAATCGTTCCGGGTCATGAATTACTACATCTGTGGAGGTGGGAATGTACACTGTCATGGCCCCGTCATGATGAACATTTTCATCTGATGTTTGGTTTGCTAAAACCATTTGTTGTCGTGAATTTGCCATCGCTTGAAGAAGATTATCACCGTTGTGGTAGTGAGTGGATATGGAGCTGGCTTGCGGGCCGCAAGCTACATAATTTCGACATGGTGTACCGTCTTTACCTTAGATCGTGTCCGGATTTTTCTATTGTCCGCACTGTTTTTCCAGGGGTAAGGACGTGTCCGCATCCTTTTTCGCGGTAGTGTCCGCCCTCAACCGGACACTTTCTAGCACATTTTGCTGCGCTTTGGCAGATCCAACTCCCGGATCGGGGCTAGGCTCACGGCCCGGCCAACTCACGTGTGGATGACATTTTCGGTACTCAAACTGTCCACGTAGGAATCCGTAGAAATACATTGCGTATATTTTTCAAAATACACCCCTGAGAGGAAAACCCCGAACATTTTCGTGATCCCCATGCTTTTGCGAGTTAGAATATGCTGGGGGTTTTCCTCTCAGGACTTTGTGTGACGAATAATTAATGTAGTTAAATGGACTATAGATTTGTATAGATTCACAACTTTAAGGTCTTTGTGTGTGGAATCAGGTCTGCTTTGTGGCAAAAAAGGTTTTTTTTGTTCCCGCCATTTCTAATTTCATTTTCCTTCAGCATTTATCTGTCATTGCACATAGTAACCATGTCGTCATGCCGCACTACCGGCCCTTCGCCTAGCCGCAACAACGGCGGCGAAAGCATACGAGACTCAGGGAACGTTTCATCAACACCTAAGCTTCGGTCTAGGACGCAAATTGTAACCCCGGCAACTACCACAAATGAGCAAACGACGTCCTCAACGAAAGGCACAGGTGCACATCGACGCAGGTCGAAGAGGGGTTGCCAGTCATCTGAACGACTGACACCTCCTAAGTCATATTTTACTGACCGCCAAGGCAAAGTCACATGTTTGATGTTTGGTCTCGATCCCAGCAATGAGGCTCATAAGAGAGTGATTTGTGTTGGATGCATGAGATGTGTTGGCAACGCTATTGTGGTGCCGGATGTAGTAAGAAACAAAACAAATCATGAGCGTAATGGCAACCGAAAGTGTGAACAGCCTTGGCATATTGGCAATGAAGATCATAGAGAGGAACGGAAAGAAATTGTTCGTCGAGATTTCCTTGCATTATTCGACGTAGACGAGCCCGAAGTGTGTGCTGATGCAGACATCAACAACAAAAATAATTCGACTCAACCACCATCAAAACGCAGACGAGTACAAACAAAACAAAACGATGCAGTGATGGAAGATTCTTGGCAACTACCTCCGCCGCCTCCAATAATATTTGACGAGGGAGGTCATTTCACAAAAGACGCAATGGAAGTGATAAGAACACAATTATCATCATCCTACAAAAGCAATGATAATCCGCCTAATGAGGATGACATGAGAGTTGCCGGAATGCTGATGCTTTGGATATTTAAATACAGCAACAACGACAGTAAAGTATCGCCTATTTCAAACTTCACCATTTTTACATTGTGCAAAAGATCATGTGAAGAAGGAGACCAAGTCAAAACGGAAGAAGAAAACGAACAGTGGAGTCCAGAATTCTCGGCGCTGCGAAGAGGTTACTGATGTCGCATTGGTTGATAGTAATGTCGTGCTTGGTCCTTTGGCGACTAGCATCAATGACGAAGAGGCTCTCCACCAAGAACTAGTACTCACGGATGAAGTTGTTGCGGATGATGTTGCGGTAGTTAACAGTGACGGCAGCGATGATGATGCAGCCATAAAAGTGACAGAAAATGATACTATGATCAAAATTTGCAATCATCCTGGTTGTGGGAAAATGCGGCTTGCTATGGCATGGCGTATCCATCAATATGAGTGCCACGAAGTGGTTACCACCGATACCAACAGTGGTGAGGATATGAATGTTGATGGTTGATGCCAATTGGCAGGCTTAGTATATGTATAAATGTAATTGTGACTATGAGATGGTAGATTGTTGAATTAGTTGCATTTTAATTGGAGATATTCATCATGTAAGGCAGGTGGAAGAGAGACTCGTCATGGTTGTTAGCTAGAGAGATACCTTGGCTTGATGGAAAAAATGCTATCGCCAACATCGCTAAAATATCCAAAATGTAAGGCTGGTCGGGCCGTGGGCTACGTTGGGCACGGCTTTTCTGGGCACGGGTTGGGCACGCCCTATGATGTGACGATTCTGCCACGTCACCATACCACGCTCTCCCACCACCCCTTCTTTCCACCACAAGCCCCGCACACAGTCAAAGTTAGATACCCCAGTAACTACATCATAAGCCATAAAGTCACCGCGGCAACACCAACTAGCATAAATCATAGTCACTACAGCAAAACACTACCGCTCATTCCACTTTCGTCGTCAGATTTTTTCGTATTCTTGCCGCTGCTTCAATAATTGGTCATCTACGACCTATCGAATTTACACACAACATACCTTACAAACAAATCAATGTTGGTCGATTATTATGACCTACATCGATTCGAGTTGTTCCAGCAGAAGGTTCGCCGATACGGTGGCGAAGCAGCCGTCCGTCATGACTATAATATTTACAACAGAAAATACACTCCTCCACAATTGAAGGATCAAATGAAAAGCGGCAACTATTTACATAATCAGAACCTGAAATGGTGGCGGACAATAAACAAGAACAAACCTTCACCAAAAAAAATATCATTTTTGTCATCATCATTGCAATATGACTCCAAAAGAGACAACAAACGGAAGGCGATGGAACTTGACAATTCAACTGTTTCATTTCAGTTCAACAAAGTCACAGCAAAGAAGAAACGTAAAGCGGGGAAACACAAAGCACAACTCACCGCCAAACATTTAACTAACTCTCCTGCACCCCTCATTACACCACAATATGGGGACTTTGTTGAGGTTGAATTCTCCTCCAATTCAAGCGTTTATGTTCTTTATGCTCGCGCAGATAGCGAATGCCCCCTGCTTCGTGACATACATGAATGCTGCTATAAAGGAGCCGGAAATACTCTTGACAATTCTCTTGATGCTTTGCCCAAAAGAGCTTGGGAACAAGACAACCATGCTGGTGGGGGATATGCAGCATTTGGGATTGGATCCATGGATAAAAGACAAACTGGGCCCTTCTTTCTTATGAATCATCAATATGAAAAGGCAAAAGCTATTACTTCCTCTCTCTCTTCCATCTTTGGTAGAGTTGCGGCAGCCTTGCTGAACTACACACCTAATGTATTTAGGGAGAATGAAAAAATTAAGAGCATAAATGCAAACTTCTCTTTCCCACCAATTGGTTGCCAAGGTGCAGTTGGCTGGATGGCAAATCAAGTTGCGATTCGCCGCATAGGCAAGGGATGCCAGAAGAATGCAATGATAGAAGACAGTGTTGTGGCATTGCACGCTGACACCGGGGATTTGAGTACAATGCACCCGCTTGTATACATACCGCGCGGTGGTCCAGATGGAAGAGGTGGAATTACAGCAGATTCCCACTTGGTCATTGCGGAAAGCGAGACTGGTGGCAAATACATTCAAATCGAGACAAATGTGAGAGATACTGTCTGTATAGTGGTCTTCAATAGCGCACTGAATTTGCATGGGTTGGTCCAATCATCCCCTGAAGGTGAAACTGAAGATGCCTGGAGCACGAGGCTCATTCCATTCATTACAAAGCAAATGTATAACTTCATGTTAAAGAACAAATCTGCAGCGCCAATTGATAAGTTTAATGTTCTAAGAGTAAAGTAAAACACATCTTTTCCTACGCATATTTGCTCAAACATTGGTACCATACTGCCTCTGTAATGTGTGGAGAGAATTTTTTCTCTGAGAATGATCTATTCTATGTCATCTTCATTCCCAGGAATCACTGATTTTGATAGGGGATAAGCACCTATTGATTACCCCACCAATCACCCAACCAGTGAATTAGCAACTTTTGTTGCATAAAATGAAATAGTAAAGAAGAATGCTTGTGCTCAAGCCACAAAATTAAATCAGTTGTCTTTATCTTTACAGAATCATTTTCCATGAAGAAACACGTAATGGCTATTACTTTGTCCTTCTCTTGCCCATAGTGCAACTGTATTATGATCGAAATACATGGGTTGACAATCTTTCATGGCCAATCCCCTTAGAATGATATTCGCCTTGTATACCACACTGTTCAAAACAAACACCTTTCCAACAACTTGAATCCCAATCGCATCCTTTGCAACACAAGGATCAACATCAGCTGTTGATTTTGTTTCGTCCAAAACCGAAACAGTCTCAATCAATCCCCAAGTTGATTTCACTAATCTTTTCCCAATCTGCTTTGCAGCTGCGCAATTTGCCTTGTTGTGTCCAATACCCTTACAAAGATCACAAGTTGAAATGTGACGTTTTGCCGTAACCACTGCTTCCACTCCGCTTATCTTTCTTTTCATGCAAGTTCCACCTTCGCCCCGTTTCCTTGTAGAAGGAAGGATGCCTTGAGGGTTGTTGATGTTATTCTTACCATCCGCAACTGTAAGATCAAGGTACGACGCAGCTGCTCCTTTTAATTCTTCTTCCCCGACATTTTGAATATTAGCAATCATGTAATTCACAACTGGCAAAAGCTTCTGGTATGTTTCGTTGCTGCGCGATGCAGTACTGGCAAGCTGTTTGAATTTGTCCAACAGAATATTGTGCATTTGAGTCGAATTCAAACGTTTCGCTTTCTTTGCTGTATAACGTTTTGCAATCAATGGGTTGGCAACAAGATCTGACACAAATTCCCCTACACCTTCACCGCCAGCAACTTGTACATTATCTGTTGCATTAGTATGCAGCTCAACTGCACCAACGACTCCCTTCTCATCTGGCAGATCAAAATCTACTTCTTCCTTTAAACCTCTATGCAACATTAGCAGGTTATCAATGCTGTCTTTACTCCCGGCAGAAATCTCATTTGCTAAGTCTTCGTTATGAAGATAGTCAGTCCATTGACCTATCTCCTCCTTAGAGCACTCATTTGGTTTCCAATTTTTTATGGGCTCATCATTTAGAAGTCTGTAACGCAAATTGGTAGCCTCTTCCAGTGTTGCATCCAGAAATCCTGATTGAATCAACCAACTTTTGACATCATCAGTGCCATATCTACGCGCTTTCACTTCTTTACGTAGGTGCGCTAAAGCATAGTCAGGATATGTTCTCCCTGCTCTCTTCCGTAATGCGAAAATCATCTCCTGGTCATCTCCACCATTACAACCGTTTGTATGCTCTAGAGAGACAGATGTTATACGGACAATTTCATCATTACGGCATGCGTCATTAGGCATTCTTTCACGTGCAGCACTGATGTGCCACTCACAGCCAGTCTTCAGAGACTGACGAGTTGGCCGGGCACCCTTGATCCCTTCTTTCTTTTGTGACTTGTGGGTTCCTGATCTAGGACAGGTGTATCGATAGCTAATGTAATTATCTGCTTGCGTTCTTTTGTTTTCTGTCTTTTTTTGTTTAGGAAACATCCGCACAGTCACGCAATAATCTTCCACTGCTTGTTTGAAGAGTTGTTCCGATGGAAACACATCGTTGTTGTTAAAAGGTGCAGTGGCAGTGGAGGTATTAGTGGATGTATTGGTGGCCAAATCTAATTCTGCCTCTTCAGTTGGTGAAGTTGTTGTGGTTGTGTTGGTGGGCATATCAATGGTGCCAGTCAGACCGTTTTGCATCGTCATATCAAGAGGTTCGCTTGGGTTTTGTTGAGGAATTAGATGTTGCTGTTGCTGTTGGTTTTGAAAAAGCGATGCTTGATTGAGAAAAGGTGCAGGTGGTCGAAAATTGATGGGAAAAAGATGCTGAAGCTGATGATGATTATAACTTGGCCACTGATTGTTGGAAGATGGCAGAGGAGGAAACAAAGTGGCGAAGTTGCTGTTGTAATGTGGCATTACGCTATGAGCAGCGCCTGTGTCATGCGGATGTTGCATGTTTGTGGAGGTGGAGGTTGACAAACACGCACCAGAGGAAGAAGCAGGACCAGGATTACCAGGATTCATTAGTAGATTGGTGCTTGGTGACGACCTCCTGCCACTGTTATCGTTGTTAATATCCTGAGAATGTGCGGATTGCATGATGTATTAATGACACTGGTAACACTTAGCTTACTTTATTTTTGTCATTGGCCGCGCTGCAGCAACATAAAGAGAGAGAGAGAGAGAGAGAGAGAGAGAGAGAGAGAGAGAGAGAGAGAGAGAGCGCGCCTCTTGTTGAAAGATAATTCTGCCTTTTAGGGTTAATGGAGAGAGCGTGGTATGGTGACGTGGCAGAATCGTCACATCATAGGGCGTGCCCAACCCGTGCCCAGAAAAGCCGTGCCCAACGTAGCCCCTAACACACCGACCATGAGACCTGAGAATTCTTGTCCCAAAAAAAAACATTTTTGCCCCGGATCCAAAAACTCAAAAAATCACAGAACACGATGACGCTATCGATGCATTGACAATACCTCTAACACCGTCGCAAAACCATCTATAGACTCATAAGCATAGATCCTAGACCTATTTTCAACACTGATTCGAATGGTGTTGTCCGTGACTAGCGATATCCAACGTGTATTGAATGACGTATCGACCCTTACATCAGCGGCACTTTTTCACCCTCCAAACCGACATATCGATTTGTAACCGTCGATACAGAACGATATCACTGCAAATAACACCATGGTGTGTTACCTAGTAGGGGGCGGTGATTGGAGGATATTTAATGACACTGCACTCGTGGTCTAACATAATATAGGCCAAGAGAGGTTCAATTAAATCTCCCATTAGACTCTGCAATCTCAGGGGTCAACAATGTTCATTCATTCCAGTAAATCAAATAAGTGGCGGAGAAACATTACCCTGATATGTTCCTTTGGTCATGCACCTCATTAAATGTCTACTCTAGAGATGATAAACAATTTACATTACATGTGCTTCCCAGCAATTATTACTTAATCAATCAAGTAAGAGTTGCTCTACGGAAATCCAGTAATAAAGAAAGATGTTGTAGCTGCCAATTCGATTACCACCAGATCATGTTTAGTGCACCTCTTTCCGTCATTCGACTGCTTGGTTTTGGGTTGCGTTCATTTCCTCCAGTCGTACAAGTCGTTACAATTGTATGATCGTAGGAATAATTGCACACCAACACGTCCATCTCCACTTGTATCTTAAGCCTATACACCCCTAACAGGATCATTGATTGTTTTGTTTTCGCAGAATTCATATAAAAGCTTTCCTCACAATCTCTCTTCCAATTCACAAGACTCGGGCAGCCTCGCCCATATTACCCAGCACGGATATTATTACCACAACGAAGTATTAGCACCATCTTGAAGATGTGGAAAATGGGAACGAAGACGACTTTGAAATGATAGATAGTGCATTTGGCATCATTGACGACGAGGACGAAGGCAATGCGCAGTTGGATTAGATTAATTTAAGTATTTGTTGTTAGACGTTTACTAAGAAACGCTTGAAAGTGTCCGGATTCTAGAATGTGTCCGTGCATCCACGCAGGGGGGTGAACATGTCCGGACTGCAATAGTGGGGTTATGTACACGGACACGATCTAAGGTATAGACGGTATGTCCTGGATGTATGGCCAGCTAACAGTACATGAGATCTGTTACATTTTATCTACAAAACTCAATCCACGCCATATCTATCCAGGCGCGCGAGGTTATCTATCCAGTCATTGAAGCTCCAGTGGCGTCGATAAAATTCATTGAGTCAAAATATAGAAGTGTCATAAGTTAAGATCTTTACAAGCATTAGTTAGTACAAGGTGGTGCATGACCATACTTGCAGTGATAATCTTCAAACCTCAACCATTAGGATCTCACCAATACTTCTAAGCACGCTCCAGGTACTCTCCTTTTTCAGTATCCACTTTAATCTTCGAACCTTGTTCAACGAATCCAGGTACATTCACGGTAGCACCACAATCTAACACGGCAGGCTTGAAATCTTGCTTCACATTCGGCTCTGTCTCCACAACCTCATACACATACGGGCTAGGCGTGCGAACCTCAATCACTTCATCCTTGAAAAATATGAGATCACATTCCATCCCCTCTGCAATCCATTTCTTCTGATCTTCCACGATCTTTGACTCTACCATAACTACCTCAAATGATTCTGAATCCATAAAGAAGTAGTTACCATCTTCATCATTGTAAGAGTATTGACTCGGCTTCCTAAGAACTTCTGCCGTTTCAAACTTCTCTCCAGCTGTGAAAAGGGTAATCAACGCACATATACGCAACAACAAGATGAGATAGATGCTGACGAAATGAGCAATGATACTGACAACAATAACGAAAGCTTTACACCAAAGACAATTGTCACCTACAACGGTATGTGTTCTCAATGGTTGTGCCTCGTTTCAAGTTCTTGAATTTGATGGTTGTTTTGGCAGCACCGCGAGCTTGTTTCATAATGGAGAAGTTGAGGACCTTGTATGGTTCGCCGTCGAGTTCGATGGTCAATCCATTTTTGATTTCGGATGTGTCGACGGCAACATTTAGAGCAGATGACGAGCGTTGGGTGAAGATGGTTGGTGCAAAGGCTACGGATGTTCCGATAAAGGATGCGAAAATGGCGAGCTTCATGGTTGTTGTTGTTGTGTATTATAGATAGAAATAATGCATTCGATGCAACTATAGTGTTCTTCGTCCTTAATGCTTTCCAATGGAATGGATGGATGCAAAGCTGAGGACGTCGAGGAGAGTTGCATTATGCGAAACGTCAGCCTCCTCTGCTCCTTTTCCCTCCGTGGCTATCAACGTCATATATACTCGCTAGAGAGCGGAGGCATCATCAAAAACATTATTTCCTACATGGTTAGTTCCGTAATCTAGAGATGTTTTCCACTCAGATTATTGTGAGTACATAGTACCATAAGTACGACGAGTTTGACGGAACATGGAACTGGAACTTTGATTTCTCTCCGTTCTCGGTTCTCGGTTCTCGTTGTTAGTATCCTCGATCTCCCTACTTCCAATCGATGTGAGGCTAGCTAACAGTACACAGCAGAGCTGGTACGTACCATCTACGGTACTCGATCACACGCTATCTATCCAGGCGAGGTTGATCCAGTCAATCAAGCTCCATTTGCAGTTGAAAGAAATCATTGAGCCAAAATATAAGTGCAAGACATATGTTAAGATCTTTACAAACATCTACAGTCTTCTTTTACGCAGAAACGTTGAACACTCCACCAGCTGGTACTCCATTAGGAACTGTAATTACCAGCATCTGATTCGTATGCGGATGCTGAACTTGAATCTGTTGACCAGCTACAATCCCAGCTGGAACTTGAACCTGGAATGTACTCGGCTGGACATATGGCTGTGCTGCAACCACTGGTGAGTACGGTTGAGCAGGAGTGGGAGCGTATGATGGCTGATCTACATTGCCCAAATGCACTTCTTCTTCAGAAAAATCTTTCTTTGGGTCATTCAACATCTTGTTCGACAAAATCTCATGAACTAGCCAGATATTATCCTTTTGACCTTTGGCAAGTTCTTGTTTGATGTCTTCATCGGCCGTGTACACCTTGACCTCAGGTCCACTAAGCAAGTGTCCCTCTGTTTCGATCTTGAAGGCTGTGTTGTACATGAGCGGGAAGCTTCTGTAATCGACAGATTTCCCCGTGATACCTTTCTTGTCAATGACGATGATTCTTTTGGTAGTTACGATGAAAGAGTCCCTTCCAGCTTTGAAGGCAGCCTCGACTGATTCATCTTCCTGCAACAGAGCAGGAGAAGAACGAAGTTGAGACGTCAACTCAACGGGATCTTTCATGTGAGCATCGTCTAGATAGCCGAGAATTTTAGTCATAGCCCCTGTCTTCGAGGGCTCAAACGCTTGCGCATTCTTCAACGCAGAGCTTCCATCCGCATTTCCAATAATGAAGTGTGCAATGAAGCTTTGAATAGCGAAAATATCTGCCTTGCCCTTCCTCAGATCTTGCTTCACTTTGTTATCCCAGTAGCCCTTGAACCAGACACGCAGCTCCATATCACGGTCAAGTTGACCAGCGCTCTCAACCGACCAAACACGAATACTGTCCAATGGAACTGACATGTACTCTTCCTTCTTTCCAGTGAACCCTTGAACGTCTATGACAAAAAGCCTTTTGTTGGTTAGATAGATGCTGTCTCGTCCTGCTTTGAAAGCATACGCAACATGCTCATCATGCTGAAGTAAGCCAGCTTCGTGGAACTTGTCATCACATGCATTAGGATCAATCGCAGAAGCATTGTCACCAATCCAATCTAGCAAGTTCGTGCCAGTGTCCGGAGATGAAGGTATCAAAAGCTCGGAGCTGACAGGTGAAGTGTATGGTTTAAGTTGGTGACCGTTCACACGCATAACCCTTTCAGATAGATATCTGTGCACAACAAAGATGTCCACCTTATCTTTCTGAAAATCAATTTCTATACAACTCCTTCGTGGCTCGGGGGGAGGTGGTGGATCGTCTTCATTGGTACGTCGCGGATAATAAACATCGTCAAAATCAAGCCAAAGGCACATCTCAGAATCTTTATCGATAAATGAGCCAGCAGAACGCACACTGAAGGTAGTGATGGTTCTCCAAGGTACCGAAATAAATTCAACCTTCTTCCCGATGCCAAACAACCCCTGCTTGTCAACAAAGATGACCCTCTTGGTGGTGAAAAGGATCATGTCACGACGGCCCTTGAACGCAAGCTCTACAGCTTCACATGACTGGAGAATGAATTTAAATTGTTCCTCTGCCTCGCGTGGATCCACCATTCTGTTATCGTCTCCAAGCCATGCCAAAACGCTGCCTGAGCCAGTGTCCTGATGACCAGTCATGGCACCGCCGTGCGCAGAAGGTGCCATTGTATCGGGACCTAGTAGTTTATCGGAAATAAACTGCAAAGCGTGTGGGTGAGTGGAAATTGTCAAAAGTAGTAAAGACACCGATGGAATAATAGTGTGATCTTACCTTCTGGACGGCAAATATGTCAGCTTGGCCATCACGAAAATCAATTTTCATCCTGGTGCGTTCATTTCTGGGGTATCCCTCGGCGTGACATTCCTTAGCAGGCAGATTAAAGTATAGAGTCAGTTCACTATCTCTATCAAGAATGTTTCCAGCTGTCTCAATCGAGAAGCCTCTAATACTCGGCCATAAAATTGTTAGGTATTCAATCTTCTTGCCTGTCATTCCTTGAACGTCAATCTTTAGCACGCGCATGCTCGTGAAGACAATAGAATCCCTGCCGCACTTGAAGGCCAGTTCCACTTTCTCCTCAGGGAGGAAGTACACTGGGCTTCAGGCGAGATTCCAGTTCATGCTTATCAATTTGCATGTAGTTAGATCCAAGGAGGTCAAAGATTCCAGTGCTTGCATCGCCACTGCCACCATTGCCATATCCACCATCTGAAACGTATTCCTCACCGGCACCTTTGCCCTGCATGACAACAGAACTCAAAAATCGATGAATTGCTAGCACGTCGACATTCTTGTTAAAATCAATAGAGACCGTACCAATACCCCTTGCAGTAGACCTTCATTTCAGCTGTCTGTATCAAAAGATCCACACGTCTCAAAAGAAAAGGCACGCACAGATGTGTACGGCACGGTTTTATAGCCGATCTGCTTTCCTGTCATGCCCATCTTGTCTTTAATCAACAGACGCTTGGTAGTGAGCATGTAATGATCACGACCGGATCCTCCAAGAGATTTAAATGCGAAGACGATGCGCTCATCTGGTTGAAGGAGCTTTTCGGGGTACTTTTCACGCACTTTCTTCTCGTATTCGGCTGCATCAATCTGGGCAGCGTTGTTGCCGACTATGTCAATGATCCCCATGTTGATTTGTTGTTGTAGTTGCTGTTGTAGTTGTTCTTTTCTAACCGTTTTATGCAACTTCGATTTGCCAAGAGTATCTTGCTGCTTCTATAATAAGAAACAATGATAAGAAACAATGAATTGAAACAGCAGAATGATCGTATGAATCGAACGTGAAAATACGAGAGTGAACCACGGACGTGACCGTGGACATTTTGCTCTTGCTTCTTCTTTGTTCTTGCTTCCTGCTTTGTTCTTGGCGCGCGCGTTGGATCTTGGATCTATCTTGGATCTTTGGCGATCGAAAGCCTTCCCGCCATTTCAGAAACAAAAGATACAAAGATTTGTGTGAGTGATAGTGATAGATAGATACAACAATGGCCTATGTAGAGATAGAGTCTCGAAGGGAAAAGACACAAAAGAAGAAGACCCCGGGTGGGACTGATCACCGCCGCAGAAGTAGCAAACACCAAAAACTCCTCCCAAAGTCTCCCCCAGAGATGATCTCTGTCAATCAGAACGGAAAGGAGGGCGGCGATACTGTAGATGATGAGTAGTTGACCTCATTGTTGTGGTCTATTTTCGGAATTGATGGGACAGTTGCGATGCAAGAAGGTGATACAATCATTTTCCGCCCCACAGGTCCGGATAGAAATATGCTAATGCGTGACATGGTATTATACACAAAAGGTGAAATCACCAACAATAAACTGAAAGAGAAATTGGATCGTTGGTGTACTAGACGCTAGTGTGACATTTTAGAGAGATGGCTACCTGATGAAAAAGATCTGAAAAACGAGGAAGATGACAGAGCGTTTACTGAAAGCCTTGAAGAAGAAGTGGATGAGATTGATCAGTTTTGATTATCGCGACCAAGTTCAGAAAGGAGGATTGATCAATTATGATTATCCCAAAAAGAGAGGAAACAATGCAGCAGTGAAGGGTACTCAAACAAAGCTTTGATAGTGTGCAGAAAGCATAGAGCCAATGTCAAACTATGCAGCGTTGTTTGATGCACAAACCTGCGTAGAAAAGGAGGAGTGTGCAGAAAGCATGGGCGGCAAAGGTCAAACTATGCAGATGTAGATGTATGCTGAAGATAAGGTAGAGAGGCAAATATCTGATTTGGATTGCTTTGCTGAGAAAACAGGAAAGCAAAGCGTAGTATTGAAATCTAATGAATTTTGTTACAATATCATGAAGCGACTTCTCTTCTCGATCTATCTACTATCGCTTGGTCAGCACTGTGCTCCTAGGTGCAAGAGCAAGACGCAAGGTGTAATGAGTTGATACATCCACTAACTCCGCATCATTTTGTGTATGGTTCCAACTTCAATTCAAAAACAACACTCATTCTCTACATAATGGTACATTCACGACGCCCACGACCATACCCTCCACCTCCATAACCAAAGCCACCACCATAACTATCATCTGAGTCATATCGCAAATGATAGTCACGTGTTCTCCTCTCAGGTGTACCATCAAAGCGACGATCGATAGCACGCCTCATACGATGCACCTTTTTGGTTGTAGGTAGACTCTTCCACTCCGATGCCCTATTGTTCACATAATGAGCAAGCTTCGTTCCACTTGGTACATGTTTACCGTCTCTTTGATCGGTTGTACCAATGTCATACTTTTCATCATCCTGATCGTAAAGATATCCTGGAAGTTCGATCATTTCCGCCTTATCCATGTTGTCATGTGCATCTTTGATACATTGCAACAACAACCCTTCATCCACATTGTCTAGATTGGAATGCACACGTAACAATGCTACCCAAACATAACTCCAGACATCGTAGGGGTACGAAGGCGTAGCCTTGTAAACTCTCTCCTCCTCACCCCAAGGCAATTCGAGCTCAAACTCCTTATCCGAATCACTCATATCATCCTCCCAGCAGCATCGGCATGGACATGCAAGCAGGTCATAAAATGAGTCAGACACAATCTTGAGCACCTCATTGCACTGAAGCAACGCAGCCTGTTTGCCTACACCGATGTCCAACACGGCTTGAAGAGGCTCTTGAATCGCCTCGAACCACTCCCCCTTTGTCTCCTGCTGTTCCTCGTATCCATCGTGCCAGTCATCGTCTACCTGCTTGGCCAGTTTTTTGACTATTTGCTTGAGTTCCTTTTTGATTGGCGCGGATTTGATGCTGTTGAATTCAGCTTGGGTGAGGCCGAGAGATTTGGCTGTTACTGCCTTTTTGCGAGGTTTCTTGTTGGTTGGTTTGTCTGTCGCTGTCGCTGCCGCAGCAGCTACTTCAGTGTTTACGTTGGGTGCTGCTGGAGACAGTCCTCTCTTCTTTGTGTTGGTGCTCATGATGATAATATATACGTTGTCTAGCTGAAAAATGACATTGTGAGCGTATCAGTACTTCGGCTTCGGTTCATGTTTCATGTGAGATGATGAGGCGCGCTAAAAAAATGGCGCAAAAACATCACAGATCACGCACAGTGAGCATATGCGCGCTAAAAAATGGCATCTTTTTCTTGCCGGTTGCCGGCCATCACGACCACCCATCCAAGCTATCGCACGTCGCCATCATAACAGCAGTCAAGACAAAGATCTCATATCGGAGAGAAATCAAATCAAGCATGCCTATGCTCAAGTCGCCACGCACCATGATAACCGCTGCGGCGGCAGCAGTAGTCGCTGCCAGCATCTCCTCCTCATCACCCACTGAAGCGTTTTCATTCACATCACAAACATCATCACGACACAGAACATCATCATCATCCGCCCTACACGGAGGAGTAGGAGTGGCCAACACCTATTCATGGAAAGAAGAACAATTCGAAATAGAAGTGACCATTCCAGTCCCACCGAAAACTTCAGCGAAGGATGTCAAGTTCAAGTGCTCCTCGGAAGGGATTGATCTGCGTCTCAACAACAACGATAATGAAGAAGAAGGAGGAGGAGGAGGAAAGATACTCTTGGATGGGACACGTAAAATGAGAGGAAAGATTTGTGTTGATGGTACATTTTGGTCTATAGCAGATGCAGATACACCCACCACCACCTCCTCTTCTTTTTCCAAAGTAGTAGATGGTGAACAAGGCAACCCAAGAGAAATTACAATCACAATAGAAAAACACTTTGTCCCAGCATCGACAGTTGGTGGTCAACAAACATTTGATGCCGTCACTGACTTTGACTGGGGTGGAGTCTACCCCAATGATGAAGAGGAGGTTACGCATCGTGAGTATGATGAGCCAGAGGAATTAGATGTAAGAGAATATGCTGCCAAATTGGGTGTGGATATTGACAACCTTGACATGAGTAAAGTTGATAAAACGATGTTTGGTGCGGGTCTTTCTGGTGAAACTACGAATAATCCATTGGATGCAGAAGAGGGTCAGGGCAATACAAATGATAAGAAGGAGAAAAAGGGATTACATTTTGATATTGAACAGGCAACACTTGATCAATTAACGAGGAGTGGCCTAGCCAAAGAGATTGTCCAACAGGGAGACGGGACAGAGTATAGTTTGGATGACGAAACTGAATTTTCCATGCTTGGAAAAGATGTCTTGGCAGAAGAGTTACGAGAGGCGGGTATTGTTACAGGACGAAGTCGTCGCCCTCCTGTGGGTAGTACTACTGTTCCGGATGTATGGCAAGACTCATCAGTTCCGGTGGAAGAAGTTCCTGGTTACCAAAAAACGTATGATGCGGCGGATGATGGAGGGATTATTGTTGGAGACATTGTTGAAACAGAGGTAGTTGCAGAAGACGACGATTCTGGTAACGACAGTGATGATGATGATGATGAGAGCGTTGAACTACCCGAAGGTGAATTGAAGAGCGCTTCGGTTGGTGATGAACAGAAAGAAGAAAAAGAAGTAGTAGTAGCAGCAAATTCAAATGAGACTGATCCAATTGACAAGCTCACTGTTGCAAAGCTGAAAGAAATACTAAAAGCTCAGGGACTCAAACAGAGTGGCACGAAGCAAATACTGAGAGACCGGTTGCGCAACCACGTTGACACTTTGCTACAGCAGGAAGAGTAAATAGAAGTAATATGACAGTATATAAATGCCGTTTGCTAGTAGTTAGCAGTGATATTTCTGATAAGACCTTCGGCTTCCTTTAGTCTTCGCCCAAGAGTTGGTTGTAAAACGAATCTGGTTCATTAAAATCGCTATCCTTTTCACCATCATCACTGACAAGGCTTGCATACGCGAGCTCGGCAGAGACATTGCTGCTTTGAATTGTGTTCCCAAATAACGAAGATGCGCCACCATTCAATGGAATCCCAGCAATAACCGATGAGTCATTCCCATTTCCTTGAGTAGATGTACTCCCAAGCAATGTACTCAATGGATCATCAGCCGACGTTGCATTAGCAGCAGAGCTGTTGTTCCAAGGATCGAGGGGCACCGCGACTGCTTGAAAAAGATTGGATTCTGTAAGTGCAGGCTTGGGTGTCTCATTCGTGATCGGTGGCTCATCGCTCAAGATCCCGTCCAGGAAATTGCTAATATTGAAATCGTTGCCTGTTCCCAACAGATCCTTAACATCTTCCTTCGATTGAGACTCATGCATGAGCGGCGGTGGCGTTGAGTTCGCATGACGCATATCCAAAAACGACATGATGTCCTCGTTACTTGTCCTGGTGGGCGACGGAGGTGCAACTGGCATCCCACCAAGAGAAAACCCATCATTAAATGAGAGAGCCGGTGGGGGCAAGTGAATTGAAGCCGATTCGGGAAGACTTAATCCAACACTGGGACTAGAGAGCGATCTTGTCGGGGAAGGCATTGCTGGTGAAGCTTGGGGGGACAAAGTCTGGGGGAATGAGTTGGATAAAGCTGGCTGCTCGTTGAATCCGGGAGGTGCCAAGAGACCAGGAGGTGGTCTCATGTTTGGAGCAGCAGCAGATGCAGTTGATGAAAGAGGTGGAAAGTCTTCGCCGGTGGCATTGTTTGGTTTGGTTTTAACAGCTCCTGCAGATTGCTTGGTATTTTTTGTGGCCTTCGTTTTCTTCTTTCCTTCTTTTGGCTTTGGTTGTTCCGCTACCTTTATTGAATCGTTTGACGTCTTGCTTTGCCTAGCTTGCTTGACTTTTCCACTGGATAAATCATTGGATGGATTCGTCTCACTTTTAACCTTCGTGTCAGCCTTATCGATAGATTTACGCTTGATTTTCTTAGATAGCACTTCTTCCTTCACAGCTTCCTGCTTTGAGATTGCACGGTCTTTCTTTGTTGATTTCACATCATTCTGTTGTTTTTGCTTTGATTTTGTATCCAATGGTTTCTTGGAAGTTACTGTTCTAGCATCAACCTTTCCAGAAACTTTCGGTTTCGCACTTTCGACAACTTTACTCTGATATGTAGAGGTAGAGGTCTTCTTTGATGGGCTGGACACTGTCGCTGTAACACTACTCTTGACCTTCGATTCGATAGTTGCAGATTGCTTCGTGTGTTGGTCACTTTTTGGTTTGGTTTTCTTCCCGGTTGCAGAGCTGGCCTTAACCCAATCAGTTGAATCAACTATCCTGCTTTGAGGCGCTCTATCCTGTGGAAGTGGAGCAAAGTCTACTTTTTTCGTCTTCACGATTGCTGAGTTGCCATTGAGTGACTTAGCGGACTCTTTTTCTGTGGCAAGCGGTGGTGGTGCAGCATCTGCTAAAGCCTTTTGCAGTTTTTGGTGCTTTGTATACAGCTCACGAGTTCTGCTCATCATACTAGACGTTCGAGGAATGTCACATCTTCCAATGCGACGGCTAAAAGCAGTTCGCCAGCACAGCCCACCAGGCAGCACAATATCACCGTCCGATTTGATTTTAGCCTCTTGTACCGTTTTGTGCTTCTTAAAGATGGAATCACTGAACGTGTTGTGAACTCCAGCGTTGGCACCCTTATCACGTCGGAAATTCCCATCAGATGACACACAGTGTGACGGGAGGACGCCTTCCTTCCTGTATCGACTCAGAAGTACGTGTTTCGTTTGTTCCTTCCCAATGGCAATAAGATCCGACGATGCTGGATCGGCTCGTGCAAGGCATCTGCAAGTTGCATTCCAGCTCGAACATGTATCAGATCCTTCAGGAGGGAAATCTGCCCAGTACATGAGGTCTATGGACATCAATAATAATATCAAAATCAATGCAGCCACGAGATATGAAACTTGGATCGGCCGATTCGGTATTTTGGGATTACCATTAGCATCAGTGATCCTGGTAAGTCCTAAGGATAGCACATCGCGCATCAAAGATGGAAGAGTGAATGACACTGACTTTGTCCAGAAACTGGCGTCTGGAGAAGAAAATGGAATGCAGCGAGAGAGTTGATGGCCATTCATGTCAAATCCAACGATGAGCTCAACATTTTCGCTGCGAAATGCTTGTTGTCTATTCCTCTTACTATCCACTGCAAAGATGATAGAAGCATAAGATGTCATGAAAGAACAGTCAGGGCGATGCTCCACGTAAAATGTCTTGTTCTCGTTTGGTAAGAGCTCAAAGCCGTCTTCAAGTGGTTTCTCTTGTTCCTGACTAGGCTTCCCGGAAGCTTTGATCAAATGCTTCACAGTATTCCACAACGTAAAGGAGGGTTCGTCGTTACACCCAAGAAGAGAAAAACCACGAGAGGAACATTGTGACGATCTTTTCCAGTCGGACCAAAATGAAACCAGACCATCATGCCGAAACGAAAAAGATGGGTGTTTTTTCTTGTGAGTAAAATGCTCAACTTCACTCGATGCCATTGACACACTAGCGATTTTCACAGGGAAATCTCCTTGGTTTAATAACACGAAAGACTTCACAATTGAATCCCTTTCTGTTGATGATGAACCAGAAAATACTAATGCAGACCGGCCGAAGCGATATTCCACGTCACCACCTTCACCTATGGTGTCGTCATCTACGAACACAAGATTTTCCCATCCCCCCCTACCATGAAGCTTCACCTCTTCAATACCTGTCAAACTATTCTCAATGTACAAAGAGCCACTGAAGTCACTCCGACTTGAGGGGCGAAATCTAACAGGTCCTAATGTCCCTGTACTGTGAGGAGGGAGAATGACTTCGTTCAAACTAGTTCGACCCAGGGAGAATGGCGGTGGATCGGACAAACCAAGCACTTGATGTGGAGTAGACTTTTCCCCCTGCTCTAAAGATGCTTTGTCGTGTGGTTGCCCAAATAGCTCGCTGTCATTTCCGCTTGCCGCACCAACAGCGCTGTAAAGCTTCTCTTCCACGGTGCTGTCTACCTCATTGCTAATAGAACATCGACTTCCGCACCCTAAAACAAACGAAGACATAGTATGAAGGGCTGGATTCAAAAGACTGACAAAAGCGCCAGCTCCGGACTTGATCGTGACGTTGTGAGTTGCAGAAATGAGGTTTCCAATATTATCAGACATCCAATAACTGCCACCAGTCCACCAGGGGTGATAATCGCTGGGAGATGATTGTACAAATACGTTGTTACCCATATCATCTTCTTCATTTTCACCAGAAATCTCGGCGGCGGTTAATCGTACACGTACATTCATTCCCGTTGGATTTCTTAGGAGAACATTCTGATATGTCGTTTCACCCACGTGAGTAGTATCAAACTTGAGAAGGTTGGATTCATCCTTAGAGCCACCTGCAAATAACTTCGGGATGTCGAGAGTGCTGCGCAATAACACAGACGGCATTGGTAAAGTCAAAAGAGTATTCTCACTGAGTGAAATTTCTCCATTGCCCTGGCCTTCGTCTATTGAAGGTGTCTCCGAGCTCGATCCAGGCGAATCGTATAAAGTCTTTGCACTTATATCACCTGTGACAACGTTTAGCCCTGACGACACAACCTCATTCCATGCTGAACGAGCAGCATCAAACATTTTGACACGCCCTGGTTTGATGTTCTCTTCAGAACCATCAGATAATGCGTAGCGGGAAGATAGAAAAGCGACCGCGTCACGAATGGTTGTGATGGCCCGGCTTTTCACTGATTTGATATGTGATTCGTTAAATTTGCGAAAAGGCTCCTCTGGTAGTCCACAACCTGATGGTTGGACATGATCTCTCCTCTCAAGCCATTCGAGAGCGCATGCATAGAAACTATTGTCCTTAGAAGGATGAGAACACGAAATTACCGAATAAACAGTACCAAAAGTGCTCAATGATGATGATGATTGTTCTGATAAATTCTTCTCCTTTCGACCTTTGATGGGGATTTGTGTTCCTGCTCCTGTTTCATTGAGACGAGGATGAAAGACAACAGAAAACCATTTGTTACAGCTTTTGACCTCACTGAGAATAATGTCATGAGAGAAGGTACTCTCGATGGAAAGTTGTATGCCACTCCTATCTGTATCGAGCTTTTTGACCGTTGTGTCACGCAAAGTGCTTGGGACCTCCACTATAAGGGGTTCGCCTGGTGCCAATGATTTGGAATTGTTGTATGCCGATGTCATGTCTGAGGTCTTATCTTCATCTGTACCATCCGTGGCAGCCACACAAGCGGTGTCTGCCCAACATCTCATTCCCTTTGGACATTCTAAAGGTGAACCCGTTGGACATTGAATAGAACAGTTTTTGCCTGCATCTTCGTAGCTCCAGCCACAGTAGAACATATTTTCGACATGAGAAGGCTTCAATTCTAACTGACCAGAGAGCGCGCGATATGTAATGACAATGGGCATATTTTGTTCATAATTTGTTTCAAGGATCAATCCAGTGCTAACAAATGGGGTCACATCATTCTTCAGAACTGACCGGTCCTGTATTCTCACAGCAACCTCGAAGCGTGCAATACCAGAAGCTGGAATAGATATCGTCTCGCTTGCGGACTGTTTGCTGGTGAAACTCTCTTCAAATGATCCATCTGTTGACAAAAGAAACCCACTACCACACTTCATTTCCTGGATTTCCGAAATGTTTCCTAAAAACGTAACGTTTGATGCCGCTTGGATGACTTGCTGGCGATAGAACCATGAGTCCTCTCCTCCTTTCGCTCTGTCGCTCAAGGAAATGTCAGCTTTGTGCTGTAGTTTCGAAAAAACGTCATGTGCGAACGTCGAATGTTGCAAAAATTGTTTCCAAGCACCATTTCCATTCGCTTCGTTCAGTATATCGGGCATATAAATGGGAACATGGCCAATAGATACTGTCATATTTCCCATAACAGACGTAGTTGCATTGATTTCGACAGGTAGCGGATTCAAATTAGTCAAATAGAAAGAGCGCTTTACTACGCTTCCGGCGCTCACAGGACCAAACTCCATAACAATTGGCTTCATATAGGAACAACTTCGCGAGGGAGAAGAAGTTAGGGAACAGAAGTATTGCTCCAATCCTCTCATCTGCCCACAAGGCCGAGGCCATGAAACACGTCCCTTGCGCATATCACTCAAAGCACCGCGTAGCACACCACCCTCTGGTGTAAGCGCTGACCATTGATTCATGCAGGCCATTCCATCTGTTTGGCCATCCTCAAAGCACGGAGGAGAGGCACGGGAGCTGTCGGGCCGTTCAATTTCTGCAATTAAATTGCCCGTGTAAACCACCAATGGTAACGACTGATTTCCAACTATATCAGTTTCAAAAGTAAGAATGCATTGCGAGGGAGTGAATCCCATATTATAGTCAGCTTGAATGTGATATCGTACCGTCAAACCCTCCCACTTTCCCCCTTCCGCTGCAGTTTTGCGAATATTTTTCCCTTTTTCGAAGGCTGGCATAGAGAAATGTGATCGGCAGAAATCGGTGTTGTGCTCATGGAGGTGCATGGCTGTTATCGTAATAGGAACTCCAAAGTTGTTCTTCACGTCAAGATTTCGATCATAGTATTCTCGATTATCCGCCAGCACCGATTCAACCTTGGTATACTTTCTCATAGCTGGCAACATTGTATCATGTGTAGGAAACATGAGAGACTCGGGGGGGATTCCGAAAGCTCCAGGCATAATTGAACCTTTGAAGTCTATCTTTGCCGCATAATTGACACCTTCTGAATCCTCGTCAAAACGCACAAAATTCTCCTCCCAATTTTCAGATGAACCCTCTGTTGCGTGCGTGACCCGAAAGATGATACTCCCCGCGTAGGATTGGGGAAGAATTCTTTCTCCAGGGGTTGAAGTGAATTTGCACCAAACATTGAGGGCGCTTAGAACCATGTTTCGTGCAGGAATCACAATTTCGTGAGAATACACCAACTCCTCTCTACCAGTTGTGGAGTTCTTCGACACAGATGCAATGCCCCAGCCAACTGGAGAATCAGGATAGCTGAAACCAATGTCAAGTCCAGGTACATCACCAAGTTCGGTAGCATTCACGCCGTCACCCATCACTACTGTGCTCATCACTACCGAAACACGAATCACTCGAAGGGGTGCATGTGTTGGATTACCAATTTGGATAGGCCTCCCAACGATGCGTGATCCCGATGTAATGATACCAAAGTCGATTTCATCTGGTATAATTTTTAACACGGGGGTATCCAAATCATCTTCGTCTCGATGCTTATTTTGTAACATATAATCCGTTCTGGAAACATTGGTTTGTTCGGGTAAACGATAAGATTTGATAACTGAAAAGGGCGACGAATACATGCCATCAGAAATATATGGCTTGTTATTCTCTGCCAATTTTGTTACATTCTTCACAGTCTCATCCACAATATGATCACGAATTAGATGAGTATCCGACTGCGTAGTATAATCCGTGCTAACCTTCAGCACATAATCCTTTTTGAGACGATTGGGTATAAAGTCGAGTGCAGTAGTAAATACACCAATATTTGTTCGAATGACCAAAAATCCCAGCTCTTGCATCGACGATAGCATACTCGGCCGAAAGTTCTCGGGGAATAGTCGCACCGTCCCTACATAAATATTGTTCCGTCTCGGTTGGATACAAGACCCAATCAGAGGATAATACACACTCGCATCCAAGGTTTTGTTGCATCGCATTTCTAACCCCACCAACTCTGGCCTTGTCGTAAATACCTCCACAATCCGAACCTCCTCCTCGGATGGGTTGTTCATGTAAATATTATAAACGAATGGATCCGATGAATCTTTCGCCGGCATGATGGTATTATCACCAAATAAATGTGCAAGTTCCGCTGTTGGGGTTGTATTCCTCCGTGCATACCATCCTCCACCTCCGTCTAGAAAGATGAGGTTGTTGGGGAGTCCGTACTCGTACTCTTTGGATGGTGGACTGCAAACGGTGGGGACTTTCATTTGGAAGAACCCCCATGATGTATTTGCCATGATTGTTTCATAAATTTGATGTTTGGATAGGATAGCCTCATCGATTCGTACTGTTGGGGGTGCATGTTGGATGATATCCACTGTGTCCGTAAGAAATGTGTCCGTAAGTATGGCTTCTGTGCCATTCATTCGAAGATGTGTTGCACCACCATCCAGAATTCCATAAATTCCATCGTGATTATGATGTGCGGTAGTAGTAGCAGCAGCAGAAGACTTTTCTGGCGGATGATGGGAACGATGCGGTACATCCTCATAGGGCTTTTTCCAATGTGGGAACACTGACACCGGCACAACCACACTGGATTTTGGACGGACATGCAGTGCACGCTCTGGTGGAAATTCCACGTTGAAAATCGGTGATGCCGATTCCTGCAGATTATGATGTGGTTTTGGATCGTGTTCCTCCTGCTGTGGAAACACGGCTGTTGGGGCGATGTAGGTTGAGTGGATGATGCAATCTTTCGTTTGGTGCTGTGTAGAGGTAAGTGAAATGTAGAATAAGTGTAAGTGGCAATGCATATGAAAAAGCACACATCATCATCTGTAATATCATATCACGTGAACTCCAGTCTCCAATAAAACTCACAGTGTTCGTAAACTCCACCATTGAAAATGAACAATGCGGACTCCCTCCAAGCACTTCAACCTTCAACCCCTGATTATCACCAAGGCTCAATTCACCATGATTTGAATTTCTATCCACGGGTTCTGTCGACGATGAAACAATCTTAAAACTGACTTCCGTCGCCGTAGCCCCCGACAAACCTCCTTTTCCGCCAGTAGATGATGATGATGATGTCATCATTACTGCAGCAGCTGATGCAGTGGATGACGCCACCGTTCTACTTGGAGCAGTAGTTGTATATGCCATCACTGCCGATGATGCCGCGACACGACCCGTCAAGGCGGCGCCACCACCACCACCATAATTTGCAGTAGATGATATCCCACCGCCACCACCACCGCTGTTGATGAGTAATGGACCAATTAATAGCAGGAAGAAAGATGATGGAAAGCTAGCCATTATGGCAGCTATGAGGAAGGGGACCAACCTCCGCATTTTGTGCAGTTGTTGGTGCCCACACTTGCAATCTCTCTTTCTTTCTCTACACTTTGTGAGCCTGTCTTGTGGCCTCGGCTTGCCTCGGCGTCGTTGCTGCATGCATGCGGCTCTATCTTCGGACAAACGATGTCTCACTTTCGCTCAACGTCCCGGGAGTTCGCACAAAAGAGGGGAAGGGCAGACCAAGTACCATATCTCAGATATGTATCTCAAATCTTCAACCGCAAATCAAACTCAAGAATCTTTGGTGCGCGCGGGCAAGCGCAGCAGCTCGAAGATCCAAGCCGCAAGACCATCTTCAAAAATCAAAGTCATCTCTTCCACAAAGTCATTTCAATATAATAGATGTCAATGACAGGGGCTGATCTCGCCATTACCAACTCAAAACATAAACCATCTCATAATCCATGTCATTATTACCCAGCCCAGAAAAACGCCAAAAGATGGATCAAGCCGCAATAATCGAAGCAGCCATGTCTGCAATGACAGACACCGCCAACCCAGCCCTATTCGACGTTACCATTATCTGCACTACAGATGACTTCCAAGCATCCTACTGGATGGATCGTCTATCCTCCGGAGTCTGTAAATCCTCCTCCTCTGGAAAGTATCCAATGGTCATTGCCGTGAGTGAAGATTGGTCCTCTACCTCGGGCGCCGGGAATGGGTTGGGAACGCTCTATGCCTTTCAAAAGGCTTGTCTTGTTGCCAAGGAGAAATATGGGGCAGATTTGGCATCAGAGCTTATGGAAGGGAAGATTAGTGCGGCGTTGTATCATACTGCTGGGAAGGGAACTAGGTTGGCTCCTTTGCCGGCGAGTGAGAATAATAACAAGCCTGGTGTGGTAAGTAGAGCAGAGATAATATCATGTTGTGACATATCATGTGTGTATTGTTTTCATTGGTGCAATTGAATAACACCGTACATTTCATACCATGCTTCGATGTATAGAAACTTCCTGTTTGTCATCAACTTGCGGATGGCTCCTACGAACCCATCACCGTCCTCGAGGCAGTCGTTCGTCAAACCGGCATCTACGCCTCCTCCAGAACCGGTCGTCTCTCCGTCTTTTGGGGAGATCAAATCTTCGTCCCCACCGCACCCTTCCAATACACTCCCACTCATCATGTGGATATCATGTGTACACTCGAAGAAGAACCACCCACTGAAAAGGTGTGGAAGGATAAGGGATTGGAAAAGTATGGTGTGATTGCAGTGTCTGGTGGAGGGAAGGGAGATGCAGCGCAGGTGGAAAAGGTGGATCATCCCACTGCCATGAGAATGTTGAAGAATTTAGGTGATATTGCACGAGTTGGACCATCGCTTGGGAGTTTCTCGGTTAGTGCGAAGATGTTGCAGGCACTCTGTGATGAATTTAGTTCCGAGTTGGCAGCAAAGGATGGCAAGTTGGATACCGATCCTCATTTCTGGATGCCTCTGACCTTGCCCCAGGATGAATACATTTCTCTCATGTCTCAGAAGGGTGTCGACGAACAAGAATCTAGTTCTCATCACGTACGAATGGCAAAGATGAAGGATGCATTCTTGACTGCCAACCCCGAGCTTGGCATGTTTGGATCCGTCGATGTTGGAAGCAACGCTTGCTGGTGGGATTATGGTCAGCTTAAGCTTTATATTGCAAACAACTTGAAACTTTCCGAAGAGGGGGATGATGCTGATTTGCTCAGACGCTTCTTTGGTGTTACTGATCGTACGATGAATTCGCAGATTTCGGGTGTAACAGTCGATGGAAGTGCCAGTGCATTTTCTTGCAAAGCCAAGAGTGGATCGGTTGGTGCCAACGCTGTAATTGCTGCTGTGGAGGCACAAGAGATTCAGATCGGTGAAGGTGCAATTGTTGTGAACTGTGCTGCAAAGAAGATTGTTGCTGGAAAAGGAGCAGTACTATACAATCTCGTCAGTGAATCAGATGATGGAATTGTTGCAGAAGATGGAGATGTCATCGTTTCTGTAACTGATGCGGAGGGATCCTCCATGCTCTTGAAAAGTAAGACAAGTATTTGTGGAGGAAAGGCATGGAAGCAAGTACTGGATGGAAATGGAATGTCATTTGAGGAAGTTCACAAACAAAACAGGGATGCTGATGTTTCCAACATTGAAAAGAAAAGAAAGGAGCTGTACAAGAAGGCTTCGTCTTCATTTGGTCTATAAACTGTATCTGTAAGCTGAAACAAAACAATTGATACGAGAAGTACGTAGAGTTTGACACATGCACCTTTTGATTGCGTAGATAAATAACCTTTCTCTTGCCTTGAGCAAGAGATCTTGTTTTTCCTGACTGGGCCCAGGAAAAACCAAGAAGCAATGGAGGTCCTGATGAGTCGTGAGGTTTTTATGAATTTACTGTATTATCCAAGAAGGTATGAGAAAGATACTACATTATTTCCAAGAGAATAAGTATTAACCTCTCTACTTCGAGGTAATAATATAACAGAAATTTTATTACCTCGAAGTAGAGAGCATTCAAGGATGGTTGAAGTCGACATCTAAGTAGTATTTACGCACTTCTAGAGAGAGTAGAGGAGTACTTGAGATTTATCAGCAAAATGGGACCAGCCAAGACCTAACCACGGGACCTAACCATTAACCAAACCTGGGACCGCAAATCTTTGGGGAGGACCGGTACTGGCGTCTAAAAACTTACGTGTGTGGGTGGTCACAGGAATTAGTACTACTTCTCGTGTATGCCAGCGAAGGCCGCGCGCACAGCCTGCCAGCATTTTCTGCGTTTTGTGTGTGTAAAACTGACACAGTCATGCGTTGTGTGTGTGTGAAAATCGACACAGTCATGCGTTGTGTGTGGAGGATGTGTGTGGAAGAGAAGATGGCCGTAGATGACCCTGAGCAGTTCGCCCTGCCATGGCCCTTTTGATCCTTTGCTGATCGTGAAGAGGCCATCACTTTTCTGCTCAGCTCATTTTACCTCCAATATTGCAGGCGGGTACAAGATTCAATCAGAGGGGATCATAGTTCATTGCTCTGATCTGGAATTTGAAAGCTGTCTTGTTTCCTATTTCTTACTTTGTATTCCAATCAAGTGAACTAATAGTCTTGTAAGCAACAATGAAAAGAAAACACACAAGATAAAGCTTTGTCTGTTTCTTGATTTTTAAGTTGTTTGGATTTCAACCAACATCACTTCAAGAGTAAATGGCAATTCGATCGCCATCTCTGTAACCTTTGATCTCTCTAACTATATATACATAGGTGCGCGTTTACCCCAAATCACTTCTTTTCCCAAATATCATACTTCACCACGTTTTTCTTCCCTCCGTTTTTCACTTCATCTCGACTCATTTAACAAAGGTACACCATTCCACTTCTTCAGTACAACTCCTTCTTTCAGCTGCTTCCTGGATCGGCTTGTGTTGACCATCGTTTGACAGTGGGATGCAGGAAGCCCATGGGCACGATCCCAATCTTGCAAGAGTTTCATGGTGGAAGATGTGCGTTCCATGGCTGCTTGTAACTTGGCCATGGTAACTTGCTGCATAGTAACTTGCATTTGCTGGTCGTTTTGAGGACAAGGTGGTGTCCATGGCAACCCATGTTCAGATGTTCTGCGCATCGGACCGTTGAAAGATGGAGCAGCAGGTGGAGCGGTCTGAAATGACATTTGACCATGTGCATGAGGATGATTATTCCCTCCGATAACATCACTAACGAGACCCTGTTGTTCATGTCCAAGCATCCCCTTCAAGCGGAACATCTTATCTTGTGCTTCGTGCACAGCTAGGTTGTCAGCGGCGAGTGGCTCATTGCCAAAATCAACCTCATTGAACTGGAATTTTCCTCGTGATGGATTTTCCGAGTCAAGCAGCATGGAATCAGAGTTTCCCCTCGATATGTGACGAGCAGGCAAACGACGGTTGCCTTGATGACCATATCCAATAGGATGTTCTTCGTGCACAGCTAGGTTGTCAGCGGCGAGTGGCTCATTGCCAAAATCAACCTCATTGAACTGGAATTTTTTTCTTGATGGATTTTCCGAGTGAAGCAACTTTGAATCAGAGTTTCCCCTCAATATGTGACGAGCAGGCAAACGACGGTTGCCTTGATGACCATATCCAATAGGATGTTCTTCGTGCACAGCTAGGTTGTCAGCGGCGAGTGGCTCATTGCCAAAATCAACCTCATTGAACTGGAATTTTTTTCTTGATGGATTTTCCGAGTGAAGCAACTTTGAATCAGAGTTTCCCCTCAATATGTGACGAGCAGGCAAGCGACGGTTGCCCTGATGACCAAATCCATCGGAGCCGTGAGTGGGATTTTCACCATGGGCACGACGTTCCGGAACAGAATTGGTAGTGCATCGCCTACGGGGGGGACCCCTTACCGGCTCTGGCGTGATTTCTTCAGTAGTCTCCAGAGACTGACGGAAACGAGGCCTTGGCCAGGCGGCAGCGGCAGCTCCACCACTCATCATAGATGATGCTCCTGAGTGAGTGGTCGCCATTCCCATAAGTTCAATTTGGAAGTGATCAGAGTCCGCGTTGGACATGATTGCGTCCCCGGTAGCCTTCGCAGAGGATCCAAGGCCGGAAGAATGTTCTGTCGGAATTGAAAATGTTGCCATGAAGCTGTCGCGGAAGCTGTCACGAAAGCTATCATCGTGGTTTCCTTGGCCATCCTCGGGGAAGATGTCATCGAGCATGTGCTCATCTAATAGATCAAGGTTGTCAGAGAAATCCAGACCGTCGAGGCCCCCCTCCAGCGAGCCTCGGAATTTGAAGGACGCCGAGAAGGACGACCCTAGAGAGTTTGTTATCATAGCATTATCAACCGCTGCTCTATTCATGGTGGTGATTTTGATGATGATATGCGGTGCTCTATCTCAGCTGATAGGAATAAGACCAAACGATTTATGAGAGAACATAAGAGTGCTAGCTTGGCAAAATGGCTGTGGTAAGCTGTTTTGTGTGTGTAGAGGAGGCAAGTCTGTTTGTGTGTGCGTTGCGCTGAAGTGATGGCTTCATCGCGCGGAGGATCTTTTGTGTGCCTTCCTCTCTACCATCGGAAGCAGAAGGAACGACATGACGTCGCTTTCGAATGAGAAGCTTGAGGAACATTGGTCAACATTTTACTATGGCTAAGAAGTCCGGTGTTCCTCCTGCGAATCGCCTAGATATACCTGGTAATGATATGTAGGAATCTGTATGACCAAAGGATAACGAGCAATATGTGTCTTAGGCGGTTTTAAGAGTGTTTTTTTCTAAGAAACCTGTAGAAATCGCAGAATCTGGAACCGGCACTCAGGTCGCATGGGCACGTACACGCCACTATAGGCCCAAAATTCGAGATTGCTATTGTTGGCCAAATCCATTAGTTAAGTTAGTGATTAACAATAGGCGGACCGCCCATTTAATAATCTGCGGTCGCTTTTGCTGTAGGTGGAGTGTGGGGCGAGTAATTGAGAGGCAAAGTCAAGGCCCAGTTCCACTTTTTACCGGATTTTAAGAAAAAAACACTCTTAAGATTGCTTCTCATTATAAGTTTAGCCGTTCTATGATCTTGTTCGCTGTCTTCTTTCTCGCTTAAATTGTCCTCAAAATTTTTGTCGTGCAATTGCGAGTTCCGGGACCGACTGCCACGTCAAGGCTGCAGCTGGTGGGTTCTGCCGTACGATTTACGCGTAATATTGTCAGCCCTATGTAAAACTTCAACTTCATTTTGATGGGAAACCCGGGGAGAAAGCGTAGGGAGAAGAAACCTTCACGACTTGAAAAATGAAAAAAAAAAAGTGATCACCATGATTGCATTTAGGATTTAGGAGGCTTTTAGGTTTAATGGAGAGTAGAACTCTTCCTACAAAACTTAGCTAGCAACTCATTACAATGTCAAATGTCTACGGGCTGGACTTCCTCAGAAGCGAGCACAATCTTCCATCCGAAGGCGATGCCGCCGCCTCATCTACAACATCTGTCACGCCTCCCGCGTTCGGACGTTCAAGCTCGTCCTCGAATGCTGTCATCCCCGATGTTACACACAAGTCTGATTTAGAGAAGCAATCAGATATCCTCATATTCTTACGACAACACCGCTCCAGTGGATGTCTACCGCCATCTGTTATTTACAAATCACTTGGTATTGATCTGTCCGATGGCGGAGTTGACTGCGCAGTGGCAAATATGCTTGCCAACAATCCCAAAGTTAACGTAGAAGAAGTTCCTGATCCTGAAAACCCAAGTCTATCAATAATGCATTATGGATATAGAGCAAAATTTTCCACTGTTAGAGATAGAGCTACGCTATTGGCGCAAATTAATAGATGTAAGCACGGTGTCAAGTGGAGTGATCTCACAGATGCATACGATGATGTAGAAAAAGATTTGCAAAAACTCTTGACTGGAGGAGAGATTTTGGGAGTAAACAATCCAGAAGAACGCGACAAAGTGTTATTTCCGAGGGGAGATCATTTTCTGGTGGAGCTGGATGGGTGTGTCACCGTTGATATACCGGAAATGCCAGTAGAACCAGAAGACAAGAATGATCTCGCCCGCATGGATGCTTACAAACAGGAATTGTTGAGAGTGAATCATATGCGACAAGCGGCGTCACATTTAATAAAGACAGATATAGATCATCGGACTCAAATCCGTCGGGGGGAGGCAGTACGAGTGGGCAATGAATGGTTTAGAGTATCATCTGCAGTAAGAGAAGGAGTTTCTTTAGACAATCAGCCTCCACGGGCACAAGCTCCTCCCAGCGTGGTGAGCATGAAAGATTTAAGCAAAAAGAATGAAGTTGATGGCTACGTGAGACGCTTTGATCAAAATACATTACCTTTGGACGGTTCATTGAGCGGGGAGGTGGGTATTGCTAATCTGCAATCTGCAAAAAAGGCACGAGAAAGATTGCATGTTATTGCAGGAGGAGAAGGAGGATCACATCGCGGTGTGTCAGGAGGTGCATCCGCAGCCCTCCTGTCTTCGGTTGCAACGGAGAAAAATTCATCCATGCTTGCAGGGGTATTCGCAAAGAGTATAGCTGCATCTTTTGGAATGGCAGGTGCTAGAGGTCCTGCTGCTGCCGGTGGAAGGAAACGCCCCACTGCGATGATTAAACGGCCTGGAGAAGGTGGTCCTGGTAGACGAGGTCCACTCGGAACAAAGGGGAAAGCTGCGCCCGATGCTGAGTCGGTAAAGCGAGCGGTAGAAGATGCAAAGCAAGCTGCATCTGATCCTTTCTTATCTTATTCTCACGCTGTTCGTCACGGCTGCACCAAAGATGTCCGTGACATGTATCTCGAGACATTGGATTTGGTGCCCACTTCTGAAGTTGACTTGCACAAAGCTTTGCTTGAAAATAAACTCATTGAGCCTGGAGAAAAGTGGTCGAGACCTCGCATGAAGAGGAGAGCTAATCTTGACAATGATGGAAAACCAAAGAAAAGAAGGTACTATGAACGAAAGAATATGAGAAGAACTAATACGCACTTGGATGGGACTGACATCGGTGCTATGTTGGCAGTTGCTGCAGAGCGACAATCGCAGGGTAAAGAGGTGGGAGATGGTGGCATGTAGCTAGAATTCGTCATATTCTCACGCACATTTAAGAATTAGGACGCATATTTCTCTCCACCATATCCCCCATCATATTTCCTGCAACAATGACCTTCCTTTGCAAGTAACACTGCACACAGTCGACTAATAATGACACATGCTATCAACCATGACCTTATCAACATACTGAGTCTATTTTATTGTTCAAATAGCTTTGGTCGATGCAATGCAAGGCTCGTGTGTAGGGAGCGGAATACCATCGTCGACATGTTATTTTGAGCAATTTTTTTTTGAGTTTTAGTGCCGTGCAGGACTCCTCTCGAGAGAGAGCTAGCATGTAGAAAGCAAAGTACATATAAATTGCAACAAATAGTAGTCTAGCGACTGTCCTAACGGGTGACACCTATATAGGTAGAAGTCACACACTCTAAAGAGAGATACTTAGAGAGAAGCGAAGAGCAAGATACCTATCATAATGCGACACACACTGCACATACTTCTTCCTGTTGGATTATCGATCAAGTACCCCCACCATAATAATTAATCGACGCCAGGCGCTGCTAATGTGTCTATATTGTCATATTGTTGACTATTATTTGAGCGTAATTATTGAATAGAAGTAGTTGCAAGTAATTTATTAGGTCTTATTGAAAAAAATGATATACAACCACAGGAAGTTGAGGGGAGGTGTTTACGTGCTCTTCGGATGGTTTTGTCTCTTCCTATCAACACTGGTACAAGTAGAAGGATCGGGGACCCTGCAAGTTCCGAAATCCGAAACGGAATACTCCGAAGAGTTCTTCCTCCAACACAAGAAAAATGCTCATGTGTACCCGGCGCTAGCCTCAAGTTTGGGATCATTTGTGGTGCAGAAACTGAAAGATACGTTCACTGTGCTAGACATGGGATGTGGTCACGGTTTGCTCGTGGAAGCCTGGAGGAATCTTGGAGTTCCACAATCCTATTGCGTCGAGGGGTCGGAATCGGCTTCCTCCATGTGGCCATCTGAACATAAGGACGAGTACTATCAAATATTGGACCTTACAAGATTTAATGACAGTGCGGATAAAATTCCCAAAACTGATGTTGTGACTTCCTTTGAAGTGGCCGAGCATTTGCCAGAAGAATCTGCGATGGATTTCGTCCGACTGCTTGTCCTTCGTAACCCTGGTTTAGTCTTCTTTGGAGCCGCCACGGTGTTTCAAGATCGAGGAATGAATCCTTCTCATTTGAATGAAAACACGTTTGCATATTGGATCGAAAAATTCAGGCAGGAAGATTACATCCCTGATTTTGTTTCCACTGCTTACTTGAGGCATATGATGATGCAGAACCCCGGGTATGCCACCGCATGGTGGTACCCTAAGAACATATTTGTCTTTGTACCTTCCAGCCGGCAACAGGAGATAGATCTCAGTCTCACACAGTTTCCAACTGGCAATAATGTTCTAGACTCTGATCTCCTAAATTGGATGCCAGCAGATATGTGGAAACGTGATTGGACGGAATTTGGGACTCTCTTTTACAAGGAGCAACTTGAAGCAAAGAAACGGCTGGCTGCTGCGTCCATTCGAGAGACCGAGCTGTAGGATTTGCATATGTTGATAATTTGGTGGGATACGAAACTTAATATAAAGATGTGAAATTGGCATGGCTATTGATATGCAATAGATATATCACCTTTCGGAAGAGGCAGACTGCAGGATTGTTTACAATCTTGGATTTGGATGCTTGAGCCAGAACGCTACAGAATGCAGGCAGAGAGCAATTAAGCTTTCAAATCTGTAGCTAGAACCAGATGCCTTGGCTGAGCTTGGCTGTACAAGAAGTTAATCCAGTATGGCTTGAATATTAGAATTCTGTATTTATAGTTGATCTTGGCTTGACCTGTATCCTGTGCATACCATAGTCTCCAACTTTACTTGGCTCATCCGTTTTCCCTCTTTTCTCTTTCTCCCCCCGTGGGATCCTTCTCCGCCACATAGGAATTAGTACGACAGCCGTCATCGCCGATTCGGTTCATTCAAGCACCTCCGCTCCCCGCTAGCAGTGCTCCGCCGGCCAGCCATGGTGCGCTACAATACTTACTTCGCTGTTTGTTGACTCTGTTGTTTTTCAGCCACCTACTTCTTCTTATTTATGGTATGCATGCGCTGATTCGTTTCAACCGCAATATCTACTACCACAGGTGACCATGCCCAAAGTTGATGAGAAGCAACAGCACCCGAAATCAAAAACAATGGTACAATCAACATGTGTTCTGCTCTTGATGATTATCATTTACATCATGGTGTTCGCCACTACCCTAACAATTCATAAGAAACACCAGAGAAACTCGCAACAACGATTCTACACACGTTCACGAGATTTCCAAACGAGGGAGAATGAAATGCCCAAGGATCGAGACGAGGGCAATCTACACACTTCAGTATCTATTGACAAGAACGACGGGCAAAAGGAAGTAAGAGGCACTCTGCAGATCGGCAACCAAATTGATCTTGACGGTGGACAGCAGGTATCAGATATTCTTCAAAACAAAATTCCGTTTGATGAACAACATCAACGATTGCGATTCGTACCTGGAACATTAAGCCTGACGCAGGCAGAAACACTATCTCATTGCTATGCTGATCCAGATATTTACAAACATCATTTTAATAAGAGGAAGATAAGATCTATTCCTATCTCTTTGAAGCACAAACTAGTATTTGTCATGATTGCAAAGTCTGGATCCAGTACCGGGCGATGGGTGATGAACAATGTACTGGACGCAGAGGAAATCAAAGTTCATAAAGACTTGCCTGAACTATCTCCTGGTGGAAAGTATGAAGACTTCTCAGTAATTACATTTGCGAGAGATCCACTATCTAGGTTCTACAGCTCCTATGATGAGGTTTTCTTCAGGTATGGACCCTGGATGAGAAAACCTGAAACAGATGGTCGTTACGATTCTTGGGCCAAACACGTACAAGGGGTTGATCATCCGCACCAGTATCTTTATGAAAATATGACAACATTCCAGGAGTTTCAGGACGCTTTCTGCCCTCCAGATATTATACCCGAAGAGTACAAATTGAAGCGTCCTGCAGCACCACGAGTACCCAATTGGTGCTCAGATCAGCCAACCCGTGAGAATGGGACACTTGCGGCTACATTCGAGCGTTTCGTGTTTACATACGATGGTGTGACGCCATGGGATGTTCATCTTCATTTGCAAGTACCGATGCTATCCAATCACGAAACTGGTCGCCCTGTAAGAGTTGATGAAGTTTTTAGCACTGAAATGTCGATAAAACACTGGGAAGATATCGTATCGAGGTATGGAGAAACACTGCCGGAAGATGATGAAAGCTTGAATGGGAGGGCTGTACCCAGGCGATTTAATCCCAAACTTGTGTCAATAGAAGCGAAGCGAAGAATATGCCAGTTTGCAGCAATCGACTACTGTTGCCTCAACCTTAAATTGCCTAAGGAATGTAATGACGAGGGGGTGGATGTATCCTGTTTCTTGGATAAAGATGAACAAGGTGATTATCGAATACAGCCCTGGAGTCATCCGAATGAAGTTTCTAAAACTATGTCAAAAGTCAAAACAGAGCTCGGGCAACAAAAGAAATAGCCCAGGTGCTCTCATAAAATAATTAAAATCTTTACATTCGCACACAAAACGGAAGTCTTTAATCCTTTGTTGACTCCTTTGTTGGCAGCTTCAGACCCAAGGATTTGAATAACTTCACTTCCTTAGCCAAAATCCCGTCCTCTCCATATATGAAGGTAAACTTCTTCTTGATCTCGTCTGTTAAGTATTTTCCTGTGCCCTTCACCTCCACAAGATATGGAGCCGCTGCCGATATAAAGTCGAACTCTGGGTCGAGGGATTTTCCAACGCCATCCATTTGGCTCAGAGCACGCGCAACAAAGGCATATTCAGATTGCAGAGTAAAAGAGGCCATCACTTCTAAATCATTCACTCCTTCCGATGTACCTGTTGTATTCTTCGCTTGCTCTGCTAAGTCTATTCTCGCGTCAAGTTCTGCCTTCTCGACTTCCTTAGCTAGAGCTTCTTCTTCTTTTTTAGCATACCTTGAGCCTCTGCGTCTCTTCCTCTTCTTCACTTTCAGCTTGCCTTCGTCATAATTTTGTTGGCACTTGGCTTGTACTAGCTCCAAATCAGCACCATCTTTCAGCACTCCCATGCGACTAAATGCATCTACACTCTTCTTGGCGTCTGAGTCTACGATTGACTCTATCACGTCTAAGATTCCACCTGCTTGATCATCTGCAAGAGAACATGCCTGTCCAAAATCATAAAATACCACCCGGGGAGTCCTATCATCCTCGAAGACCTCAATTCCCAAGTTACCTACACAGTGAAAGAAGAGTGAATTGTAAGAGATAGACTATATCCATGTGAATGTAACAGTCAATGTGGCGAGATGAAACATACCTGCATGCGGATCTGTTGAGAAAAACTTGTGGGCGCAAAATTGCCGCAAATAGGCATGTGCCAAGCACTCTGCTAGGTATTCACGATCTTCAAGAGTAACACCAGCCTTGTCCAATGCTTCATTGTTACTGGCTTTTATAGAAGGTACGTACTCCATCACCAAGAATTTTTCGCTAGAGAGATCACCATAAGTGTAAGGTGTTCGGAGCCATTCGGCTGCGCTTGGCAAGACATTTCCATCTACTCCTTTCGCTGTGCTCTCAATTGCAACTCCTCCTAATCCGATACCGAAATCATTTGCGAATCGTATAGCATTATCGGCTTCGTCTCTGTAATCAATCTCGCGATACAAAATAGTTTCTGTAACAAAGAATACTGTGAGTTTTTGAGCGAAGCGATGAATTCAGCGCATATTGAGTCACTTACCAGCATCATTGAATATACCCGTCCAGCTCTGCTCGATGCCTCCAACTTGCCCTGCTTTGCCAAACTTGTCCACTATTTTTGCAATCTTTTTCATCAGAGCTAAATCTTTATCGTAGATATCTCGGAGTCTAGATCGTTGAAGCTTAATTGCAACACGATCGCCACTATCACGTAAAGTTGCTCGATGCACTTGTCCTAACGAGGCAGCCGCTAGGGGCACATCATCAAAGTCACTGAATTGCGTATGAAAACCAGCTTTTCCTCCTGGAGCAGCAGCATACAACAAGTCCCAAGCTTCCTTCCCACTCTTTGCAGGAACTCTATCTTGCAATTTTTCCATGGCTGTGATCCATTCGTCCGGGAACAAGTTCTCTCTACATGAAAGAATTTGTCCAATTTTTACATAGAGTGGTCCAAGTTTAAGCAATCCATCTGCAAACATCTCACCACCACGACGACGCCATTTATGAGCTCTGGTAGATTTATATTCCTCCTCACTTAGATCGTCTTTCTTCTTCTTGGAAAATTTATCAAGCAATGCTGGAAAAATGGCGTATGGTGTCAATTTCATCATGAGCAGACTCAGCGCCTGTCCTCGCGCGGCAGGTTTGTCTGCATATCGACCCCATTCAGAGGTGGGATCGATCTTTTGTCGTTTACGTGCTGCCAAGCCTTCGGCAATGTTGATAAATAGATATATTGATATTGCTGTGTAGAGGATGGTTCTAGTGGGATTACTCAATGAGTTCGAAAATTTTTGTGCAGTATCTTTCAGAAAGTGCCAGACACGATAGGCTAGAGCCGGCATCATGTTATAAGTAGTAGTAGACGTTGCTGTTGATGCTGCCCATGCCACTGATGAACCAAGTGACAAGTGTTTGAGTAAGAGGAATGATAATGCGGCATAAAATGTTCTGAAAGACGAAGTCGTCTTTGCACTTTTCTTGCCAAATAAACGTTGCATCTGTATTCTTCTGCTACTGATATTCGCTTCATTGTTGGCAAAGTCTTCCTCTAATTGAAATGCTGGGGATGAAGCAAAAACGGGTGCTCCTTGTGACAATTTCTTTCCTGCAAATTGTTGGATAGAAGATGCCGGTGTTGTGAATGCCTCCACGAACCCAGGCGTGGCAGAGCATGCCAGCAAGACCAGCAGCATTGCTGACTTCATGTTTAGACTTCGATGCATTGCTTGCAGCTTAAATTCTGCCAGTAGTATTGTAGGGTGGACAGGACGCAGTACTGTGAGTTGGGTTTGTGCGGCTCGACATGCCGACTGACATGTTGCGCGCAATCTTCAACTTGCTATGGAACTGACGTGTTGATGATTAGGCAAATCTTCTTTAGATACTGCTTACCATACTGTTAAGTAACGGTACGAGTACATAAGTATGTACCCAGTCTCAGCTTACTCCTAATTGGGTCATCCGAATGCAAGATGGAGATGGAGAGGCGTCCACCCATGTTCATTAGTAGGAGTAATCATTAGTAACATTGGGAAACATATCCTTCATTAGCATCATTGGGAACATCAGCTACCATATTCTTACTCCAACTTCTTCACTTCCCCGTCGGCTCCAATGTGATACTTTCCAGGTTCATTGATAATGATTTCCATGGCTTCGTTCTTGTTCATTGTGTATCCTCTGATAGCCACTTCTTCTGGGACATCTGCGCCTTCAGGAACTTCTGAGAGGTCATATCCATTGTTCCTGACAACCAAACCATCTACAGTGACATCACAGTCATGCCCTGTTCGGATCACTAATGCACCGTCCAAATCCAAATTCTTCACCTTTAGGTCCTCACCTTCCAAAACCAAAGTTGATCTATCTGTAATTTTTCCTCCCTCAATCTTTTCTACCACTTCTTGCTGTGTAATAGCAAATCCTGGACATAAGATGACACGTGGGCCAGGTGTGACGGGAATACCAGCAACTGGCACAAGATCTTTCTCTTCAGTGACATTAATATCGACTCCAGCGAACTTGAGCTTGCGCTGGTTCTGGATGTATTTGTCAGATTCAGCAGATGACATGGTTCCGGGTGCTGTTCCTCCCTTGCCAACATCTTCCACGCCAGCCTCGAGCGAGTTCTTTGCTGGGCTGAATGTAAACCATCTATCGAACATCGTGAAGCCAATGTTAGCTTCGCTGCCCATCTCTTTCTGAAATAGTTTCGGAATATCTTGCATCATACATTCGAGTCTCGTTGGTTTCTTGAACTCTGTTCGTGTCTCGTCTTTGTATTTTGGATTCACAAACTCGATCACAACTCCTTGATCCTCACCGCTAAGAGTTTTTGCGTAAGCACCCATTTCAATAACAATGTTGTTGGCATTACCTGGATATGGAGAGTATCCAGTGCTAGGATCGGCTACATCTCCTTTACAATCGCCTTGAGACGACAGAAGAGGATCGAGCTGATTGTACTCGACATTGATAACAAGACTCTGCAAACAATGAAAGCGTGAGTATGGATACAGAGATGGTCGCATCAAGATTCGTTTTGCAGCATCACTACTTACCTTCTCTGGATCAGTCTTATGCTCCAACCTTGCGATTGCACCAGCGGCCTCACCTGCTAAACGCGGGATACAAATGCTATTCATATGGAATCCCTTTGCTATGCTCACGCCTAGTGTGGGTAACACACTGTTGATGACGAGAGCATTTGTATCTTGCAAAAAGATAACATGTTTCTTTCCTTCGTTGTACCACTTGTCTACTAATCCTTCACGATACAATAAGTGATGAACATCTCCATGCCCATGAGGTTTGGTCTCAATTTCCCATTTCGACTTCATACTCAATCCAGCATTGCCATCCTTCAAAGCGCAAACCTTGTCCTGCTTCACAATTATCACTTGACCTTCGTCAAACCCGAAATTGTTGTTGTCCTTTAGCAGTTTCCTGGTCAATGGATCAGTATCACCACTTGTCATGATAACCAACGGAATACGGATATGGTCCTTTCCTGTTTTCAAATGAGCCATCCGTTGCATTGCCTGAATATACTTGGCGTAAACTTCCAAGTAACATTTATTGGTGCATAGATTTGTTTCCAAACTCAACTTGATTCCTGAATATCCCAAGCGTTCACCCAGTCCACCAGCAACGAGCACAAATACAGTGTCACCAATTCCAGTCAAACCTGCTTGCTCTGCCTCTGTGAAAGTCATACCTGTGTGAGGATTAGCATCTGGATCTTCGAAGGATAAACTTTCTCCTTCAGGTACAGAAGCTTCGAATTCTTCAAAGGGATTGGTTCCATCAGCAGATTCTTTCAAAAGAGTTTTAGCCTTTGCAAGATAGGCGGGGAGGCCTCCAGGATATGAACCATCGAGATCGGCAATCTTCAATCGCAATTGCACATGAATATGAAGTGAGTAAAGGCAATTCAGCAGGATGAGTAATAGATTTATCAATACATCTACGCACCTGCTCTGCCAACATACGCTTTTCCTCGTCTTCGACTCCAGCCTCTGGCCATTCACCGTAAACGTGCTTTTGACCGTCATTTCCACTACTCATATCATACAAAATCAGACGAGATAATGCAGCTTTGCCCCGATCGCTTAGTAAATCCCAGTTACCTTGGGATATAACTTCCAATGCTGGCCCGACATCTGATTCGATGGCAGCACTAGAAGATGACAAGGCTGATTTGCTATTATCAAGAGATCCGCCTCGAGGTAAGAAGCTTGGGCGTAGGTTCAAATGTGTAGCGGTGAATCCATTTGCCAATACAACACTATTGTTTTTATTCGCGCTGTTTTTTATGCTAGTAGGCGATAGCAGCAACAATGGCAGGAGCTGAGCGGCGTATGATAAGTTCACCATTGTGATATCTGAATACAATAAGAATGCTCAAAGCAACATAAGCACAACACTGCGATCTTCAGAGATTCAATTGAAGTTATTGTGTTGCCAACGTCAGTGGTGTCAAAAAGCAACACACAAAAGCAAGCGCAAATCAAAGGAAGGCAGCGCAGGAGGAAGGGCACAGGGTGAGTAAATAAATAATGCGACGGCAACATTCATTTTACAATTGTGAATGGTGTCACATCAGACTCATTTCGCCTATCGCCTTAAAAAATAAACCTACCTGATATGACACCATCATTTCCCCCTGCCTGCGTCGCCTCATTTCTCATTTCATGATCATCATGAATAAGAAGTAGATGACATCCTATTTACATTTGCCATGGCGAACAACTACATCATCTTCATCCTCTATCTAGCACTGATCTTACCGTCAGTAAAGAGCTTTTCTTCCTCCTCTGCAACACCAAGCAGTAGTAGTTCGAAAAGTAATATCGTTCTCTGGAATTCAGGCGTCTGACCATTCGCGCAGCGTCCTTGGATTGCACTACTAGAAAAGGACGTCGAGTTTGAACACAAACTCATTGATCTGAGTAACAAGCCGCACGATTTTTTGGAGAAATATGCAGCTGCATCGGGCAGATCTTATGGGGCAGGACTTGTTCCGCTTTTGGAGCATGATAGTAATCTTGTGATTGAGAGTGATGTGGTAGCGAAATATGTGTCGCAGCACATTGAAGGCGTAAATGGAAGGGGAGAGGATATGTATCCTACAAATAATGCGGCTGATGAAGAATTAGTAATGTCGTTTGTAGATAGCTGGAGTCATGTGACCGATACTTATTACAGCGTTCTAACAGCGACCTCCGAAAAGGAAGTAAATAAACGCAAGACTTCCTTCATTCAGAGCCTTGATATCATCAACAACCTATTGAAAGAAAGGGATAGTGGTGCGTTTATTCTTGGTTCTAAATTTTCGTACGCGGAGTGTATCAGTGCCCCATGGGTTCAAAGATTTTACGTAACACTCCCCTATTTTCGTGGAATTGACTTTGAAGAGGACATATTGAAGAGTTTTGATTTGTTACCTCTTTGGATGAAAGCAGTTTGTGATCGACCTTCCTGTGTGGCTTCAAAATGTCCCGAAGAAGAAATGATTGCAGCATGTAAGAGGTATTATGTATCATACCTTAGTCCGGGGGCAAAAGGATCTCTGTAAGTAATGATTCGTTGTGAATTAGATATTGTTGTTGTTGAATGACGGTTGGTTATGGATACCAGCCTGAACAAACACAAATCAAACAAAAGAACGATCATGATTGCAATGAAACAACTATAGAACTGCTCAATCAAAACTAAAACACATCTCAGTCAAACTATATTTGTAAGCGCGACACTACTACTAGAACCTCGTATGTGTGATGCTAAAAGCTCGTAGCTGATCTGAGAGGTAAAAATGGAGCTAAACAGATAAGCACAATCAACTAATAGACATCTATCATCGTCAGTATGTGCATGAGCCGATTCTAGTGTGTCATTAACATTTGCGATAGTAACAAAACATAATACCGCAGCTAAGTGACAAAGCAATCGTAGAGCGACGCTACAAGCTCCTAGCTGACCTGAGAGGTCCAATTTGGGCTGGCCGGCAGCACAACAATCCACCAAATCATATCTACCGTCGTCAATATGCCCATGAGCCGCTTCTAGTGTGTCATTATCGTTGGTAACGATAACCAACAACCACATTAGTGCTGTTCAGTGACATAGCATTCGTAGAAGCGACGATACAAGCTCCTATCTGACCTGAGAGGTCCAAGTCCATGTTGGGCTGGCCGGCAGCACAACAATCCACCAAATCGTATCTATCGTCGTCAATATGCGCATGAGCCGCTTCTAGTGTGTCATTACCGTTAATAACGATAACAACGAAGGATAACAGCGCTGCTCAGTGACATAGCATTCGTAGAAGCGACGATACAAGCTCGTAGCTGACCTGAGAGGTCCAATTTGGGCTGGCCGGCAGCACAACAATCCACCAAATCGTATCTATCGTCATCAGTATGTGCATGAGCCGCTTCTAGTGTGCGATTAACATTGGCAACGATAACAACGAAGGACAACAGCGCTGCTCAGTGACATAGCATTCGAAGAAGCGACGATACAAGCTCGTAGCTGACCTGAGAGGTCCAATTTGGGCTTGCCGGCAGCACAACAATCCACCAAATCGTATCTATCGTCGTCAGTATGTACATGAGCCGCTTCTAGTATTTCATTTTAATTTGTGGTGATAGTGCCAAAGTATATTAGCGGTGCTCAGTGACATAGCATTCGTAGAAGCGACGATACAAGCTCGTAGCTAACCGACCTGAGAGGTTCAAGTTGAAGTTGGGCTTGCCGGCAGCACAACAATCCACCAAATCGTATCTATCGTCGTCAATATGCGCATGAGCCGATTCTAGTGTATCATTATAATTTGTGGCGATAGTGCCAAAGTATATTAGCGCTGCTCAGTGACATAGCATTCGAAGAAGCGACGATACCAGCTCCTAGCTGACGTGAGAGGTCCAATATGGGCTGGCCGGCATCACAACAATCCACCAAATCGTATCTATCGTCGTCAGTATGTGCATGAGCCGCTTCTAGTATTTCATTATAATTTGTTGCGATAGTGCCAAAGTATATTAGAGCTGCTCAGTGACATAGCATTCGTAGAAGCGTCGATACAAGCTCGTAGCTGACCGACGTGAGAGGTCCAATAATTTGAGCTGGCCGGCAGCACAACAATCCACCATATCGTTTATATTGTTGTCAATATTCTGATGAGTTTTTTCTGCTTTCACTACTTTTGTTTTTGTTGGTTGAGGAGCGCAATTTGTTGGAAAGACTTGTTCTTTTATCAACTAGAATAGATGGATAGTTATTCAGGCCTGAAATCATTTACATATTCATGTCCTGTAACTTTTTCACTCTCATTTTGGTGCAATTGCTTTATGCATGTGATCCATCACTTTTTTGTAACATGAGATTATATTTCACATTCGAATATTAACTCAACGAGATCCACCATTACATCTAATGAGCCCTACATCTGCATGTTTTATGTATACATATAAGTATATGGAAGAGGTTTGTTCGGCCGGCCGAGTTGATCGGTTCAATTTCGGTGCGACATCTGGTACGGCACTCACTCTCTTAAAAGTTTGGATCTTCTGGAATCTTCTTCAACAACCTCCTTTCAACACCTTCAATCAAAAAATCAACTCTTCCCATCACCAAAATTGATCTCAAGTACTTCTTTGCCGATGTAGAAATCAAAAGCTAACTCTTAAGATGAAGAGACAATTTCAATTAGTGGCGTTAGCATGTATGCTCACCAAAGAAACGACGCTGGCTGCTGACTTCGCTGCCGGCGACGAGGACTACCAATCGAGAATACACCAAGCCAAGTTGGAACTGTGGCTACGTGGAGAGTTTGCGTTTGATTATGTATCAGACGCCGATGTTGCTAACATCGCATCCGATTTAGAGATGCAGGCAGCGACCGCTTCATTTCGTCATGGACCGATAAGGGAAGTCAGAAAGAGAGTGATGTATGATGGGAATAGTTGTAGCGGAGAATCCTGTCTTGACGGTATACTGGGCATTAGAGGAGGAGGCGTAGAATACGCAACGCGGCTGGAAAAGCAATTAGTAGATCTCGGAATCAAATTTGGTCAGCCATTTCTGGATGCAATTGAGAAGAACAAGGCCGAGCATACAGCAGATTGTGAACGCAGTTGTGAACTATTCTATTGTGCAACTGATGGTAACGACTTTCAAGATGTGTGGGAATCATCAACTACTTCATTTCAATCCTATTCATTTGGAGCAGTGCCTCCAGAGGACTTCAGCGAAGAATTTCAATTTCCACTTGATCTTATCAAAGTGACTCAAGGAGATCCACTGTTTTCGGCTGAAGAAAGTGCTAAGGTGATTAAACAAGCAGAATTAGAGGGTGTGGATAAAAACGAGTACAAAAGTGGAAAGTATAAGCTGGGAGGCGATTGGCTAGTTAACCTGCCGGAAACGAGAGAGTGGTTCAACAAAGCCCTACAGCATAAGTTGTTTCCTATTCTACATCACCTCTTTCCAGAAATTATACAATCTACCTCTGTGCTTAGAGCACATTCTGTCAGCCTGCTCAAGTATAATTCAACACATCCACGCACTGATGTACATATTGATAATGGAATCCTTGCCATGACCTTGGCAATGTCACCACAGTCTGATTATGTCGGTGGAGGGACATTCTATCGTAAGCGCGACGGTACTTTGTCTCTTCCTTTCCTCCTTGCAGCCATATCTTCAGCAGGTACGGAATGAATCCAGGAGTATTGCGTATCCGTAGGATTGAGTATTGATACTGTACTTACGAGAACATTCCAACAGAGGCCGTCGCTCGATTTTAAATTTTTGAACTGCGTTGGCATTCATCATTAAATCCTTTGACGATTCGCTTCGACAATGCCAGTCAAATGTAACGTAGTCGGTAGTGACGGCAGCAAATGTGCAAATGGGCCTTTGAACAATAGGTCTGTTGTTCTCGCTCTCAAGTTCTGCTGTAATTCTTGTATCCCCAACGTGGGGAATGACCTTGAATCGCACGGGTCGGACTTGGTTCGTCTGACAAATAGCTATCACGATGATGGCATCACAGACCTTTCTCGTCGCCAAATCGAACTTCGCTCGATTATTCGTCGCCTCCGGGAGAATGGCATCACCGTCGAAGATGATTACGTTGAAAGTTATCTCTTAGATTTTCTCAAGACTGAGAGTTGGGAAGCCAACCGCATATCATTCCAGAAGGGGAAGAAGCGTGTGGATCATATTTTTTACGTCAGAGGAGCTTTTCGCCATTCGCTTATAGAGCTGGTTGCCGGATTGATCGAGGTAGAGTTGATGCATGGGAAAAGCAAACAGAAAACGGCAGAAAGAATAAGGGTGCAGAGAGAGGAGGGGGTTCAAACTGATATCTGCAGGAGTTGCCTCGTTCCGGGGAATTCAAAATCCATCGCAGCACAGTATGCTCAACTCCAACTCAAAAAGAAGTACTCGTTCAAGTGCACAGATTGCTTGAATGCGTTCATGTTAGAGCTTGCCAAAACGAATCCCTCCCTCCTCTTCATTGATGTTGGCAAAGGCATTTTCTTGCTCAGCAATTCGCTCTACGATCCTACTAGCGACCATAGGTTCCGTGGAGAAAAGACGTTCTGTCTTGACTTCAATCGCCGTAGAACTCCGAAGCCAGAGGTGTTCCATTTGATTGCTGCAGGCGAAGATATTCCGCCCGCCCATGACACGGCGCGAGTGAGAGCTTTCTTGGAGGTAGAGGAAAAAATGAGGGTGGATCATGAGCTTCACATGTTGAGCAAGAGAAACCGTAACACTGTAAAAAGAGAAACTTTGGAAGCAAGGGAACTTGCGGTGTTCAATGCACTCAACGGTAATCTTCCCTCATTCACACAGGAAGTGATCGACCAAGAGACGAAGCAAGTAGGCGCGTTTACAGATGATATTCTTGCCAAGTTCCCCGAAAGCGCAATCTTAGGAATGGGTAACGCGTGTTCGGTGGAATCAGGAATCATCGACGGACGCCTATCGACTACGAGGGTGGACAATGAATGCCTACGAAAACTCGCCAGGACAGACGATACCATTTTTCTCACTTCCAACGGTAGTAAACTCGAGATGGACCAACATTACACAGTCTTAGATGCGAGCGAACTCGATCAAGTCCAAGTGGGCACGTCGACAATGATTCAAGTAATCGTTAGTGATGTTGGTGGTCCGGCCTGTCACGACAATATTCGAAAGATGGAAGAGGCAACGATTGCGAAGATTCAGGAGAAGGCGAAGGAAAATCCTAGCCAACTCATTTCTACCGAGGATTCTGTTTACCATCGAGGATGTATCTCTAGCAAGCACATTCTTGGTCAAACGACAAGTGTATTCATCATTAATTTTGTCCCCTCAATCATGAATGGTGAAATATTCTTCAACGCTAACATGCCGCCGTTCCTCAAGAAAGCGATAATGAAAGTTCTGACCGGTCTTCAACCGAGCATGTGGAAGTTAGCAGGGGACCAGCTCAACTTTGAGCAAAGGATGAACATGATGACAGCATCTCCTAGTCAGCAGCAGCAGCAGCAACAGATGATCATTGCGCAGCCAACCAGAAGACAGAATCGCGAAGCACTCAAAAAACGTGACATCAATGCTCGAGTGAAGGAATTGAAAGACGAAGATCATCACGAAGGTAAGAAGCAAAGGTCTCGCCCTTTGGAATGCCTTGGAAAGAGTCATATTGTCGTGTCCGGATCAGTCGGAAATAGATTTGAGCTCCAAGCTATATTGGAGGCAAATGAATCATGGCTCAAATTGAAATACAGTGATAAATTCCCGGACGACATCCATGAGCGAGCAGGGAAGTATATCTTTGTTCAAGGAAGAGTACGTGCTCAAGCAGGGAAAGTCAAAACAGCAACAGAGAATGACATCACCATTTGGAGTCCAGAGCAACTAACTGAATTCCTAGCTAAAATCTAAAATCTAAGATGTCTATTCACCCCAATTGAAGTTGCGTATTGAGTGGTTGGATAAAGGGCAGCGCGAAGACCTAACATGGGAGCTGATAATGTACTACCGATGGACGTAGGACATGGAACATTTCGACCTGGTTCGGTCCGTCATGGAGGCCATAGAGTCACAGCGGGTTCGCGTTACATTTTAGGTGCTTTTCTACTGTTGGAAGATCACGTTGAGCACGTGAGAAGGCTCAAGAATCGAGGTGCAGAGCTACGCACTAGTGGAGACCTCAAAGGTGCTGTCAACCATTTCGAAGTGGGCTTTGGCTTTGAACCCGAGATGCACGACTTGTCTGAAGGACTGGGCAGAAATATTGCTTTCACAAAAGAAGTTTGCGGAAGCAGAGACGAAGATCAGAGCTGCCTTGGAGTTATTGGAAGGACAAGATTCAGATGCTTTGTTCACGTTAGGGCTAATACTTTCTGAACAAGGGAAGGATGAAGAGAGTATTGCTGTTTACAAGAAGAGTGTTCAGCTGAATGGAGAAGATGCTGAGCTATGCTACAACTTGGGTATCAAACTTGGAGAGCAGGGTGATACGAAGGGCGAACTCGCAATGTACAAAAAGACAGTTTCGATCGACCCAAACTTTGGGGGCGCCTACATCAATATGGGAACAATTTTAGCTGATAATGGGGACTTGGCAAGTGCCGAAGTTATGTTCTTGAAAGCAATACAGTGCAGCGAAGAAGTGCGCACGAAGGGCATGTTCAATCTATCACTACTCCTGCAGCAAAAGGCCAACAATTTAGCTACAAGTGGCAATCTCGAAGAAGCTAAAGCTGCCATCGTAGAAGCTTCCAAGCTTTTGGACGATGCGAAACCGCTTATCGACGCAAGCATTGCTTTAGGCGGCGCAAACTCTGAAGATGCCATGTATGCCAAACAATTCAAACCTATGAGGGTCCAATGCCACCGAGTACTAGGGCAAGTCCTGGCAGGAATGGGGGACATGGTGTCATGCGAGGCAGAATTTCGAACTGCAAGTGAGAAGTTTCCTGATATTCCAGGCATTTGGGCTGCCCTGTCTAGAGTGCTCGAGTTGCAAGGCAAATTGGACGAAGCCCAAGTTTGCAAAGAAAAGTTTGCTGCATTACAAAACTTGTAATAATTTCAATTAAATAAATTATGCTTGTGAAAGACTGAAAGTACTTACCTGCCTTCGTCTATCACATTATTATATCACCTTCTCTCTATCATGCGATCAAATGTTGTTGTGTACAAGCAATAAGAAGCTACTCCTAATAAGATACTATGTTGTGTCTTGTGCCTCACCAAGGGCTTCCCCTCCACGAGCTCCTACGTGATGCCCACGCCTGCTTCGGCCTTGGGTCTTGCTTGGCTCCTTCACCTTCACAATGACGGAGCGCTCACAATAAGACAGAGTTGTGAATGCAATAGCAACAAACATACGCCCTCATCAGCCAATACAGCAGCAATGCGTACCGTCACGTCTGATGGTCCGAGTGGTGGCGACAGTAGCGAAAATAATGCAGCAGCCACCGTCACTAGCAGGTGCGATGATGGCCGGCGTCTTCTCTCCTCTTCATACAAAGTATTCAAGCATCCAGCTGACGTAGGTGGTCGCTTCGTTGCTTTTCTGTTACGAAATGAAAGAACAATGTCAGCACTGCACGGCCACGTCCTTGCTGACCATCTGCCTGGTTCTCAAGGGCCCAATAATGATTCCAAGAAGCAACAAACACGTGCAGTGGCATCCATTGAAATTGATGCTTTTCAATTAATATCTTTGGATCCTGTCTTGGGCAATCTGACATTACGATATCCAGATACACTATTAGAATTGCTGGAAGATGCAACAATAGAGGCAAGGAAAGTGCTGCGACGAAGGATGGAGGTGGCACTGGACAATTCACTGAAGCAGATGAAAAATAAGGGTGAACAAGACACATCTTACAATCAAAAGGAAGTGGAAAATATGTCGCAGTTATTGCATGAGCTGAAACGAAATAGGGAAGGATACGAACCGAAACCACTTCATGCTAGGCTTACACGTCTGCCACCGCACATGCAATTTTGCAAATCTTCACTATCGTCAATTGTCGCTGCTGATGTAGGCACAGTCGTTCAAATCTGTGGTACTTGTGTCCGTACTGGTCCAGTCCGAATGATGGAAACAATGAGAACATATCAATGTCTTGGTAAAGGGTGCGGCTGTAAATTCTCAGTCAATGCCGATTTTGGGACGACCAACAACGCGTTACCTGCTCCGACAATCTGTCCACGAGCAGATGAAGGAGATTGCAATTCAACATCCTTTGCGATAGTTCCGAATGGAAGCGAGCATGCAGATTATCAAGAAATGAAGGTGCAGGAATCGACATCAGCATTATCCCGTGTTGGGAGCGTCCCCAGGAGTATCTTGATCAAGTTGAGTGATGATCTGGTCGACACCACCAATCCTGGTGATGAAGTGGTCGTTGTGGGTAGCTTACACGCAGAATGGCAGAGTAATAGCCTTGGTCCAAGTGTAGAAATCATGGTGGGAATGTCAATGAGGGCACATAGTGTGAGAGTAATTAATATTGACGAAGACGTAACAGGCGCAGCTGATTTGGGAGCTATGGGAGGAAGCGGGATGAAGGATGCAGCCGCAGCATTGGCTGCTAGTTCAGGAAACCTGAGAGAGAAATTCCGTAGAGAGTTCGATGCATTTTGGAATGAACCGGGTGCACAGCGCCGTCCAATTGCAACGAGAGACTACATTCTGAGAGCCATCTGCCCAAAATTGTATGGCATGCATGCTGTCAAGTTGGGTATGATGCTTGTCCTTATCGGTGGTGCTTCAATCCCATTAGGGAACGATGCAGATTCGACAGTAGATGTCGATGAGGTTGACGAGCAAGCTGAAGAAGGATCTGATAACGAGGCACCCGTAGCCTTCAACTTTGGTGGAAGTGATGACGAGAACGATGACGGTGATGATGACAGCACTTTAGTACAAAAACAGAAGAAGAAGAAGTCCACATCCAACAAAAGTACTGGAAAGGCTGCCAAATCTCGGCGCAGAACTCAATCACACATCTTGCTAATAGGTGACCCCGGTACGGGAAAATCTCAATTTCTTCGATTTGCTGCAGCACTATCACCTCGATCAGTACTGACAACAGGAACTGGATCATCACGAGCAGGATTGACCTGCGCAGCTGTCCGAGAATCATCCGCTGGGTCAAATGGAAATGAATTCTCTCTTGAGGCGGGCGCGCTTGCCCTTGCGGACCGAGGTGTATGCTGTATCGACGAGTTCGGTTGTATGTCGAAGGAGGACAGAACTTCCATCCATGAGGCCATGGAGCAACAGACGATCTCTGTTGCCAAGGCTGGAATTATTTGCAAATTGAATGCTCGTGCCACCGTGGTCGCAGTAATGAACCCTGCTAATGGGATCTACGATGAGAACATGAACTTGGAGCGGAACTCTCGTCTCGGATCAGCTTTACTATCCAGATTTGATTTGAGTGAGTGGTATCTTTTCTTTCTTTATCGTGTCACTTGACAAGAAGAGTCATTGCTTACCTTCTTGTTGCTTGTTATAACGTAGTCTTTGTCATGCTTGATCAGGCACAATGTGAGAGAGACGAGAACATAGCACATTTTCTATTGCAACAATCAATTATACCGGGCTCAGCATTCGAACGTCCGATAGAAATGGACACTGGTTTCAACGACGATGATAAAGCCAATGGCCACTGGGGTATGGAAAAGTTGCGTGCCTACATTGCAACGATTCGTGAAAAATTCCAACCGACATTGTCTCCAGAAGCAAGTGAGCTATTGGAAAATCATTACTCTTTGTGCCGTCAATCTACAAGTGAAAATTCGCTTCCAGTGACTGTTAGATTCTTAGAGTCCATGATTCGCCTGTCTCAAGCACATGCGAGGTTGATGTATCGCAACACAGTTACATTAGACGATGCTGTTGCTGTCATACTCTTGATGGAGTGTACAGCAGCTGCATCTCGCGGTGGAGTGTTAGGTGGTGGACCCTCCTATGGTGGCGGAATGGATGATCTTTTGTACAAAAATCCCATTGATACGGACTTCAAAGCATTCGACGTTGCCGATGAAGTGTTCAACAAAGAAAAACAAACTTTACTCCAGAGATATGATCATATAAAACGTCTCAATGATGACAGAAGCGACAATGCTGGAGGAGACCCGCCGTACTTTTATGATCGCTCTCCGAACCAAGATGGACGTAGGTCGTGGGACGATGTTGGGCAACCGAGAAGCTATCAAGGGCAATTGTTTGCACCCAATAATCAAAGCAATACTGACACAGATCAGTGGGGCAGGCAAAGGATGTCACAAGTGGCATCACCTCATTCATCTTCGCACAAAAACAACTCCATCAGAAAGGTGATGGAGACACTGCAGCCAATCGAGGACACGCCCTCAACAACTGGTAATAACTATTCCAGTCAAGAGTCACAGAAGAAGGTGACTTTCTCACAATTACCTGATCAGGTTGAACATTTTACAGTGGATTCATCTGAACACAGGAACGATAATTACAGTCAAAATGGAGGTCTTGAAAGCCATTCAGGCGTACAATTTTATGAAGCGTCCCAACAAACCCATGCAGAAAGTGGCGGATTCATGAGGACGCAAGACCACGAGTTAGAGAGTAATCGCTTGTCACCATCATCTCAAAATAACAACACAACTTTCGATGCCTTCGTCTGTGGAGGACAAACAGGAGAAACATCATCGAGTCTTCAGTCACAAAGCAGTAGCAGCAGTAAGAGGCGCAAGAAGAGACGAACTGCAGATTGATTACATGAATAACAAATATTTACATTCAAATTTATCAGCTTTTTCTAATCATTGCCACTCTTTTTTGTGCACTGGAAAAGACGCATACTCATAAATATATTCCCTTCGAGACTTGTACATAACAAGCACCAAGCCAATACGGGAAGTTCAACTTCGAACTATGACTTGATCAACTTTAAGAAATTGTCATATTCTACACTCTTCTCTCTTATGACTTCCTCTTGCATTCTTGCAGATGAGTTGACGATATCATTCACCAAGTCATCTAGCTCTTGCAACGTTGATTGCTCGTCATTGTGATGATATGAGTTGGCCGCAGGAGAATTTGTGTTTCGATGTGATATTGCATGTGTCTCTCCAATAGGATTCTTTTCCAATGCCCTCTTCTCTGTCGCATTGTCTGCGCTATTATCTATTCCATTTCCACTCGCCACCGATCTGCGTATTGCTACAACTACTATCGAAACGACGAGACAAATGATGCAAAGGGACACAATCATCCTACCTTCTTCGTAGGAGAGTGTTGGCAGTACAGTTTCATCGCTTCCTTTATTACCAGCAGCTCCTGTCCGGCTTGCCAGTGCCCGGCTTGCCAGTGCCCGGCTTGCCAGTGCCCGGCTTGCTAATGCCCTACCGACCCGGACGAGTTTCGACATGATGTGAGCTTGGTAAGTACTTACGTATTATTTATGTTGTTGATGATAACTGAAGTGTGCTCTCAGATGGCATCTTCCACGAAAAGGACGAAAAGGACGAGAAGAGCGCGCGTGCTCTGATGGAAATTCAAAAATGAATGTCGAATTTCGCATTATGAAGAGACTGAGTAACAGTGTCTTGATGGCATCTTCTATGTATATATATGTTAGTTGTGTGCGCACGACGGTTGCGTCTCTCGCGCGCACGCGCTTGTTACTTTCAAAACTTCTGTAACAGAAAAATGCAATGACACATTAAAAGACACGCTATCAGCGCTTTTCGTCATTCGTTTTGTCACAATTTGGGATTTTTCAAAAGACGCTAACCGTCGCGGTGAACCGTCGTGTGCGGCGGCAGGCAAGCTTCGTCTATCTAACTCCCCTAAGTACAGTTAACAATGTAACAAGGGAGTTACATCAATCACCGTAATCAAAAGATAACAACTCCATATAATCTTTTCTGCAGAAGCTGGGCTTGCATGCTGTACGGCGAGGCAGACAGAGATCTACATCGTTGGCCTTGAAAACCTACTCTTCATCACCTTCGTCCAATTGCCACTCTATCTATTGACTGTATTGAATCTTGTCAGACATCTTATACTACTTTTATACTGCACAAATTGCTTAACTTTGTTCATATTCTTTGTGATGAAGGATTGTTGAGAAATGATGATGCATTTGGCTTGTTAGTTCTTGAATCTTGAAACATTTCTTATTTGACTGCAACCTCGCAAAAACTCAATCTTTGTTGCACTAATTTTTGCTCTTATTGATTTTGAGACGCCTGATGCTTCCTCCAATAGACTTTGCCTTTGCAGCCAAACTTCTTCTGCGACTGCTACTGCGAGGCGTCGGAGACAAGTCGGGAACAGACGGCGCAGGAGTCGTATTAGCTTCCTTCTCATCAATTGTGTCTATAGACGGCGACATAGTAGGAGTTGGAGGATCGTCAATAGACTTTGTATCATCCTTTGAAACAGTCTCGTCTTCCGTGTCATCTTGTTCAGTGTCTGCGTCGATAATCTTGCACATGAGCTCTCCAACCTCAGGAGTATCTTTCTGCTCACTCTCTTTCTCCTCACCGCTTTCTTCTTTCACACCAACATGCTGAGAACTGGACCAATGGACTACTGCAAGAGCCAAAACAAAGCATAGGGAAAGTGACATTACCAAGCAGAAGAGCGAACTCGTCCCATCTCAGAGGAAGCGGAACATTAGCCATAATATGTGATGTGATCATATTGAACACAGACATTTCTGCCTCTAGCTCTGGCTCTGCAACCTCAGTGCTGCGCCGCACAATGGCCTTGATGACTTTGATTACTCCCATGGCTTAGACAATAATACTCCTAGAAACTACTTCTTGACAACCTCGGTGAAGTGGCTGTCGAGGACCGTCCTCAATTTGCTAGACACGTCGCCCCAAACTTTGTATTAATTCCTATGTATGTACAAATATCTTCAAGATGTTCGTTCCTCTTCTCCTTTTCCTTTTTCCTCAAAAGATGCCAAACCCGGAGAGAGAGCGCACGCCCTTCGCCCCCTACATACTAAAATTATCTCTCCATCAGTTGTTTATCGATGCATGCGACAAAGCTTTGAATCTTCGATTGATTGCGATGCAATGACGATGAGCTGTATGGATATCATACTTTCTGTTAGGGTTGCTAGGTGTTGGAGAAATAATATAACAGAAGTTTTAAAGTACGTCTGATTAGCCCTCTAGGGGCGAAACTATGGTTATGTTGGGAGGAATAGATAGTATGTTGTAGCCAATTCGATAGGCAATATCCAACATCTCTCTTGATTCTTCAAACTCAAAGTTAGTAGTTACTTTTCAATTTTCAGTCTTCGAGTTCTATTCTTTTTTTCTTTTTGCCGACATAAAACATCAATCATACCGAAAGTGCCCACAAATGATGGTATCCACTGATCAACAAGATAAAAATACTATCGCACTCTGTACAACTTTGACGGTGGACGCTAACGAGGTGCATTTACGTCAAGGATCCACGGCTCCTCTTCGCCACACATAGTGTCCTTATGTAACTGCTCACGTTCAATGCCAAATCAAGACAGTAATGAAAACTACGACTACAGATGCAATCGCACCTCCAGACAAAGTCAATGCATTGTTGGAACTGAAAGGGCAGTTCTGACCGAATGGCATCACGAATGAACCAAAATAATCAATACCAACATACTGCCCATCAGTGATTTGTACACCATTCTTCTCCACTTTGTACTCTTCTCGACGTGCAGATATTGTAAGGGATGCTGTAAGGTTCAAGCTTAGGTCACAGCCATCCTTTGGGACGCATTGAAGTATCTTTAAAGTTGTGTTGAGATCAGAACCACGATCGACATAGCTGTAAGAAGAGAGTAGACTGTCTTCCCAATTATTCTTGTTTCGGATATAACCAAAGTTCCACTCCCTCCCGAAAAAAACGTAGCGAGCTGGCATGTGGCGTTCCAAATAAAACAAGTCTTCAGTTTGCACATCGCACAGATCAGCAATAGTACAATCTCCCATGTTGGTAGTCTGATTGAGGATGCCCCATCCCACTTTTCGATAGATTACGTTGTCCATTGTTAGCATGAAAACTGGATCGACATCAACTGGTACGGTCACATTCACTACTTCTAAGCTATCCCAGTCCAAATCAGATTCATCTACTCCCTCCGGAATGACTTCTTGCTCTTCTACCTTCGTCAAATTGTTCGGGGCTTCAATGTAAAACGATGCGCAACTACCTTTTGGAACGCACATTGTCTCGTGACCTAGAAATGAGATGCCAGGGCCATGGGGCACCACGCCAGATAGAGATACAGATGGAGAGCTGAGGTTCCATATATATTCAAATTCTTCATCAGGATATTTATAATGATACATGAAGAACTCAATAACTGATTCATCCTCCTCACAAGAGGGCCCGCAGCTACCAAATCGGACCGAGTCAAATAGCCAGGTCTTACTGCTACCAACAAGTTCTCCATCAAAGAAGACGGAATAAGACGGCGCCGTTGCTGTCGTAGGATCTACTTGCTCTTGATGTCCAATGAGAAACGTGTAGCATGCGTCATCTTTGGGCAGGCAAGCATACGTTTTGTCGAGACTAAATACTTCTCCCAACGATCCACCTAGAACGGAGTTGCCGTCTTGGTCCTCAACACGGAACGTGTTATCGTAATGACCAGGAGGATTTCCACTCCAATACTGGAGCTCAAATAGCGCCTCTTCATCATTGCAGACGGGAATAGGAGTAGTAGTACAGTTCCCAACGTTGGTGTAGGTCAAGGGGTTTACTGAATCAAAATAAAACTCATATCCAGTGTCAATTGCTTCCCCATCGAATAACAACTTATACCCATCAGTAGGAAAACCTCCCACAACAATTTGAGAGCACTCATCTCTAGGGACACATGCTTCGTAGTCCGTTAGATCCTTAGGAGTAAATCCTTTGACACTGATCTCATTACCTTGTTGATGCCTGACGAAAGGAAATTTTCCTTTCACATCTTCTTCGGCACACCATACCTGATTCTTATCACACTCATCGAGGTTAGGGAGTGTTTCAATTTCCTTATTAACCTCTTCCTCCCACTCCCAGTAGGTGGTCCAAAAAGGGCTTCGCGATGTGGTAAATACGTCTTGTGTTAAGCTAAGCTTAACCTGAAGCAGCGCTTCATTTCCGATGCAGCTGATACTCATATCTCTGCTGTTGACAAACTGTGAGAACAGTCGATAGTGATGCAGAGCTGGAATGACTAATTTTTATGAGATGATCTACTGCAACTGCACTCCTGAGGAAAAGATCTCATCGAACAGCATTGGCATTGGAATGCGTTGAATCGCTGGAAGGATCGTGGCAGAGACGATCAACGCTAACGATCAACAGGTACAGTATCAACAGATGGCCGGATGGAGTAGATACTCCTAATATATAAGTATATATGGAGCATGCAGCAGGATTACTTCTTATGGAGGGTGCATTTGAATTTGAGTGGTACCGTTTAGCGAATATGAGGTAACGACAGGAATCGTCCCTCAAGCTACAGCCAAAAAAGCGATATGTACGTAGGAATAGTTAATAGAATTACTTGTGTTGACCTACAGTGTTTACCTAGAGAGAGAGAGGAGTACTCCTCAAAGTAAGACAGAGTGATAGTATCTTTGCGATGATGATGGCATCTTCTACACGAAAAGGAGAAAGAAGACAGAAGTTGCGGTCGCATTGTGGGTTGCGTGACCTTACAACATAGTGCACTGAAAAGTAAGGCAGGGCGAGGCGAGAGGCAAGGCAGACAGAGATCTACATCATTGGCCTTGAAAAACAACTCTTCATCACCTTCGTCCAATTACCACTCTATCTATTGACTATATTGAATCTTGTCAGGCATCTTATACTACTGTTATACTACACAAATTGCTTTAACTTTGTTCATATTCTTTGTGATACAGGATTGTTGAGAAATGATGATGCATTTGGCTTGTTCTTGAAACATTTCTTATTTGACTGCAACCTCGCAATTAAATCAATCTTTGTTGCACTAATTTTTGCTCTTATTGATTTTGAGACGCCTGATGCTTCCTCCAATAGACTTTGCCTTTGCAGCCAAACTTCTTCTGCGACTGCTACTGCGAGGCGTCGGAGACAAGTCGGGAACAGACGGCGCAGGAGTCGTATTAGCTTCCTTCTCATCAATTGTGTCTGTAGACGGCGACATAGTAGGAGTTGGAGGATCATCAATAGACTTTGTATCATCCTTTGAAACAGTCTCGTCTTCCGTGTCATCTTGTTCAGTGTCTGCGTCGATAATCTTGCACATGAGCTCTCCAACTTCAGGAATATCTTTCTGCTCACTCTCTTTCTCCTCACCGCTTTCTTCTTTCACACCAACATGCTGAGGACTGGACCAATGGACTACTGCAAGAGCCAAAACAAAGCATAGGGAAAGTGACATTACCAAGCAGAAGAGCGAACTCGTCCCATCCAGAGGAAGCGGAACATTAGCCATAATATGTGATGTGATCATATTGAACACAGACATTTCTGCCTCTAGCTCTGGCTCTGCAACCTCAGTGCTGCGCCGCACAATGGCCTTGATGACTTTGATTACTCCCATGGCTTAGACAATAATACTCCTAGAAACTACTTCTTGACAACCTCGGTGAAGTGGCTGTCGAGGACCGTCCTCAATTTGCTAGACACGTCGCCCCAAACTTTGTATTAATTCCTATGTATGTACAAATATCTTCAAGATGTTCGTTCCTCTTCTCCTTTTCCTTTTTCCTCAAAAGATGCCAAACCCGGAGAGAGAGCGCACGCCCTTCGCCCCCTACATACTAAAATTATCTCTCCATCAGTTGTTTATCGATGCATGCGACAAAGCTTTGAATCTTCGATTGATTGCGATGCAATGACGATGAGCTGTATGGATATCATACTTTCTGTTAGGGTTGCTAGGTGTTGGAGAAATAATATAACAGAAGTTTTAAAGTACGTCTGATTAGCCCTCTAGGGGCGAAACTATGGTTATGTTGGGAGGAATAGATAGTATGTTGTAGCCAATTCGATAGGCAATATCCAACATCTCTCTTGATTCTTCAAACTCAAAGTTAGTAGTTACTTTTCAATTTTCAGTCTTCGAGTTCTATTCTTTTTTTCTTTTTGCCGACATAAAACATCAATCATACCGAAAGTGCCCACAAATGATGGTATCCACTGATCAACAAGATAAAAATACTATCGCACTCTGTACAACTTTGACGGTGGACGCTAACGAGGTGCATTTACGTCAAGGATCCACGGCTCCTCTTCGCCACACATAGTGTCCTTATGTAACTGCTCACGTTCAATGCCAAATCAAGACAGTAATGAAAACTACGACTACAGATGCAATCGCACCTCCAGACAAAGTCAATGCATTGTTGGAACTGAAAGGGCAGTTCTGACCGAATGGCATCACGAATGAACCAAAATAATCAATACCAACATACTGCCCATCAGTGATTTGTACACCATTCTTCTCCACTTTGTACTCTTCTCGACGTGCAGATATTGTAAGGGATGCTGTAAGGTTCAAGCTTAGGTCACAGCCATCCTTTGGGACGCATTGAAGTATCTTTAAAGTTGTGTTGAGATCAGAACCACGATCGACATAGCTGTAAGAAGAGAGTAGACTGTCTTCCCAATTATTCTTGTTTCGGATATAACCAAAGTTCCACTCCCTCCCGAAAAAAACGTAGCGAGCTGGCATGTGGCGTTCCAAATAAAACAAGTCTTCAGTTTGCACATCGCACAGATCATATTTTTTGTACCTCTAAACGAAATTACCATAACATAAGATACTGATCTTACGTACAGATTTAACTAGCAGCAGCGTGTCAATTTATGTCATTTTTTTATTTGCTTGCAATAGCATCGAAGAAGTCACCATCATAACCATTAATAGCATCTGCACCTTTCGGTATCACAGTGCCCAAATTTACGAATCTATTCTATGCGTTATATTCAATTTCCGGTTAGATTTGTGCCCGGGTGTATTGAATACTCAAGACAAGATAGTACGTTCCTAAACACAACAACGCGCTGCATACCCCATCAACTTTTTTCGGCACCAAGAGCAATGGAGACAATCGACGCCAAGGCTTGTCCACAAGACAGCCCCGAATTATTATTAGCAGGTCTACTACAATATCTATTCCAGAATTCATTGTTATCCCATTGGTACCGTATTTGGGATCGTCCGGATGACTACCCCGCATCAGAGGTAGTCGACTTACGAACGAGGATGAGTTGCATAAAATCGATCAATTGAACAAAATGTCATTACAAAACTTCGTGGGTATAGAACACGACCACTGGATGTGGTTATTGAAAAGCTGTAAGTTGGTGAAAGAAAACACGGATGGTGATATCAGTTTTACTACTGAGGATAAATGGGAGAAGATTACAGCAGAATACCAAGACATCTAAGCTGAGTTCAAGAAGGCGGTCGAGACGCTCTTGCGAGTTAATCGATTGAAAAAGCGCAAAGAAGTTAAACGGATTAGACTCATCATTGGTGGCGACCATGGTCAAGGCGCCTTTCGTTTGGGCTTCCGAGTACTGATTGATACGGAGGAGGGGGAATCTCCGATGTGCAAGACAATAAATATTGCCACAGTTTACTGCAAGAAGGAAGCAGGAGCAATCCTGGAATCGACGGTGATTGATTGGCTTGCTGAAGATTTGAAACAAATTCATGACAACCCGTTACATTTGCTAAATCTTGACGGTAGATCTGTGTGTTGCTTCGAGTGTGATATGGATAATCTGGACGATGTACTTCTTGAACCAATCCTAGTTGAACAACTCATAGCTGGAAACCTGGCATGGGAATGTTTCTGTCTAGGCAAAGAAGGAGCAGCAAATAGTTGGTGCATCTACTGCATGCTTGGTCCACAGCAATGGAGCATACCAAATCATGACAGAGGTCAGTGTTGGACTATGGAGGATCTGAATGTGAGATGGCTGATAGTGATAAGAAGGGTGCAAAGAGAATGGGTGTGAAAAGGCGGTCATACTTCCCATGGATTCCGCTTAAAAGTTACATTCTCCCTATCCTTCATCTTTGTATTGGGCTTGGTAATGATGTCATCGACTATTTTGGCTTCCTGGTCGAGTGGCGGCTGACGAAGCTATCGGACGAGGAGAAGCGTTGGAAAAATAGAGTGGATGAACTGAATGTCCTAATTCCCAACCAACGGAAGGTAGTTAATGATTGGAAAGCAGGCATTCATGGTAAGAGGCGAACTGCGTTAATGACGTTACGGAGAACTCGAGCACCTTCAAATGGAGGCAATGGGTTGAATCATGACGAGGTGGATGAACTTGCAGCACTTGATGCCACCTTGAAGCGATGGGGAAGTTAAGAGAAACCATCTGCAGAGGACAAGGATAAATTTAAGAGCGACATGGCTGATGCGGTTGCAAAGCATCGCGCTCTGAGGGCAAAAGTTGACGACAACAATGATACACCAAAGCTTCACTGCGCAGAAGATCATGGACTAGAAGCAATTGAGAATCACCCTGACTTGTCTCTATGCATTGAGGAATGGGTAGAACAGTTCCATCAGACTGAAAGGAAGAAAGTTGAGGCGAAATGCAAATTTGAGAAAGACCCAGAGAAGCACACCCAGCTTGCTGCAAGGAAGAGAGCTGGTATGAACAACGCAGACATCATGGCACAATGTAGAGACACGAAGAGGCCTCGTCGAGGACCGTACAAAAAAAGATGATTAAGTGGTCACTAATTTTGAGTGACATCGAGGTTGTGCGAAGTGCTGAAAATGAAGGAATTGGTAGAATATGGTGTTCGGCAACTGTTTCTGGTGTTGTTTTTGTTCAATGTCATGCATTGGATGTCCTGTGGAGCTCAGTACTCTCTCTACGGAGCGAGTCGTCATGGTCTAATTTTTTCTGCAGAGATTGAGCGGGGAAATAGGGGGCCACCGGGGGAAAGAAAAATATTTAGCATGTAAAATTATCTATGTACAGTCCAGATAGCCCACAAAAGGGGGATGGTAGGAAATTTTTTTTTAACTAGTGGCGAAATTGGTGTGGCGCTCGCTAAGTAATTAAAGCTACCGCGCAAAAAAATTGCTCCAGGAGCATTTAGGTCCCGAGTTCGCTAGTAAAAAAAGTGATTAGCAAGCACTTTAGTCACGAATTCCAACTCGAACTCGCACAAAATTCCTAGCTACCATGTCGACATATCCACTCCGTAGCCTGGTAAGTTTCTTGGTGTACTTGTGCACTAGAATAACCAGGTGTTATGTGATAGCATACATTATTGGCTGTCGATAGAGCCACTGGTCAACATTGTAACTGCTGTATTCGTCCTGAAGTGGTTAATTAGCATGGGTCAGATGGGTTGTTTAGGCGATTTTACCTAGTGATTTTAACTAGTAAAAATGTTGAAAATCACCCAGGAACAATTGAAGATAACTCAATGAGGACTAGATATAGATGGGTCATCCAAGGAATAATTATATTCGGATAGTGTTTAGTTTGGCATTCCCAATCGCCTTTTTTGTCGAATGTGTATTATTGGCCATGGTGGAGGGGTGTGCTGACATGGTTGTAAGCTACTTTTGTGCGTGAGAGCGCGCTGGAACAATTTTTTGCAGGGAGCAATTTTTTTGCGCGGTAGTAAGATGTAAGATCCTCCACCGACTGTGATAGATCGCTACTTGCCGTGGATGCTCCTTCCCACAGCTCCAGTGACCTATCGGTACTGGACGGTTTTGGTGACAGTTGCCACTCGTCAGCTAGTGACTTATCGATGAATAGAAGAGTAGATCCACCAAGAAAAGAGGTATTTATTGTTAAAACTTGATGTAAACTAGAGAGATGTTTCACTGACAGAGAATAAGTGAGCAAAGCGTCAACAGTACACTTCGACTACTTGGACTTCCGCCAAACAAAAGAGGCATCAAAGGCATGATCATCCAAAGGAATGATCGCGTCAATGACTGATTTAAGGTGTCACGCCTAAACCCGGATAGAGTCACTAACGGTAGTCGTGACGTCAGACCATCAGATGCAGCTGACCACGACACTCCTTCTCGGACAGTCAAGTAGCTTGAAAGAACTATTGACTTCTTACGAATGTACTGAAAGATAGCAATATCGGAGAGACTTGATGCGAGGAAAACCACGAACCAAAGACATTCATCAGCAATGGCCTTAAGATCTGGGCTGATGCGATGAACTGAAAGAACACAAGCTCCAAAGATTCTGTTAAGATATGATGCTCCTTCTGGAGACGAGATTCCAGTATCTTGGACTTGAGTTATGGAAGGAATTGATTTGGAGTAGATAACTTGCGCTTCGAAAAGATCTTCTTGAAGATGCAAGATGTCTTGAATATCTTCGTCAGATTCGCTGAAGAAGATTGAGCCACCATTGAAGAGTAGGACAACGACCTTGGCACTTGTGAACACGCACTGATCACATTTGGATTGCTTTAGACCATGATCGACAAAGAACTTCGCTATTTTGCAATCAAGGAGATACGAGTGCGTCATAGGAACAAGTCGGTGCTTCTTCTTGATACGAGAGCCAAAAATCTTGACTACGTCGACGGACATAACTGAACCGAAAAAGTTGCTTCGTTGAAGACGAGGCAAAAGGGAGGATTGAACTGAGTCTTGAAGAAGACTTGTCGGCGACCAAATGGAACTTGACGAGGACTGGTCATCAAAGAGACCGAAGAGAACCTTGTCACGAGGACAAATTTGACGAGACTCAACAGTTGGATACGGACAAACTACTTTGGATGAAAGAGACGCATCAATGTCAGCTGGCTGAGTAAAGTGTCCATCAGAAGCCTTGGAAGAGAATGCTTTCATATCTTCCCGACGATGGAGGTTGGACTTGGAAAATTCGAAGTATTTATCTCGAGAGCGAAGACGCCGAGTCCAGCTGTAGTTGATAGACTGAATACTTTCTCCTCCTGATGCGAAACACGAAGCTCCTTCTGATGAAGTATCACATTGTAGAATGAAGTCGTCAACATGAGAATGTACGGTGAAGGGAGGATCCGAACCAGATGGAAGAAGAACCAGATGACTGAAATGGGGTGGCTTACGTCGAGGACGAGAGCCTGGGCGATGATAAACGTAGTAGAATGATAATGATGATAATGAGCTCCTTCTGAAACTATGCTTGCGAGATTTACGATGGGAGATCACATTTTTCTTCTGGACCGCAGGGCCCATTGAGGTTGAAGAGACGCCATTGAAGTTGAAAATCACATTCATATCGGAGGCATTCGGCATAGCCGAGATGACGGAGAGCAGGAAGACCAAAACTGATTCTGCGTAAAGAGCATAATGGAGATGGTCCATGTAAAGGTAGATCAGAAGGATGGCAACAACTAGGAAGAGCTGATAGGTGTGTTTCCTGCGTTGTAGAACTTGGTAGAGAGTTGAAAATGATATGGTAAAAGCTCGAAGGATGCTGAGAATGATCAAACCGAAACCGAAGAGAGACCAAAACGATTGAAACGGGTTGTTCAAGAAGATGAACAGACGGTACAACATTGATAGAAGTAGATGTTGCAATCCAGGATTGATCGGGTCTACGGAGAGCATACTACCAAAAAGGATGATCCTTGATAGAAACCCGAGGTTGGAGTGGGTAGAGACAATAACTTTAAGACCTGAAGTTGTACTGAAGCGCGGAAGCATATCCCTTCCCACATGAAAGACGGAGCCTACAAACTCTTGCAGAGCTCCCCACTTGATAGCAGAGACTTGAATAGGTTCTTCATGTTGTGTAACACCGCAAATAACTGGAGCGACATTCTCACCACGAAAACCAACATGGTCAAGTTGATTTTCTTCGGTCCCAGACATTGAAACTCGAACTGAGTTATCCACATCACATCTTACAAACTGCGAATGGACAACAGCACCAGACGGAATATCGATAAACGCTGGCGATGACGGAGGAACTTGTGCAGCAGCACTACATTCTCCTCCTCCTCCTCCTCCTGAATCGACAGGCGGAGAAATAGACGAGACATCGATGCAACGTAGATCCTGAAATGCCTTGAGAGCAGAAATCGGGGCTTCATAATCAAAAGTTGTGCCGACAGATACAGAACCAGACACAATAGACGGTACAGCAGTAGGTGCAGCCGCAGAAACACCATCCTGATCATCCGGAGGATCCAATGAAACACGAGCAGGCACAGCCACAGAAGCATCACCCTGATCTTCCGGAGGATCCACAGAGACACGAGTAGGCACTTCTTCAGAAATACGAGGAGGTTCATCCGTAGAAACAACACCATGATCTTCCGGAGGATCCACAGAAACACGAGTTGCAGACCCACACACCGCTGATAGCTTGAATTCAGCAAACAAGTCGACGAGCTTAGTATGCTCAGCCTTGGTGAGAGGAGTATCATTAATATCCGACTCCATCTTCGCTAGGAGAGCAGCAAAACCTTCTGCTCCATCATCAAAAGTAGTAGGCGAAGCAGAGGCTGAGTTGCTAGCATCACTGCTAGCGGGGGCAACAGAGGACATAATGTCTCGGAGCCACATTGGTGGTCTAGCCGCTGGGCTAGACGGGCTGCTAGCGACATAGCCAGCAGGGGCTTCATTAAGCCACAAAGGTGTGCTAGCCACTGGGCTAGGCAGGCTGCTAGCATTTCTAGCAGCAGCAGGGGCTGCATTGAGCCATGAAGAGGTGCTAGCCACTGGGCTAGTCGGGCTGCTAGCATTTCTAGCAGCAGCAGGGGCTTCATTGAGCCACGATGAGGAACTAGCCACTTGACTAGTCGCGCTGGCAACATTTCCAGCAGGGGCTTCGGGAGGGACAGCCTCTGGAAACCACATCAAATCACCATCCCAATCACGAGGAGCCTGAACAGACAAGGGCGCTTGAGTACGAGGAGGGGCGGTGGTCTCCTCACTTCGAGGAGTTACGGACTCCACACTTGAGACATCACTCATGATAGGTGGCGCCAACGGAGGGTCTAAGGGAGTCATAAAAGGCGACTGCATTGTTAACGGTGCAGAGGCGAATCTACTTACTTATATGCTTTTGACACAAAGGAATCTAGCGGGTGGCTTTTGACGCAATGGAATCTAGCCGGCACAACTGAACTTGACGATGATGAATCCTTCAGGGGCCAATGTACTCCGAACGAGGTGTAGCTAGCACGCAAACTTCGGAGGAATGTTCAAAACTTAACTGGGTGAAAACTTAGGGTGACTACCAACGAAGGAGGCGGGTGATCAAGCCGACCAAACAACGGAGAGAAGTCGATGGGGTTGTTGCGATGGGCAGCAAACGAAGATAGCTCAGGGCACTCGAAGAGATACCAAAAGCTGACGAGGAAATAGCAACCTTATACACCAAGAAAGCGTAGTTGGGCTACTATAACCTGTGATAGATCGCTACTTGCCGTGGATGCTCCTTCCCACAGCTCCAGTGACCTATCGGTACTGGACGGTTTTGGTGACAGTTGCCACTCGTCAGCTAGTGACTTATCGATGAATAGAAGAGTAGATCCACCAAGAAAAGAGGTATTTATTGTTAAAACTTGATGTAAACTAGAGAGATGTTTCACTGACAGAGAATAAGTGAGCAAAGCGTCAACAGTACACTTCGACTACTTGGACTTCCGCCAAACAAAAGAGGCATCAAAGGCATGATCATCCAAAGGAATGATCGCGTCAATGACTGATTTAAGGTGTCACGCCTAAACCCGGATAGAGTCACTAACGGTAGTCGTGACGTCAGACCATCAGATGCAGCTGACCACGACACCGACCACCGAACCATCACCAACCACCACCCACCACTCTCTCTTGGAGCAAGCACCTATCAAGCACCACTGCATCTTTGCGGATCCAAAATCCAAACCCAGCACTTACGCAGCTATCGCCCATAGTCTACTATTATCCAACAGTATACTTTCTTTATCTCACATACACTACAATCATGAATTCGAATGCAGAATTGCTGGAGATGCTCAATAAAATGGGCGGCATGATGGATTCATTTTCTGGCAACTATTCAGATGACGAAGAGCCTCCCGAACCTGTGCTGCCAACGAAGGTTCAGCCGGGTATCATATGTCAAGTAGACGGGCTCAAAAGTGCAGCTGGACAGAAATTGAATGGGTGCCAATGTGCTGTGATACGGTACATTTCAGAGGATGAACGATTTGAGGTACGTATGAAAGATGAAGAGGGAACGAAGGCATTGAAGGAAGCAAATCTAATACCCGTTGAAAAGCTCGTACTACCCACGCACAGTCGCCGAGGATCTGATAGTTCGCCTCGGAGTCTATGCGAGCTTTTACTCTATTATAAAGGAAGCGGGCCTGATACGGCTGCAGAATTTTCTCCATCACGAATCATGCTTTCCGGATATGCGGGTCAGTGTCTAGATCATATTGGAACACGCAATTTGATGTGGCTGGTTCAAGTTCAATTGGAGCAGCTTTCGGCTACAGTAGGTCTTGCTAGAAGATGTCTAGACTATGACGAAGAAGGTGCAGCAGAAGTCTTGTTTGCTTTACTTGAAGGAGATCCTATGTATATTGACGTATTAATACAAACAATTCACTGGACTGGTTTAATTGATCACGATGGAGATGACAATAATCGAGTACATTCTGATGGGTTCAGTAACTGCCCACCAACAAAACTCACTCCTGACCAAGATTCACATTCTTACGTCAAGCTCATGTCAACGGGTCCTTTACGTCTATTAGTTGAGATGACCAAGTACAAATTTGGCGGAGCACTCTTTGAAGCAATGAAAGAAAGTGAATTCCATCATCTATTTCTTCAACGACTATTGCGTTTAGTAGGAAGGGAGGGTATCAACACAAATGATGGCAGTAAGCTTGGACCAATGGCGAGGAAGATATTGTTGAAGGTACTTCCTGGAATCAATCTGGAAAAGAAATTAGATTCCGTGAAAGCACAGAATCTACTTATACAGACATCGAGGAACTTACCGTGTCAGTTCCTTCGAGCTGAGAATGTTTCTGCAACAAGTCTTAATGAGATTTACTTTGAGTGAGGTCTTGGTAGGACCTAAGTGATGGGCTTTAGAAAGGGCGACGTATTAATCTGCTGGGTACGGAAACATAGCATTGCCTCACTTAGATAATGAAATGAAATATCTATTGTACCTGCAAGTAGATCTAAGCACTAAATAAGTCTCATTGCAGCTTGCTAACAAGCTACTTCTACCAGGTCCTCACCTTGCTCTGTTATGAATGGGTACATATGAATGATGTTTGCAGCCGTACGGGTGAAAATGCCTCTCCTATCTTGCCTCTCCTATCTTGCCTCTCCCCCTGCCACTTTTCTGACTCACTATCGCCAATCGCCATTGATCGCCAATCCCCCACTATCAAAAGAATGAAGAATGAAGTACTGTGCCTGTTGCTTGCATTCGACCTTCGACTTTGAATAGTATCGGTGAGGGAGTTGATGGACGTTAACGTTGGCAGGCTGGTTGAATAAGATAGGTTTGTCTACAACAAGTACAAAATGAAAACTGGGCTTTTACTCTTGCAATCAATTGCAACCTCCATACGTGGCAGTAGAACTTCCGCTGCAAAATCAGCCTTCGTTCTGCCAGCGGCATTATCAACTTTCCAATCTTGTGCTGTTTCTTCTGCGGCGACATCGTCGTCATCATCATCATCATCATCATCATCATCCGGTTGTCACGCCAAAATTGGTGCTGCAGCTGGATTGATCGGAGGCACTTCGACGGTGGTCTTGTGCAGTAATGATGATGGATCAAATAATAGTGGGAGCAACATGAAGAAAGCAACAATATCTGCCAGAAAAAGCATAGATGATCCAATGAATATTCTACAACACAACCCTTCATTGCCATTTCCTGAATCTGCTTTAAAACATGACACGTACAATGGAGTTACATTAGATGTAACAAAAGTACCGCAATTATCTGATTCTGATGCATCAACATTTGGAGAAATGCTATCACGCGCTCTAAATATCTGGTCGGAAGAGGGACGCAGGGGTATTTGGATCCGTATACCCACATCACATGCTCATTTGATAGCATCTGCAACATGAGCTTGGGTTTGATTTCCAACATGCTGAGCCTGGAACATGTGTTTTGACCAAATGGCTTCCGAAGGATTCTGAGTCGAGGTTACCCAATGGACCATCTCATCAGGTTGGCGTTGGAGTTTTGGTGTTGCATCCACTTACGGGGAAGATGTTGGCTGTGCAAGAACGTACTGGACCTGCAGCAGCACGCAAATTGTGGAAGGTAAGTTGTTACTATGATCGATTAGATGATGATAATATGCGATTCTTTCAAGACGCTCAATTTGTCTTCTTCTTCGCAAACGTCGTGTCGCAATTATATAGATGCCAACAGGCCTAACAGATCCTGGTGAAGACATTGCCGCAGCAGCAATTCGTGAATTGAAAGAAGAGACTGGGTTAGATGTTGAATTTGACAAAATCATCTGCTTCCGACAGGCACATGGAGGACTTTTCAATAGAAGCGACATGTTTTTCGTTTGTTTGTGTAAGCTGGCACCTAAGTACGAAACGTTGGTTAAGCAAGGCGGTGAAATAGAGCTTTTGCCACAAGAAGAGGAGATTCTATGCGCAGATTGGATTCGATATGGAAGATTATGCAGTTCAAGGAGTTTGGACGCAGAGTCCACTGTACAAAGAAATGAATAGAGCTATGATCAATGCTGCACGGAAGGGGATTGAGTATTCGTCAAACGAGGATGGTGATGAAGCGCATGGATTTGTATCAAAGGTGCTGCCTGTTGGCTTTCGTCCTGGGAGCAATGCCATCTACGTCAGTTCGAGGCTGTGATGATAACATTAACCACAAACTTTGCCTACATTTTCAAGCAAATGTTTGTTTATATTTTTATGCAATGTCAATCATTCCCCAGGTCACCAACCGTGCATTCATATTCGGCATATAGTTGTTTGTGTGTATCCAAGCCTCCCCCCCGGACGCAAATGCAGTAGTCTCATGATGTTGTGTTTTTTTTCTAAAATTTAATGTCCCCTCAAGCCAAACTGTCCCTTGTATTCCTCCAAAGCAATCCTCTTCAACTCCGGATCAATCGCCCCCGTCTGAGGATCAGTCCCAAGCGGACGACGGAACAACAAAATGTGTGGTTCGGGGCGGTGGATGGCATAATGTTGCCAGCCGCGGGATTGTTGTACTCCGATGGATCGCCATTCGTTTTCGCTGAGGAGGCGTGTTTTGGGGAGAGTTTTTGCGAGTTCTTTGGGGAGAATTACATGTCTGTTTGGTGACGGAAAATTGTTTGATGTGGTGCAGAGAATGACAAAGGTTAGAGGATTTCAGATATGGTTGGATTGAGAATTTGGCAGAATAAATGTTGCCTGCTGATTGTCATTGTCACCCACGATCACATTACAAAGACCCAAATCAGACAATTTGCCTATTGCATATCACCTCGTTATTTATCTCAATCACGCAGATGATAATAATCTTGCATCAGATGCTATTTGCTGCAAGAACCTATTGTACAGCTCTCGCATCCAATGTTGGTACACATCGATAGGCCGGCCTGTCATCTTTTCAAAAGAGCGCTCTCAACCTACCTGTATTCATTCTCCTCATCGGCATATTTCTCACTGTATTCAATCCTAGAAGCACCGCTCATTGTTGCAATCTGTTGTGCAGTAAACTGTGGTTAGAGGCAAGTGGAAATTACTTCTATGTTGATGAAGATTTAGTACGTGCTTTGTGCTACCGGGACAAAATATCATTGTCAAGAGTCAAGAGAAAAGGTAACGGCACAAACGGAATTTCGCTCGGCGGCGCCCCCTTTCTCTGGCTCTGAATGAGCGCCACACTTACTGACACAATTGCTGATTGCTGATGTACATCGGATTATCGCTTGCCTGCTACTTGATAGAACTGTGAGTAACTGTAGACAGTAAGTAGACTTCAAAACATATTTATGATCAGTTACTCTTCTACAGACGCATCAAAATATTCAATAACTATGATGCAGATATAAATGACTGCTCAACTGCAAGTACTACATACGAAGAGATGGCTGGGGCTCTACCGAGACCTCCGCTTCTTTCCACGGCTATTTCCCGTATCAACTTGGGTCCGTTGCACTAGAATCCTCTTCTTGTCGGCAATGAATTTGTCAACATTCCAATCGAGGCAATTGTCAAAGTTGAATGGACCACTGAACACAAATAGAACAGTAATTTCTTCATTCTCCATGCCTTCCAAGTTCGGTAACAACTTGGGAGTAATGAGGAAGTACTGCCCGCAATGAGCATTGGGAGCCTCACCTTCGTCGACGGGCAGGGTAGAATTGTTGACAATTCGTTTGAATACAAGACGCTCATTTCTCTCATCGAGACCTTGATTGATTTCATCAACGCAGCGGAATGGACTAGACATGAGATTTTGAAGCCCCATCAGGTACATGATTGTACTGACGGAACGCTCTCCACCGGAATGAGTCTGCGCGGAAAGAACCTGCAAGGTTGACGCTTCTCGGAACTTTACCATGATCTCAACTCCCCAGTCTTTGAAGTTGTAATGAAGATTCTCGCCCTCCTCATTCTCACTTGCATCATTGCCTCCTGTGTAGAGACGAATTTCACCAGCGCAACCAACCTCCTTCATGTAGGTGCTGAATTTTTCGTTCACTTTGTTGACAATATTATTCAGTGACGACTCCCACATGGAGCGCTTCGTCTCCAGCTGCTTCTTCTTCAAATCCTTCTGGCCTCCTTCTTTATCAAGCTTTTCTTCCAGATCCTCAATTTCCTTCTTCCTCTCTTCATACTGGCGCATCACGTGAGGATTATCAGTGATGGAGTTCACCTTGGACTCAGTCCTCATCCATAGCATCATCGATATCTTCGAGAGCAGTGGGCATATCCTCATCATTTAGGCGCTGGTAAACCTCCGAAGATTTAGGAGCTATCTCTTCCGCTTTGTTCAATAACTTCCGGGCGGTATCCTTCTTGTCGTTGTAGTCGGCGTCAGCCGCCTTGTATAGGTTTACAAGCTCAGCTGTTGCTGCCTGTGCTTCACTAAGCTTATCACTGCAAAAAAGTGGATAAAAAGGAAGAATGCAGTGTCAGATTAAGACAAGCATAGAAACAGATGCCACTCAACACGTTCTCAAAAAAACTTACCTCAACTTTCGGAGGCTCTCTGACAAGCCGTGCTGCGACATTTTGACACCGGTGGCGACGCGCGTGGTCTTCATCATTTCACTGTAAGCCTTTTGAGCGTCTTCTCCTGCTTTGCCGTTGGCTTGAATCAACTTTTTGATTAGGGCAATCTTCTTTGCTTTCTCTCTGCCATTGTCCGTGTTTGCATTCTCCTCAGCATCCGAAACCTTTTGCCTCTGATTCTTCAACTTCGACCTGTAATTATGATAGTCTTGTTTGATCCTCTTTGCATCTCTGAGTCGCGCGCTGACTGGTTGACCCGACTTACTGATCCTCTCAACCTCCGCCTTCAAATTGTCCATTTCTGGTGTTAGCCTTTCAATTGTTTCAGTCGTATCGGTGATGGTTCGTGTCAATTGCTCCCTAACGCGAGGATCCATTCCTAACTGCAAAATCCTTGCCGCACCAATGTCCTGAGTATCTGTACCAAGTAACCCAGAATAACTCGAAACATTGTAAAGCTTCTTCTTCGAAGCATTTCGGTAAGTATAAAAAAAGCAAGCTGCCATGAGACCGTTGCCATTTTCCCTTGAACAAATAAAGTTTTCGAGATCTCTCCTGTCCAAAGCCTCCTGCACTGCCTCTCCGCCAACCAATACACCATGAATATTGTGCTTGGAGATCAACGCTTGCTTAATCGGATCTATAGCGGTGAATGTTTCATCAAGGTAATGGGTGAAGCCATGCTCCCTCTGGAGCACACTCCATTTCTGATCAGAGTAAATCCGTCTGATAGGTTCAAGCCTTCCATTAGGAACAAGAATAACATTGACCGGAATATTACGCTTCTGTCGCACTTCACGATAGAGGTAGTTGTAATCTTCTTGGCATTCTACCACGAACGATTTCCATGTTGCTGACGCCACGTGATTTTCAAGGTATGACGCATATAGCGGATTGTTTGGTTCAACCTCGGCAGCTATCAAGAGAAGGTAATGTTTAGTTTGTTTCAGTAATGAAATTGGTACGGGAAAAGCAGCACATGATAGAAAAACTTACCAATTGGCCCATGTACAGGCTTGCGGAATTCCTTCCTATTTCCGTCTACAAACATGTAGGCATCCTTCAAGCCCCTAAAGATGGAGAACAATTTGTTCAACCGACGCTGCTTCTCATCTTTAACGCCCCCCAACCTCTCCGATGCTCTGTTGTGATCCTCATGTGCACCTTGAATTTGACTATTCAGTTCCACAACACTGCGTTTTGCCCTTTCCAACTCACTCTTCACCTCTCTCATCTCCCTCTGAGCGTCAGAAATAGTGCGCTCCATGTCCTCCATAGATGGAAATTGGTCAGCCTCCGCCTCCACATCCTGCAATCGCCGACGCTCCCTCTCCAATTCTTTAAGCGCCCGACGCTGCTGCGCATCAATACTTTGATATTCCGAAATCTCCCTTTCAATATTATCCGAATGATTCTCCATCTTGGCCAAGCAATCCTCATAATTCTTCTTCTCCCTCCTCGCCTTCACATCCAACGCCTGGGTCGTAGCCTGAATCTGTACCACCTTCCCCTCCATCTCGGCATGCGCCTCCTGAATAGGACGGACACTCCGCTCCGCCTCCCTCTTTTGCTTCTTCAACTCCTCCCTCTTCTCCTTGGCCTCTTTGGCCTCCTCCCTCTTTATATCAAACAAGAGCCACTGCCCGCTTCTTCTTTAGCAAATCAATCCGCTCCAATAATCCCTGACGTTCTTCCATGAGTTCCTTCTCACGTTCCAACCGCTCATTCTGCTTCTTGAGCGTCTTCAACTTTTCCTCCAACGACTTGACGTCATTGCCACTCGATTGCAACTCCTTCTCCAATTGGATCAATAGTTGATGCGTATCATACAGTGATTTCGAGAGTGACTTTCTCTGTCTCGAGTAACAATGCCTGTTTATCAAATCCAGAAAAGTTGCCAACCTTATCCTGCGGTAGAAATGTACACAGGTTGTCAATGTTAATGTGGTATTTTTCCGACACCAGCTCCTTTACCGATTTGAGGGGAGTTTTGGTCCCATTGACAGTAGTAGACACTGGCACCCTTTCCATTGCCATTCTCACTTCCTCGATCGCGGTCAATAACTCGTTTGAGGGTGTGAATGGTCCCGTCGGCCTTGTGGGGTGCCAGTTCAATTTCAATGGTGGCTTGATCTTTTTCGTGCTTGATGAAGAGGCGGGCATCGTCGGCTCGGCCGAGGAGGGGTGGTTGACCGCCCAGGCCGAGGCAGATGGCGCAGAGGATGGTCGATTTGCCTGTTCCGTTGGGGCCTACTACCACATTCAGTCTGGATGGGTATGCGATGATGTAGAATATATGGAGTTAGTTGTGCACCAATGCCGGGGGACGGTGCATCTCAACCAAAAAAAATGGAATGCACACCTGCACATGTACCAAGTGAAAATCACAATGGACAAAACAACTTACCGTGGTCCGGGGAAGAATTCCACATCATCGTAGGTTAGAAAATTCTTCAGTTTGAACACGCTTGATGGAGCCTGGTTTGTAGCGTTGATTGCGCTCCTCGATGGAGGGGCGGTCAATCTCCATGGTCATGATGTTATGTTGTGATGATTAAAGAATAATGCTCAGAACGATTTTGAGTGCGTCTCTACGTACGTGTCGGAATTAGTACTACCGGATGCTTGGAGCATTTTTTGGCTCACTTTTTGACACTCAGCGTTGCCTATCCTATCAAGCCGCTGCCATTGGGCTCTGCTATCGTACAGGCGCTGCTGAGTTCTACATTGCCGCTTGCCTTGAACAACGACAAACAATTCTACCTAAAGATGTACGGAAGCGAGGACGAAGATGAATTCTCATCCATGTCGATGGGGAGCGACGATCTCGAAGCGTTCGGAATGCCCTGCGGCGACGGCGGCTGCAGCTACGACGAACATGATGAATACGATTCCGTAAGAGAAACATACCAAGAGCCCTACGAGATGTCAAGGTGATGATTTATCAGTCGAAGACGGGGAAGATTGCGTGGATGATTTTGGTATCGAGCTTGACGAGGATGAGCCGATGAGTTATGAGGATTTTCAAGCTGCTGCTCAAAGAAATGACGACGACGATGATGATTCCATGGGAGAATCCGAGTCAATCTTTCGTCTTCTTTGGGAAGAGCAAGAGCGAGATGACGAGCAAGAACGCGAATGGTATCAAAGAGGCAATGACTATGGTGAGGAGTTCAGCCCGAATGAGTCCAGTTACTACCCACCCGGCTCCGGTGGCAATGGCTATGGTGTGCATGAGAATGAGGAGTTCAGCTCGGATGATTCCAGTTCGTATGAGGAGCGTCGCTTGTATGGCCGTGGGTTGAATACTTTGAGCTACTTTGATCGGACTGCCTTTGGACTCGACAACCTCTGTAATTGCGAATTTTGCAGGAGAACGGAGGTAGAAGATGACCTCAGTTCCGTTAAGAACAATTCGTCTAAATTCACGGAGCTTCATTTGTGTCATTCGTATACACAGCACTTCACAGACGAGGGCTGGAGAACACTAGGACGCTACATTGGAAACAACAACCAATTGCTATGCATAGAATTTTCTGGAGTTACGCTCACCAATAAAATCACTTCTCTTCTCTCGATGGAGATGCAAAGAAACAGATCTGTAACTGTGCTCAATTTTGGTGATACGAGCTTAGACGTCGAAGGAATCCAAGGTTTAGCGCCTGTTTTGAGAGCATCAACGTTGGAATGTCTTTCATTCGACAGGAATAGAATGATAAAGGACGAGGGTCTACAAGAGATTGGATTGGCATTGGCTTCGAGCCCTTGTCCGATTCATGTCCCTGAGTAGCTGCGAATATAGAACGTGTCACAATAAATGATGAGCAATTTCCGACGCACCTCGAAGAATTAGCGCTCTACAACAACAAGATCAACTCTGATGGTTGCCTTGCTCTAGCCCGACTGTTGCAAAAAGAAGATTCTATGCTACAGAAACTTTATCTTGGTTCAAACTGCATCGATGATGAAGGAGCTGCGATACTTGCTACCTCACTACGAGCGAACACTTCCTTGTCCTTTCTCGACTTGGCTGACAACGAAATTACTGAAAGCGGCTACGGGTCGTTCTTCTCGCTGGTATGCAATATATCCAATATCAGCAAAACACTGGCATCGAATCATACATTGGAGGAAATCAAATTCGGTGAAAGCGCATACGTAGAGTTCGAAGACGAAGACGGAGACGAGTCTGGTATTGTATGTTATTTTGACGCATGTAAATGGAGTCCTCCGGCCAAACTCATGAAGGATGCACTTGGTGTCAACTCTAGATCTTCATCTCCTGAAGAGGCTGGACGGAAGAAAGTGATCATTTTTCAGCTCTTTCTCACTCAAAGAGAAGAATATTATCGCCTGCAAGGAGTAAAGAACAATGGCTCACTATTTTCTGACATTGATTGTCCACTTCATCTCTTACCTGAAATACTTGCCTTGATTGGCGAAAATCACGGAATAGACGATATGTTTGCCGCATTAAGCGCTTCGGTCAGTACTCTCACGTCCTTGTCTATGAGCAAGGACTAATCTATCATGCACAAGTCGCACCGAGCAAACGCTGACTCTGGAGTAGTTGCATGAAATGCACAGTTGTCGCGATAAAAAGCAATAATCCCTATTTCACAATGAAATTTTATATTAATCTCAATCTTAGCTTAACCCATCAATGCACCTCCTCGTCCCATTCCCGCCATTGGGCTTGCTTTGACAATATCATCTACTACTAACCCTTCAGGCTGCACTGTCTTTCCGATGCAAGTGTAAAGCTCACTCTCATCTAACCCCATGCAATCTAAAGCGAGCTGCAGATCTGTTGTAGTCATGGCTTCAATAACAGCGTGGAAGTCCGTGACAGAAAGAGGACCTTTCAGTGGAATACTCTCTTCTTGGATACCTGACATTATTGTAGCCCAATATTGTGACGTGCGAAGCTCACCCTCATGACGGTTCAAAACGACGCGCTTTGCCGACTCCAAGTTGTCAACAGAAATAGGATTGGACTTTCGGAGTGCCTCGAGGGTTTCCTTGCATGCATCTAATGCCCTCTGGGCCTTTTCCTTTGAAGCAGTCACCGTGACCAAGAACCATCCTCCCTTCATACGCTCAAATCCCGTCAGAGAAAAGTTTGCATCATAGGTAAGTTGTTTTCGTTCTCTCACTGTGCTAAACAGTCTTCTATTTGCAATTTCAGAGATCAAGGAAAGAGCAGCGTTGCCGAACAATGGGTGTGCCCGCCGTTGTTTGTCATAGTCACTCGCTCGCTTGTCTGCCTCGCTGACTCTTTGTGCAACTGATGTTCCATCAGCAAGGAAACCCCATTGATTAGGTGCAGCTCCGGCCACGTATGCAACAGCACGAGGATCAGAGTCTTCCAATTCCAAGTCCAGGTGATTGCCCGGCGCAAGCTTTGGCACACTATCAAACTCCATTGTTGCGTCCTTAACTTCATATTCTGCATTGGTATCCGCAGGAACAGTTCCCAAGTATTGAAGAATCTGCTCCATGACTTCGCTGACGACAAAGTCACCAGACACTGAAATTTCGATGTCCTTTGGCCTCAATTGGGACATGACAGCATTCTTCGCATCCTCGAGAGTGACAGCATTGACAGTATCAACATCGATCGACAAAAAACGATCATCCCCAGAGGTCACAGCGTCCATAATCATTTCAGTACTCTTCCCCTTCGAGACTCTTTCCCAGACTTTCATGAGCCGGTTCTGTAACTTGACTTACTACGGCCAAGCGCATCCTCTTCCCAAGTTGAAGTCAATTAAGATTTCACGGACAATCTGAAGAACAGACTCCTGTTCCAGTGATACCCAATTTCATGTTTTCACCATATCCACTGTTACCAACGTTTGTGGTTGGGAAGACAAAGTCCATAACGAGGGACTCCTCATTACAGTTGATTTCCACCATGATCAAGTGATCAACAGCGAACAATTCTACCTGCTCACGAGAGAAGCTTCCAAAGGACCCACCCTCCTGCATGGCACGGGCTCCGACAGCGAGACTTCCGGATTTGAATCCTAGCCGCCTCTCAGCATCGCGTCCACCGGGAGCTACGAGACGCAAGTGACCACGCTGAGACTCTGCAGGATTCTGGTTGATGCCGACACGGATACCGTTGCTAAGACGACGAAGCGTGAAAGGACGAGTGATACGATCAGCGGGGGTGTTGGGTGTGCCATCCGAAAATTGTCCTGGTTCCCAACTGGGAGGATTCGCCTTCATTGCCTCCTCAAGTTCTTCGGGAGTAACAAGAGTATGGGGCACAACAACATCTTCGACGGGCTCCACTTCGATAGCGCAAGCGTCGCGAATGGCCTGACATAATTTATCTTCATCGACAAAAGAAGCATCGCCATCTTCAGAACCCTTGGGAGTACATGCTACAGCAACAACTTTCCCAGTTGATGTCAATTCACCATCATTCAATCCAGTAATGTGAGAGCACAACTCAGCAGCTGCACGATTCACCTCTTCCAACGTCAATGTCGAAAGCGCCTGCTCCGTGATGGCATAACTCTGCTCGGGACTCATGAAGGTATGCCCATTCGCCACTGTCTCCATCAAATACGACAATTGATCACCGTGACTAATCATATCACCCTGCGCGGCAAGTTGCTCTGCATCGGTCAACAAAGCCGAGGCGTAACGTTCCATTTCACCAGGCGTGACACCGTGAATGCCCAATTTACGAATTTCTGAAATAGACTTCAACACAGCCTCCCTCCACCGCGGTGGGTCAGCTGTCATGTCCAGACTGCAGACAGCACATCCCTCACGTGCCGAATCCAATTGGTTGAACTCTACAAAGGTAAAGGCTGGGTCATCCGACCTACCACCAACATTAAGACGAATCTGCAATGCCGCCAAACACACCCTACGAGCAAGACTACGACGGAATGATTCCATATCCTTAATAGGTTCCACAGGTCTCTTTGCAAAGAGGTGGAAAGAGAAATTTTGAAGCAACTCATGCTTGAAAATGTGTGGCCGAATGACCTTTCCAGGAGTTAACTCCGCCTCCTTCAAAAATTCCACCTTCTCATCCAACGAGTATGGTTTTTGCAAGTGAATATCATACTCATCATCCTCACTCTTCTTTTCCACCACCTCCAAATCACCAGTTTCCACAAATTCCGTCTGATCATCCAACAAATCCTTTACACCCTCCACAACACAAAAGTCATGCCTCACGGGAGGATAATGCCAACTCTGCTGTTGTTTCAACGTCCCTCCCACTACAGCATCGGCCAAATCACTCGCATCGGGCTTCAATTCGGGCAAGGCAATTTCACTCCCCTGCTTCTCGGCAGTCAAATGTCCAAACTTATCTTCAATCGTTTGCTGTACATATTCCGGATCCAAATCACCCACAACGTACAACAAGACATTATCCGGACGATAATGTGTCCTATGCCAAGTCTTAACATCATCCCTATTCCACTTTTGGATCAAACTTTCTTTGCCAATGGGGAAACGCTTTGCCAATCGATTCTCACGATGGAGTGTACTCAATATTTGACATTCGACACGATATTCAATAGTGTTCACCATGGTCATTTCCGAAAGGACCGCCTGACGTTCCTTCTCGATACGGGAGGGATCACATCGTGCCTCCATAACATCACATAATGCATCAAGTGCCATGGGGAGCATGGGTTGAGGACCACCCCCGAAGGACCCAGTGTTGGGACTGTAGGTGGGACATGCCGCGTAGAATACCGTGTGATGGAAATCGGTGTAGGCGTTGGTTTGACTTCCGGTACCAAAGAGACGTTCACGCTTACGTGATCCCATGTAGGCAACGTGTTCGGTGAGATGTGCAATGCCCTGTTGGGGTTCAAGTTCATCGGAGGATCCACTGAATACTTGCAGATGTGCCTCGAATCGATTGGGTGGAGAGCGGTTGGGTAGGAAGACGTAGGAGAAACCATTGGAGAGTACTCCGGATTGAACTGCTGGATGGAATGGCAGTGGTGGTGAGGAGGAGGAGGAGGATGCGGCGGATTCCTCGATGGCCTTTTTGTTGGGAGGGTAGAGAGCATTCAATGGATTGATATGATCACGTTGACTGGGATGAGGTTCCAATGTTGCCGAGCTTCGGCTACGTGTTGCGGCGGGGGAGGATGCAGCTCCCTCTCCGCTGAATAGATTGGCAAAACTGAATTTATTATTGTCATCCTTCATTACCAGAGAGGATGAACGAGTACGGCCAACATGCTTATTGCTGATCCCCTTATTGGATGGTGTTACCGCGATGATGCTAGATCGTTGCGGAACAAAGGAGAAAGCGTGAACATCTCCGGTGAAGAGGGCCGTGGCGAGAATGCCAGCAGCTACTTGAAACTTCATCGTTAATACCGTCTATTGCTGACCCCAGGTAATTTTAATTTGCTTGACTGGGTGCATGCAGGCACCTCCTCGTCGGCAACTTGTTAGTTATTGGATGCAGTGAGCAGTGATGCACTTCTTTCGTTGGCCATCTTCGCCCGGATGGAAGTCACAACCTCTCATGAGTTCCACGTAAGCTTGACTTCAGCTATGATCGCTATTTCAAAATTGAGCCCACATGATTTGTTATTGTTGCTTGATAAATAGCGACTACTGGGATCTATGCCCTCTCACCTCAAACCTCAACTCACCGCCGGCCTCCAAAACCAAAATATCAAAAAATAGTATCCAGCCCAGCCCACCACTAGCTATCGTTGGTTGATACATCTCCTACCATTCACATTAAAGCTACGCAATTATTAATCAATCACATCTTCTCATCTTTATACGAAAAATCAGCAGTGAGGGGTGAAGAAGTTCCTTGAACAGCAGCAGAAACAATAACGAAGCAACAATAATTATATACACACACATCTTGTGTGCGCAACTTAAAAAAAACAAATAAAACACACATCATATCCATCATGCACACAGTCTGGGTCCGCCTCAACGCCGTAGTCTTCTTCGGCCTAACCGTCCTCCTCTGCCTCTCCATCCTCGCGGCACTTTCCAAATTCAACCACACCTCTCACCATCAACCAATCATCCAAAAACTAGCACTGAACAATATGAAAAGTCTCAAAAATCACGGAGGCGTCGATCGAGCCCTACTCAGCTTCGACCTCCAAGCCGACATGACCCCCGCCTTCCATTGGAACATCAAACAACTGTTCGTTTACGTGATTGCCACCTACAAAACGGATACCAATCCCAAGAATCAAATAGTACTTTGGGATCGGATTATTGAAAACACGGATCCACCGGAGAAGAAACTGTTGAATGAGAAGAATGTGTTTGTCAAGTATGGATTGGTCGATCAGGGGGCCGAGTTACGGGGGAAGGAGGTGGAGTTGTCGTTGCATTGGGATCATATGCCGCTGACGGGGACGTTGTTTGTGGGGAAGCAGAAGGAGGGGACGGAGAGTACGTTTATGTTGCCAAGTGAGTATCTGTAAACTTTGGCAGATTATGGATTGATATGATGAATACACCATGCAATAATACACTAGAACTATATCTAGCTATTGTTTAGTTTCTATAAAAGTTAGAGCACTGAAATTCTGGTCAGACTCATTGCCTATGCATGTGTACATTCTAAATATTGTTTCTGATGAGCATTCATTTATTTCTTGGTAGCAACGCCCTTGACATGAGGTCGAGCAAATAACAGCGGAAAGGCTGGCAATGGTGCCTCAAACTCGTCAAGTTGAACATCAAAGCGGTTCCCCATATAGCTCTCAATGATGTTCTTCATATCCAATACCTTGCAGCCATTCCCGATAATATTGAAGATTGGACCCGCCACCACATCCTGAAACATCTTCATCTTCGTGCCATCTGGAGCTGCCACATGCTCCATAATTATCATTTTCCCACCCGGCTTCAATGCTCTCTCCGCATTGGCAAGAACACTCTCCACAGAGTCCACACTACACAAGACATGTGTCAAGATAACTACATCAAAGCTTTCCGATGTGACATCGACATAATCCTCACCTCGGAGTGGTGCAAAGTCAAGTGGAAAGGTCAATCCTCGCTTTTCTTTTTCGCGCATCATCTCTTCTTTAAAGTATGGATTGGGTTCAACACCCACATATTCGTCAATAGAAGCTGTTGTTGTTGTTGTTGAGTTGACAAAACATTTAAAGTTGGTACCGGGACCTGGACCAAATTCCAGGACTTTGCCCGAGATATCTGCTCCATTGAGTATAGCACATCGAACTTCGTTCATTGGACCATCCATCCTTGAGATTTTGCATGGCACAAAAGTTGGCAAATCCTTTGCTACGCAAATCATCATTATTGGCAAGGATGAGGAGGAAAAGTCCAATACCCACGAGTATAATCGAGATGAGTAGGGTGATACCAAAGGAGATACGACGAACCCACTTGTTGGAGTTCTTTGTTAGGAAGTGTTGTCCATAAGTCAGTGCTGAGGCTGTCGCTAGGAGCTTGATGATGATTGATGGGATGGTAAAGCAGCAGGGGCACACCATGATTGAGATTGCAAGCAGCACATAAAGAACTCCTCCAAAAATGCCTTCGTACACAGGCATAATAGATAGATGACCTTCTTCTTGCTCAGTGCTCAATGAATCCTTTCCTGTATGAAATCTTTGATGATGGATCGCTCCATTTTTGTTACTTAATTCCTTCGTGCCATCTTGCTAGAGATCTGTCCGGTTTTGGTTGTCTCCCTTTTTCCTTTTTGGCAAGATCAAAATGACAAAAATCAAAACTCAAAACTTCTTCGGTTGATTGGCGTAAGTATCGTAGTATTGGCAGCTTGGGTAGGGGCTGGTCTCTGGTCTCACATCACCTCTAGGAAATTAGGTAAATGCTGTATTATCGCTACCTCTCTAGACATCATTATTGAACCATCAATTAGAGTCTTCATACGCAGAGGGCAGAACCAATCAGCGTCGCAGTCGGAACCACCACGGGAGGGGCTGGTCCATCATTGGCATTGGAGTACATAACTAATAACACAGCGCTACCTCTGCAGCTCGATCTCTACAGTAGACTCAACTTGTTGAGCACCATATAAAAATCACTTCTTCTTTCACCAGCTGTTTGACAGCACAAACACAAAACGAAAACAAACACAACAAAAAAATGATGCTTCGCCGACACGGGCGAATGGTCCCTTTCTTATTATGGACTCTGCTCTCCTGCTTCCACCTCCCTCACAAAGCAGCCGGAGACGCAAGTGATTCCCTTCCTAGGAGGAAAATACCAACCAACCACCAACATTGATCACATCATCCAACTAACCGAACTAATCGAAGCAATCGAACAAAATTACCGGTGCCTTGGCCACGGCACAGATTTTTTACCAAACCGAATCACATGGGTTGTCCTTGGAAAAAATATCCAACAATGCCGACAACGGAGGAGATGACTTTTCCTACGACAGCCCCACCCACTTCCTTAATCAGAGTGTCAACCCTCTCTATGCCATCTACATGTTTGGACTGTGGAGGGGTGTCCACTGGAAATGGCAAGGCGGGAAACACTATGCCCAGGGAGTCCATGAAATTTTTATCCCAACCAGTGGATTTTTATGGACATACGATTATTCAGGCAGAGTTTGAGAAGGAATCGGGGTATAATGCCGAGGTTACCGCGCAGACCATACGCGTGACCAATTTGTGGATGGCGACGGTCCAAGCTTTGTACAATGGTGTGCAAATGTGTGTGGAGAGGCCCATGGACTATGAGGAACCTAACTTTGTGAACCCGATTGATATGGCTGCGGCGTTTTGGATTGGAACTCAAGAGGGAGAATCGGATGTGGGGGGAGGGAGTTTAGTATGCTTGGGCGAAGGATGTAGGTTCCAAATTCACTGGGCAGGATGTGAATGCGCAAATTGTGGAGGGATTGAATAGTCTTCAAATGACTATGCAAAATTGCTTTAGTGAACCTGAGGACGAGGGCAAGTTCGTGGCCGATATGAGGGCTGTGGTGGATAATATCACTAGGTTGATGACTGTTCCAGTTGGTTCAAAGTTTGCTATGGCATTCAACTAATTTGGGAGATGCTAACAATCGCGACTTTGTAGTGGTGAGTAGTATGTAGCAACCTTGCGCATTTCATATCTTTTTTCTTCAATCGGCACATGTAACTCATTGGGATTTCCTTTCTTCCCTATTTCTAGCTGTATGGGTTGATGACGTTGCCTCCAATCATCGTTTGTGACGATAGGGCTTTCACCGAATTGTACGATGATTATGTTGTCAAAGTGAGAAACACTAATACACCGGATAGTTTCACTTCGGCGAGGAAGAAACTTGAGAGTCGCTATACGTGTCTTGGCATTGACTGTAACATGGTCGGGGAGGCAGTCTTTACTCTACCTGGTGGTGCCTGCGTAGATCCCGAATTGGATATACATGGATATGGCGTAGCTAGTCAAGAACTTCGTGAGGTTGCACCTGTTGATTTAGATGTTCGAACGATTGGTACCCTGGTAGAGATGGATGCAAATCAAGCAGCAGATGGCATCTATCGTTATGGCCGTTTCTCTCGAATTAGTGCACAGGGAGGGTATTATCCGTTACAAAAGTATGCGACAGGTCAAAGCCATCCGAGCAATACCGTAGCAACAGCCTTTTCAAATCACTTTTCTCAATTGACACATCCAAGCGACAACATTGTTGACGATGCGATTATGGGCAAGGGAGCTTTCGCCGTAGAAAATTCCCGCCTACGAAGGATTATTGCCGAGGCATCGATGGTTACCATATTACTACACATTTATGCACTTGATTCCATGTACGAGGCGATTGATAATTGTGATGTCAAAGCATGGGATAGAGCAACCGCTTCTCTAACAGGCTGGGCAGATGGAACGAAAGACGCCAGAGGACTTCTCTTTCTTAGCATAGGTCGCTTTTTGTGCTCAAGGACTGCTTCCTGCGAAATTGCCGATTCTGATCACGGAGAGGATTCCAAGGTTAACAAACTCATCATGCTCTCATTGAAAATAGGACGAGATTCAATTGAGGCGGGTCTGTGTAGCGAGGCAAAAGATGAAGTATCCAAGATTGAAACCTTGATTCTCACTGAGATAGTTGATGCAACAGCTTATTTTGCGCAGCAGGTCGCCCAGAATCCATCTAACGATGACACCAAAGCTGATCTCTACGGGATAGCATGGGCGCTCATCCCTCTCATCAAAGACAATGACGCCGAGGAAACAATTCGTACCAACGTGGGTCTCGGTGTAAACACCTTGTCACAAGCAATGGTAGATCAGGTGCTCTCTGCATTGAAAACGGTTGTCAGCGAAGCAAATATCTCTTGTACATTACTGGACACTGCCATTTGTGATGCTGATAGCCTAACACCTCAAACAGGAATTTCTAATGCCGACAGTGCTGTAGACGTTGGAGCGACCAGTCAATCACTCTTATCTTACACTCCTTCAACAAACGTCCAAAGCATTATTCAGCTCACAGTCGACATCGAAAAAATCCAAAAGGAAAGTGACAAAGACTACCAGTTACGTGATATACGACAAGGACGAAGCCGTTTCTCTAAAGCATGTTTCGACCAATCAATACTTCAGTTCATACAGCCGAAAGACCAATCCTGTCTATTCACTGTATATGTTCTCACTATGGAAAAGTGTAAATGGTGGGACCGCCGATGGAGGAGACAAGGAGTTCGATAACAAGCCTGTTGAGTTTTTCGGTAACAGTATCGTGGAAGACGAATACAATAAACCATCTGGATACAATCCCCAATTAACGGGGGAAACGATGCGTGTTGCGATTATGTGGATGGCTACAGTTCAGTCAATTTACGAGGGCGTAGAATTTTGTTCCACATTGACCGCAGAAGACTATCCTGACCTTGTTAATCCTAATTGACAAAGCTGCTGCTTTTTGGATTGGCAACCAGCAAGACACCGAGTCAGTCGATGGGGGAAGTCTTTATGCATGGACAAATAGGATGCATCAACTTTTTGACACGCCCTCCTTTGACGCGAATGATCAAATCCTTAAGAATCTTAGCAAACTCAAAAGTGATCTAGATCTCTGCCTTGAAGAAACAAAACTTGATGACGAGAAGGAGGAGATATTGCAGAGTATGTGGTCTGTTGCAAAGAGTACAACAACCGCCATGACCGTACCACTGATGCAAAATCTCCTGCATTCTATAGCAATTGCAGCTGGAAAAGCTACATCACCTGGTGTAGATCAAGTTACCAATTCAGATTCCATGATATTGTTTGCACTTGTTACTTTGCCTCAGTTGATGGTTTGTGATGAGGACGGATT